>CM067483.1:13813465-13844009 GCA_034552555.1 Semaprochilodus insignis | reverse complement strand
GTTGTTATATATGTATATATATATATATATATATAAATTTATTTATTTTTTTTATTTTTTTTGCTCTTTGTGTAGGTGAGAGTGGGAGTGAAGTGAGTGACTCTGATAGCCAGGTGGAAGAAGACCAGCACCTCTGGGAGGAGCAGCAGATAGGAAAAGGAGTTAAAAGACATCAGGTGAAGATCTTCAAAACATAATACCAGATACTACTATAAGGTGATAAAGGGTTTTCCAAAAAATAAGTTGTGTGGGGTTTTTTTTTTTTTTCCTCCCCCCTGGTTGGCATTTGTCTTTAGAAGCAAAGCAGAGGTCATTTCAGGCCTCTCAGACAAAAGAAAATGATTGACATCCCTGAAACCCTCCCACCAGTCAGCATTGATATTATAAAGAAAAGAATCACCGGGAAGTAAGTCTCTCTAAATTCTTGGTTGAGGAATATAATGATGGTTATTAATCTGTGGACCACATCATCCATAACCTGCTGACCTTCCTATCATGTCTTTGTACTTCTCTAGACTGGAATCTCTGAAGGAAGTCCACAGAGCACGAGAGGCTGAGCTCAGGAGGATGCAGCTGGACATGGAGAGTGCCAAAAGCTCTGTAGAGAACCTGGAGAACCACCCTGCTGATGAACAGCTCTGCTTTTACCGCAGCATGAACATCTTTTCTCAGAACCTGCTGGAGTGCCTGTCTGAGAAGGTCAGGAGAAGCATCCTTAACTCCAAACTAAGGAGTCATTTTAAGCACTGTATGGGTTATAAGGTTTTCCACGGACAGAATTGTTTGGTAATTGTGTTGTATTTAATGGCCGATGTACAGTAATGGCAGTTCAACGTTCATAGAAGGCCAAAAATACTAATGTTTATTGCTCATGATCTTTGGCAAAAGTGTTTAGGTACCCATAATGTGATGTACTGCGGTTTTCCAGATGGCCTCAATCAATTCAGTGGAATTGGACGTGCACAGTCTGTATATTGACCAGGCCGAGTCACTGTTGTCTCAAAGGAGACAAGCAGTTCATCAGGAGTCCACACGCCTTCAGCAGTTAACCTGTAAGTGGGCTCTTACATCATTTATCTGTTTCGTCTGGCATAAGCAAAAGAATTTTAAAGATTTCAGCTTAAATTATTTACGTCATTTAAATTTCAATGCAGGATACAATTGGGAAATGCATTGCTTCATGGAAGTAATTAAAATAATTAAGACTTTGTTTTTTTTATGCAGATTCCTTTGGAGCGTTTATCATTGTTACATTTTGGCCTGTCACACTCATGAAATTTTAGCTGATTCTTGATTTACATATAAATAATTGCAGTTAATGCTTGAATTGCCTCATTATTACTCCCTTCCTATGTATAACACTGGTAGTTCTGTCAGAGTAGTACACCACACTGTTGGGAGCACCACACAATCTCACAGTGTTTACAGTTACACAGAACTGTGTGTGAAGTCGAGGAAAGCTTTTATAATTCCTTGCTCTAGCATACAAACATTAGAATTAGTTACATAGCTAACAAATAAATTAGTCATGCTGCCCTCTAAACATGTTAATAAACCAAGTTTGAAGTTAGAACCGTTTTTGTTTTCATATGGAAAATATTCTCTATAATTTATTCTCCATATTCTTTCAATTGTCATAGACAGCACTAATACAAGCAGTAACGGGGAAGCATTGCACCAGACCGACCCACAGGACAGGTGAGTTGGCCTTGTTCAGCTGATGTACAAAACTAGCTGTTTTTTTGTTTTTTTTGTGTGTGTGAAACGTTGTTTATGTTCCCATTTCTGTTCATGTTCCAGTTTGCGTTTAGAGGATGATTGTGGGAGTGTCCCATCTGATATGGAACCAACAGCAGAGCAGGAGGCAGAGCTGCAGAGCAAAAGAGGTGGAACGTTTTTAAAAGCATCAACTCTTAATTCCTGTTCTCACAATTCCAGACAGGGATCATTGTTAGGGATATACAAGGATATCAATGTTGTCTCAGAATTGTATCTGTATCGGTGGATAATGGCTGTAACACATAATTTGTTGAACTATTTATAGTGCTCTGGAAAGCAGGATGTTAATGCTGGGTTAAATATTAAATATATAATGTTAAAATATCTACCTTTTGTTAAATTGTACTGCATTTGTAGCTATTTTTCCATATTCACCATACTCACCTTTTCCATATTTCCATATGTATGCAAGGGTTTGGGCACCCTGGTCAAATGACATTTTATGTTCTAAGGGAAATGAACAAATCCTCCATAACAAGAACACACATCTGCTCTTTTTATTGCACATTTTTTTTAGTTTACTGTTTATTTGCTAAATGGGAATATAGGGAAACGTGGCCTGTTTAAAAGTTTCAGCACGTTTAATATGTTTTACAAGATATTAAGTTATAAAACTGCTGAAAAGGTTGCTGAAAATGCTTTAATTAAGTCCCTGTAGAGAAAGTGTTAACTTATTTTCACCTAGACAGTCAACAAAACACATGGTTTGTCTGAGGATTCAAAGCTACCACTGTTTGTCCTGGAAGGAAGTGCACATGATGCATTATCATTCTATACTGAAACATTCTCTTCATTGTTGATGTGTTAATGTGTTAAACTACAGATGTTAATGCTGAGTTTGTGCTGTTTCTCCACAGCTGACATATTAAAAAGATCTCAGCAGATTTTTGCTGATGTTCAGGAAGACTTCTCTGATGTGAAGAAAATCTTGTGCAGGTTTGATGAATGGCGAGTCTCCTTTCCAGAGTCTTACAACAACGCCTATATTAACCTGTGCCTTCCGAAACTCCTAGCTCCTCTGATACGACACCAGCTTGTTGGTTGGAACCCTCTTAAGGTATCTCAAATCACCGTTTTCTTCACTACTACATTTCATCCAGCTACTTTCCTCACTAGTTTTAGTTTTCAAATCAAATAATTTTCATTTATTTTCTCCAAAAGCAAAGCTGTTTTTTTTACCTTTAGGAATGCACTACTATGTCAGTGCAGTCAGGTTCAAAGATGGCTCATTTCTTATTTTCACATTACTCAACATTCCTACAGACTTTAGCTCCAATCTTAGGAAGGTTTGTGACCACTGCTTAAATATATATGAATAATAGTATGTGTTTATGTTCAATAATGTCTGACTGCTTTGTTTGCTGTTTGTTCCCCATATCCCGCTTCCCGATCTGTTTGTTTGTCTTACGTTTTCTTGTTCTAAAATAAAATAGAAAGAGAGTACTAATACACATCAAGCAATGGTGTCATTATCATGTCATTAATAGTAATTCAACTTTCTCATTTATCTTACCCATTGTTGATGTGTCATCCACCCCTAAATATAATCTATTTTGTGATTTGCCAGTGCTGGAAATGCTTTGTCAATTCCTCTCTCATAGGCGGAGGGTGAGGATTTTGAAGCATTGCCATGGTACCCTGCCGTGGAAAAGTTCTGCCATGGACATGGTTATGAGGAATCTGAAAATGCTGATAAGAAAACACTGCCTGCTATCATAGAGAAGACTGTCCTACCCAAAATTCAAGGTAAATGCCTAAACTCCCAGAGGAAAAGAAGTGCCCTAATTATTAGGACATGATTTGTCACTGTTAATAGATGAGACTTCCTGATTTCTTTCAGATTTTGAGTTTATATCATTATAGTCTTTTCAAAAACTGATATCAGAGGACTGTTTTCAGATCAGTCAGAATTTGAATTTGTTTTGAAGTATTATAATATTTATAGCTTTGCCAGTTTGTCCAGCCCAACTTCCATCGCCTTTTTAGTTCATCAGATTTTCTATGTAACATTTTTATTTGTTGATGTAGTAATTTAATTTTGCTTCGTATACCCCCAAAGGTTTTGTGGAACTTGTGTGGGACCCTTTGTCTTTGCAGCAGTCCCGATGTCTTACCATACTCTGCCAGAGGATACAAGAGGATTACTCTGTTTTTGATGGTGAACAAAGCAAGCCTGTCAAGGTATATTTCTGCAGTACGTGTTGCTGGTCCAAATGACCTCTAATGGATAGTCTAACACGGTTTATGCAATGTCCTCAGGCCTTTATAGAAGCGGTTATTGAGAGACTGAGGAGTGCTGTGGATAATGATGTCTTCATCCCTCTTTACCCAAAAACGTAAGCATGCAAAAGGGCCTTGTTCTTTTGGTATAGCAATATTCAGTTTTCAGAATGATGGCAAAATGTTGTTCATTTGTGTTGTGTAAATAAAATGCTTGCAGTTGCTAATACAATAGTATTTCCTTCTAGGGCAATGTCCCTCTCTTTTCAGTCTCTTTGCAAATGTCTAGTTGCATATAGAGTACATGCCTATGCTGATTTGCCTTCCTACACTAATGTCTTGGATGCAGTAGAGGAGGGTTATTGATAAATTAGGTGATATATTAAAAGGTTTGTAAATTCTGTGGGTAATTTATATTAGCAGACATTTGAGGAAAATGGGAATTGTTGTGCTAATATAAAATGTTATTGCTTTAACATTTTATGTAAGATCTTTTAAAATTTATTTTGTATTGCAATTAATACTTTATTTGCATCTTTCAGCTATTTGGATGACAAGTCTTCACCACAGTTTCAATTTCAGAACCAACAGTTTTGGTACGCTGTTAAGGTACGTGGCTTCTTGTAGTTGTGTTTTTGTTTGTTTTTTGTGGGTTTTTTTGGGGGGGTTTTTTTGGGCGCTCTAGCAGCTGCACTTCATGAATTACAACCAAATAGACATTTAGGTGATTAGCAGTGTGATAATTTGCCTTCCTTATTTCAGTCTGATTTCTGAGAGCATAAATTTAAGGTACAGATCAGTATTTAACAAGTTGACATCTATTACTTTCTATTACTTTTGTACTTTGATGTGATATTAGAAATTACTTTTCTGTTTGTTTGTTTTTTGCAGCTGCTTGGAAACATAGCATTATGGGATGGTTTGATTGGTCAGAGTGTTCTGAAAGAGCTGATGTTGGACAAACTTCTCAATCGTTACTTGATGATGACCCTTCTCAACGAGTCAAGTCCAAAGCATGTTATCCAGAAATGCAAAAAGGTACTTCTGTTCCATGTAGCTGGAAAATCATGAACGTGCCATGAGCATATTAGTTCTTCTTATTGGTAATTGGATCTATAAAGTGAGTGAATATATTTCCCACAGGTAACAGATTGTTTTCCAGAGTCATGGTTTATGGATCTTGGTGCTGGATCATCTCTACCTCAGCTTCAAAACTTCACCAAGCACCTTGTGCAGACGACACATTTGTTATGTAAAGACAACAAGGACACAACCAGCTGCAGGTCTTGTGGAAAAAGTTTTTTTTTATTTGACACATTACAACAAAGGCTTTGAACAGCACTAAAAATATGAAAGAAATGTAGACTTTATGTTTTAGAATGACTTGTACCTCACTGAAATGTTGGATTTCTGAGGAACCCCTTGCGTTAACATTGTGTTCCCTCACAATAATATTGTGTTCGCTTATGAAAGAAAAAAAAAAAAAAAAAAAGGACTATATTCACAAAATGACAGTTTTCTGCACTTTTCAGTAAAGGTTAATACTCAAAACCACAAGTTATTATGTAGAAAGTCTGCTGCAAGTAATTCTGAATTAGAATGTATTGTAGCCCAGGTGACCAAACAGGGTAAAAATATAGCAAGTTACAACCTGCCCAGAATTGCTTTAAGTTTTGTTCAAGTTGTGGCGCCAGGGTAATCAGGAATAGTCAAGTATAACGACAAGGGCTACAACAATTTCTGTATACCAGTGTAGGCTCTAACTCTGTGATGTTTTTATTATCCTACAGGACTGTTTTATCAGATGTGATGATTCTTCTTGGGACCATCAAGGCATTTGAGAGCATGAAGGCTATTGCACACACCTACAATTGTCAAGATTTACTGGAATCACATCACAAGTCATAGTTGTCTTGACTTTGTGACATATATTTTTAATAACCAAGAAATAAATGTATTTTGTGATGAATGAATAGCTTGTATTTATTCTCTCTTCAGTGTGAATTGTGAAACGTTTTTATTTATTTATTTATTTTTTTCTTCTCTTTGGAAGAATTTTATTAGAACATGCACTTAGATATCTCACTTGCTTACATAGCTCTTTGTCTTTGTGTGGTTGTAAAATGGTATGGGTATATCCTCTCAACCTGCAGCGTTAAGTAACACAAATAAGCTCACTGGACAAATAATTAGTCACCTTGCGTGGTAGTAATTTCCATTTTTTGTCCAGTGAGCAGCTGAATTATATACATGTAGCGGCACTGGTCATTGACGTGTTTAGGCAGACCAGTGGACCCAACTGATTCTATGAGAACAACTGCCAACCTGCGCAGTGCCTTGCTGACAACTGAGGTCAATTTGCTGCCAGCCCTCTAGTATCCAGGTAGCATCCTCATGAGCCCAGGTGAGGCATTGTGTCTGGTGTTGTGTTGAGGCACTCTGGGTTTTTGGCTCCCATATCCCATGAAGGCTAAAAAATGCTGCACTGACCTGCAGTGTCTGTGTGTGGGGTCATATACTTTGAATGAGGATGTGATTTCAGCCAGTGTTGCTTGTCTGTTTACACAGACAATTCTAGCCAGATGCCACTGGTCACAATTATAAAGCACCCATGGACGGCCACTGCAGTGTCCACTGTGAATGGTATTGCTGTCTGTGATGTATTCCAGTGACACTGTGGATTGAGGAATGTTACATGCCCACATAACTTCTGAAATTGAAATTCATCTGGCACCCACTATCATGCCTCGTTCAAAGTGATAATTCACCTTGCTGTGCCATGTCCATGCTGGCCAGTGTTTAATCTCACTCACAAGATAAGGCCTCACAACTTATACAGGTGTGGGCGTTCCCATTTCATAATCAATGTCACTTCATAATCAATCATACATACTACCATCCCATGACTTTTGGTATGTTGGTATGTTTGTGTGTGTGTATATATATATATGTCAGTACTCAGTGAAATATTGACACAAGTAAAAGTAAATCTAGCATCTGTTACTGCAGGATTTGAAGTTTATGGCTTAATTTTTTTCATTTGTTTGATTACTTTCGGAAATGTGACCACACAGTACATGTTGTCACCAACTAAAACAGAATAAAATTAAAGAGAAAGAAAGGAAGTAGAAACTACATGTAAATGACTGAAATGTAACTGAGTAAAAAGTAGAGTCCCTTGCTCTCTAATATACGTGAGCAGAAGTAAAACTATTACTATTAGAAAATACTCAGAAGAGCACAAATCCATCAGTATGTGTACTTGAGTAAACGGAATTGTTGGAACTGATCAATAGTTACTGGAAACTTTTAGTTAGTGATGTAAACACCTGTCTTATTTGTCTCATTTGTTTAACTGGGTTCTCTTTATCTGCTTTTAGGACTTGTGTAAAATATGGTGTTAGGGTCACATTTATGCAGAAATATTGAGAATTAGAAAGGGTTCACAAACTTACAAGCACTACTGCTTGATACATATACATTAGTAAACCCCTTCAGGCTTCACACGTGTACTTGCACATGTCTTCTGAGTTCTGAGTTGTTGATGCATAATACATAGTCTGTGCTGGTAACAGAATGGAAAATAGCTGTGGTGAACATTTTTTTTGGCTTCACCCTTGAATTTTTCATTTCCACAACATCTTTAGTCATTCGTCCCCAACACTGAAGCACACACAGTAGAATTGTGAATGTCACATTAACTTCACTGTCCCGTGTTGTTTTGTCTGTGGTCTGTACGAGAGCTGTTTTAGCTGATGTCCAACTGTAAGCTGGGTGTCACAGTGTTCACTTTCAACTACTCTGAAAGAGGCGTCTGGCAGGGTTTCTGGAGTTGTCGTGTCCATGACAAGGAGCTTCACGTCCCTGGAGTGGAATCTCGCTGAGGAACCTCTGAGACAATCTCTCTGGGTTCATGAGTGTCTTTAATCTCAGACACATTAGGATAGCACAGCAGTCAGAGAAAGCAGCGCCGCCACAAGAGTTACACTTTCAGTCCATTCATGGTCTAAGGGTTAAGCATTTTTGACTCTGCACCTGTGTTTATAGGCTTCTAGACCTGGTATCATGATTCGATGACATCACAGTGCCATTTTTTGTAAATGATGATATCATGGCCCAACATTCCACTTAGCAGTTTAGTTATCCAGTTTTTAATAGATGGGCTAGTATTGTATTTCCATTATTTTGCCCACTCCTTATACATCTAAACATTTAGTTAGCGTTTGTGGTGTAATAAAAAGTTTGTTAGTGTAATATGTAGGGGAACTTTGTTATGCTGTTTATGAGATGCTATTTCAGAGCTATAAAAGATTGTCACTGAGTTCTGTGCTCTACAGCACCCTTAAACTAGCACCATACACATTATGTTAGTGTACCTGCTGTGCTGAGAATGATCCACCATCCAAGTAATATCTGGTCAAGCGATGGTCGTTTTAACTGACAGCCTAGAACAGGTCCTGAAGGGCCACAGTGCAGCACACACCTAATTCAGCCCATGTGTTAATTGTTAGGGTTCGCAGGTGTGTTTGACTGGAGAAGCACTGAGCTGTTAGACCGCAGTCCTCCAGGAGCAGGAGTGAATGCCCAAGGCCTAGAAGTTGGATGATAAATTGTGCAGCAACAGATGGGCTGTAGCGGTGTTTCTCAACCCTGGTCCTGGAGGCACCCTGCCCTGCACATTTTAGTGGATCCCCTGCTTTAACACACCCGTGCAGCACTGCAAGTACTTGTTAATGAGCTGATGAGATGCATCAGGTGTGTTGGGAACAGGGAAAGCACTAAAATGTGCAGGACGTAAGCAAAGATGGGCCTTTATTGCTGGACCTGACTGATGTCCTGTTACATGTGATTTCCATTCTGACTCATGCTGTTGTACTGGTAGTGAAGTATGCCTCAGAGAAGAGTTTGAAAGCAATTCTAGCAGTTGGAAGAGTTGAAGAGGGAATGCATCTTGGGGCTCCAGGAAATGGGATACCGTACCGGTCATGCAGAATCTACCAAAGTAAGCTGTTGGTGGCAGTGGATAGAAGAAGGCACACACCAGCTACACAGATGAACAATCTGGGAGACCTACACGAACCACGGAGCGAGAGAGAACCGACACATTGTCTAACAAGTGCGGAGTAACCCAACAGCCATGATTGGGACATTCAGCAAGCAATGACGCCTCTTGAGTCATCCTGTTAGTGCCAGCACCATTGTCAGACGGCTGCACGACGCAGGACTACATGCAAACAGACCATTACAACAACTGCTTTTAACACCACGTCAATGTCTCCAAAGACTGCAAAGGTGTCGTGCCAGACTGTCATGGAGTAACTCAGTATGGCAGCAGGTCATCTTCAGTGACAAGTCCCGCTTTTGTCTTGGTGGAGACAACCAATGAATCAGTGTGTGGAGGCACTGTGGTCAGCACCAAGATGAGTGGTTTGTTGTCATGCGTCACATATCCAGAGGGCCTGTTGTCACTCCACCTCCACCCCTACTGCAAAATCTGCAGGAACTGTGTGAGAATATTCAAGCTGCATGGGATGGATTATCACAGGCAGAGACATCTGGCATGAGACATCTGGCACGTTAAAGAGACACTACTTGACACTACTTCTGTATGTGTAGCTTAATAAATATTGCCTATATTGGTCCAAATATCTAATCATTTATTGTTCCTGGTAAACTTATTATTCCTTCCAAATAGTATTGCAGTTGGACACTTCCTTCTTGGTGCAACTATATTTTGGATGATGAGTGTATATCTGAGTGAGTGTATGAGTGTATTCTATTCTCTTTGAAAATATGTAAAGACTGATGCAAATGTGTTGCTCAAATGGACCCCATATAAACTGTTACACTGTTATATTCATTTAAAGTGAAATTAAAAAATGCAGATGAAACTCTCCTGGTACAATAAAATATGTTCCAATTAGAATATATGCAAATGCTTTCCCATCAGATTTACAGGAGCTTTCTGTGATCTTCATGAAGACAGTTTCTAGAACTCTGTCGCAATTATGCCAGCTCATGTGATCATTTCTTCACTGCTCTTTTTCCTGTATGTTTACAAATCCTTCAGTTCTGTCCAGATACCTGTAATTCCTAAACTGACCCATTAGCAAGGAAATGCATAAAACTACAAGCCTTCCATGGAATGATCCTTAGAATTTGTAGAGCATGTAATAAAGCCACTAGATCCTAAAATAAAACCCTACTAGTTGAAATAGTACAGAACAAATCACCATTTCAGGGCATTTTAATGATATGAACCACATATTTTCTTTCTTCATAATTCCATTTATTGCTTTATACTATAAACTGAAACAGTGTGCTGTATGTCTATGTCTGTAGTGAACCGTAGAAACCCTTTGCCAGCAGGAGATGATCTATTTCTTCTCCCTCTAGATTCCACAATAGCACAGGGCATGTGTTGCTGTAATCAGCACAATCTGGATGAAGCTCAGTTGCACCAAATCTTGCAGATCAGTAGTGAGTTCCCAGCAGTGCTTCTCCTCCTCCACTTCACACTGTGTTGTGGTATTCTCTGGAATGGAACTGGTGGGATGAAAGAGTTTAGCAATGATAAAATCTACTTTCTCAGTATTTGTATTGGTGTCGGATTCCCTTTATCACTAGGAAACTGCCCAGGTACATTCTCCTCCTCAAACACTGTCATTTCTAACTATATAAGGGAACAAAGCTCAAATGAATATTATATACACATCGTCAAAAGAATAGCTGCACCCAGAAGGTGTGGGATAGCAGTGCTATTGGGAAGGAAGATAAAGGTTACCGGGAACAATAAATGATAAGTTTAAACTGATATGGGCAAGATTTACAGAAGTAGCGTCTCTCAGTATGGTGTCAGGCCGCCATGTTTGCTAATGCAACTTGCCAGATGTCTCGGCATGGAGTTGTAGAGGTTCCTAATGGTGTCCTGTGATAATCATGCATGCATGCAGCTTGAATATTCTCACACAGTTCCAGGTGTTGCAGTAGAGGTGGAGGTGGAGCAACACCAGGCCTTCTGGATGTGGCAACAAACCATTCATCTTGGCGCTGACCATGGTGCCTCCACACACAGAAGATCAATCATCTTCACTGTGTGGCTGTGGCTAATGATCAGCTTGATTGACAGCTGCCTGTCCAACCCTCCTAATCTGCTCTGCCACACATAAAGAGCTAAAATCATAAGGCAGCTTCTCTGTGACGAAGGAATGGATGAACATATGTGAAGACAGATGGATGGATGAACGAAGCTACATGCAAAGTAACAGACAAAGAGACATGCAGTTGGATGAACGCTGAAACTGTTTTGTGTGAGTGGGGCAAGAGACGTCAGCCTTGTGATTGGTTAGAAAATGCCCGAGATTAGGACCACCCAGTTTACATGGACAGGAAAGAAATATCAGTCATTTATTAGACTTTGGGAAGATATTCATGACATGCTTTGCACATGTACATTTTGGGTCAAATTAACTTAATTAGAAAAACACTGGTTTAGGTTCCCCGGGGCTTTAAGGGAATGTTAATCAGTAAAATGTAAGGGTATATAACTATTTCATTTAAGAAAACCCTTAGGTGATACCCTTGGGTTCTTTGTGCAACACACCTTAACCTTAGGAAATACTTAAGGCTAATCTTAAAGGAAAATTCAGCTGAAGGTATTTTATGCAACCAGGCACAACAGTCTTCTTCAACGGTATTCTCTAAGGACACATTAGACACATTGCACATACACATTAAAAGAGCACAGGTTTTCAAGAAGGTAACACAACCACAACTTTAGTCCTCTTTATGTCCTTGTCATAGTGAAAAATTAAGTTGGCAGTGCATGAAAATTTGAACTAGACTTGTGTTCTGAGCTGAGCTGATATAGTCATGGTCTCTTTATGTAATGTCAGGAATGTGAAGCACGTAATGAATAACGGATAGATACAGAGAAAATGTTTTGTTGACTTTGAAACGTTGAGGTTCTATAAAGAGTTGTCCCTTTCTGTAAAGCCTGCAAGAGTTTTCACAGATACCAGCGTCAACTTACCTGTGCTTTCTATAAGCTGTATATAAAACTAACTGAAAATGATTACAGACACACAATAGCACACAGTACACACAGTAGCACTTTATTTACAACTACACAACCAGGGAATTTTTTATACAATCTAAAGCATCAACAAAGTTCCTAAAAATAGGGCAAATGTAGGTCAAATTACACTTAACCTAAATAGAAGTCTATCAATAAATGATGACAGTTACTTGATCGTCACACAAATCTAATTAGTGTTGTTCAACACTAGAGACTAGTTAATTTTAGCTTGCTAATCTATAAATACAACAATGTAGTAAATGTCCCAGGGCCTGTATTTTAAGGGGACAATAAACATGACTAGGAGGAGGAGGAGGAGGAGGAGGAATCCTCTTCCACTGGGCGAAGAGCCTGACGTTTCAGGAGCGCCTTTAAAAACTCCATCTCACGTTCAGCTTCTTTCAGCTTCCGCCGGAGGCCTTCATTGGTCTTCAGAAGAGACTGATTCTCCTGAGAATAGAAACACACATTTTAGAAAAGGTTATCCAGTGCAACTTCACTCGTTCAACAAGGTGTTTGGTAAAATCAAGAGTTGTAGATAAAAGTGAAAGCAGGAACACATGATCGGCAGAGAATCCCACACTTTATTTATAACCAATGTGTTTGGGCTCACAGGCCTTTAACGGAGCGTGCCAGGACGCACTGGTTATAAATGAAGTTATAAATGAATTCTCCAGTCATTGTTGCTGGTTTCACATAACAGGGATGTGACTAACAGAAAAAAATAGCTAAAAAAGTAGTTTTAAACAGGGTAACAATATCACATCCATGTCATACGTCCAAAACACCCAGCCCTAGCTACAATTAAATGACCATTGAGAAGGACATTTTTGTTTAGGAATATGTTTAGGAATAAAAAAGAGAAAGATGTGACAAAGTATGTACTTTGTTATACAACTGTTATTTGTATATTTATGTTTATTCTAAATGCAACACATTCCAAGCTGTTGGGACAGGAGCATGTTCACTTAAACACAAAATATAATCACTTGTGGATTTGAGGGATATTTTTATTTTTCTGCTTGCTTTAAAGTAGCAATATGTAAGATTTTTTATGTAAGAGTAAGCAAAATGATAGCCGAAGCTCACAAAGTACACAAACCATGTACGTAGAGATACCCAAGATAAAATATTACTCCAGTAATATCCGTAATATCAGTAAAGTCCACCCTTTAAACCTCCACTTGAGTAAAAGTACTGAAGTATTTACCTTCAAATGTACTTAAGTATGGAGAGTAAAAGTAGCATGATTTATTATGGCTCTAATGTCCTATTATCATTCCTAGAACAAGACTCTTATAGGTGATCAACTCATTTTAGGTGAAGAGACTCTAGTGTCTCTCAGTCCACCAGTCTTTAATAGAAGGACACTAATTAGTCTGACGCTGATGTCTATTCAAATGATCATAAGCACGAAACACTGAAGAAGAACAGGCTCCATTAGCTAGAACTATAAAATAACTTTTGGCAAACAAGGAGTTTTGGTTTATGATTTATTTGCAACTTAGTTACAGTTTAAGTTTAATAAAAACTTGTTTTAAACAGGCACACAAATGAATTTTCCTCTACTATACTGCATCTGTAGGTCTCTGGTCATAAACATAAACTAGCCAAAACAAATGTATTATAAAGGAAATAGTGTTTGTATACATTCAGAAAAAGACACTCGCCAGTCACAAGTGCATGTGTACATATTTCTATATTGTGGTCTATTTACCCACAAAGTCAGGAACAATATGTTTTATCTGTCCACTAACCCCTCCTGCTTTACCAACCAGGTGGTCCTTGACGTAGTCCAGGCCTGAAATGGACTTTTCCATGGATGCCAAGAATCCATGAATAAGCTTGTTTCGTTTTGACGTTACGTTTTTACACCACATAAGCCAAAAGGAACTACAAGTAAGATGTTTGAGTTTGAAATGTAGTGAAGTACAAAGGCGTCCAAAATGGAAATGTGTGTGTTTCTTACTATAGGGGTGGACACCAAAACTTTCTAGCGATATGTTGTACCCTATTGTTTAGAGTAATCGACAGTTTGTATTATCTTGCATATTGCTCCTTTAAAGTCTTCAGCTGTGCAGCTGAACAGGGACTTTGGTTTTGCTTGTTGCAATTCATAATGTGCCACAAGAAGATGTCTGGACTGCAGGCTGGGCAATCTATTGCCTGCGCTTAAACTGTTATAAAATATAAAATACAGCCCAATACCATAAACGACTCTGGCTTGTTTATAGCAATAACAAAGGAAAAAGGGTGGCTCATCAGACCATAATACATTAACTATGCATCAGTCGATTTCAGATGAGCCGGAGCCCAGAGAAGTTGGCAGCATGATGGTGTTGACACATGGCTTGCTCTGGGCATAGTACAGTCTTGTATAGTACATGTATGTGTGAATGCAGTGACGAATGGAGTTTATTAATAATGGTTTTTCAAAGTATTCCTGAGTCTGTGTGATGATATCCACCACAGAAGCATGCCAGTTTTTATACAGTGCCATGTGAGGCATCAAAGGCTGAGGTCTAGCTAATACTGACAAAGCAAGTATGTATGAGATGTAAATTCACTAGGTTATGTCACCAACCTTCTCCAGAGACTCATAGGTTGACTTATTCTCCTCTCCAGGGTTCAGGGTGGTGGATGTCTTGTGGGCAGCTCGTTTCCGCTGAGGCACAGGGCTGGGGCAGGGCGTGAGTGATGTTGGGCTGGGGGACAGCATGGTGGGCTGCAGTAGGCTGGGTGTTGCCGTTGTCTCTGTCTGGGTACTTCTGTGCGCCGTGAAGGTCCTTAGTTTGTTGCAGACGTTTGTTACTGGCAAACTGTTATAGGGCGCAGAAGTCGGGCTTAACTGTTTGTGCCTGTCAGCACTGTCTGTCGGAGCATTGCAGGTGTATATGAACTGCGTTTCATCTAAAACAAAAATAAAATGTTTTGAGTCAAAAATTCAGTAGTATTTCAGAAGTATATTCAGAAGTGTAAAGAAATAGACCATCTCCAGACAATGGCTTTTCAAATACTAAATGCTTTTTCTTCTGTGCATTGCTTCAAACCTCACCATCATGTCCTCCAGGTGCTGTAATATCTGTGGCATTAGAAGGGGGGCTCCAATCTGCACTGCTGCTGGTTTTGGCATTCTTATTACACTCAAATGCCACTTGATCTTTGCAGGACTTATGGCAGTTCATTCCACAGTCTGCAAAATCGCAATCAAGAGGTGAGGAGAAGACAGGACATGAAGCAGGTTAGATCTTCTGAATTGGCCTTGCACTAAGCCCTGCCTCCCTTAGCTCCTGCTGCTACATCTGATAAGCACGCAAACTGCACTCAAACTGTGTTTTCCACGGCAGGGGTGGATGATTTACCATGGTAAATTCTTAGCAATTTTCAAGCAATACATTTAATATATCAGTTTCCCAGTGTCAATGCCAAGGTCACATAAATACTACCATAATATCTTTCAGCAGCAGCACTAAAAGGATAAAAATACAAGTAAATTCAATTGCAGTATAAAAAAGAGAAAACTGAGCCATGTGTATAAGCTACATTGTTCCTGTGCTGAAAAAAGGTATATGTATAATTATAAGTATCTTAAGAGTAAGTCAGTAAATCATTTTAATTAGTAAATAAAATTTAATACATCTGCAACCAATCTAGCACAGTGCCTGCAACGACATATTCAACAAATTAATTTATTTTTTAGGCCTAGTCATTAATTTGTCTTTTCATTGTTTGTAGTATTTAAAAAAGTCTATGCACATCCAAATTAATATTATACTATTATTATAATACATTATTATTATTATTATTATCATATACCAACACCAACAACTAAAACTGTCTAAAACTGTCAAAACTCATGTTACCACTGCCTAACCACTACTTTTGCCATGTTGTTTAAGATTTAAAAGCTAAAGGTTTGTGTGGGGTAGGTTGGGTATGTTGCTAGGTTTATGATGTCAGCCTTATGATGGCAGCAGTGCTACACTGCATATAGCAATAGTCAAGTTTTGGCTCTTTAACAAACTCATAATTCAGTAAAATCATCCCATGGATGGCAATTTCCCAAAATGCCATTTATTTCTATAAAAGAGAATACCAGTATAGACCTGGAGTTCCTAATATGGACATGAAGCCATCTACCAGCTTTTCACACTGTTTAATCCAGATCCTACACTTCATATTTCATGTATTCAGTTTAAGAAATTGGTACAATTTTGTCCTTGTCCTTAAACTCCACAAGTACCATATACACCAACACAAACTCTGCTGCATATTGCAGAGCTCTGAAAGCTTGTCAGAGGTGCCCAGTCCTAGTTACAGATGCTAAGCTATTATTGGTATAATGGCATTTATGGGAGGGATTTAGTGAAGGGTCAGTAAAGCTACATTTACTGTTTCAACTATCTAGTTATTAGTAATCTAGAGGAATAGCAACGGAATGAATATTCACCTCTGCATCTGTATCCTTGTTTAATGACACCCCACAACTATTAAAGGAAAAACAAACACATTACAGCCGGACTGAGCAGGACTGATATATTAAGCTGCTTCATGACCACTGAGTGTAAATGTGACTTACAAATCCAGAGCAATTATCACAGAAGGTAGGTCTCATGTATGTGGTCTCTTGGAAGTTGTGAGAGAAGCCCAGGCCAAGTTTGGAACAGATAACACTGGCCCGCATGAAATAGGCCGTGATCTCCTCTCTGCTGATGAGCCCATCTCTGTGGTGAAGATAGTTCAAGGTAAAAAAACAAAAAAGCTGATAACAGCAGCTTTTTTAGGGTCTAGGTGCAACCATGTGGCAAACCTTCTGCACAGGTAAAAGCCCTGTTGCCAGGTTTCAGCATGTATGATCTCTATTGAGTTTAGGCCTAAATTTGATTTGGTTCTGAGAAATCTGTACAGGTTTTGTGGCATGAAACTAGCAGCAATAAATCCCATTTCATTATTTTGTTTCACTTTTTATTGCTTTTTTAAAAAACTATATACATTTAATGTGAAGTGACTTTAAATTTGTGTAGAATGTTATTCTAATTACAATGATGGTGATTCACTAGGTGAAGGGCAACAGATTAATGTTTAACTACTTCTTGAAAACATGTACTTTAATCAGCAATGATGCTATTTTAACGCTCAAATCAGTTTTAAACGTGCATATGTAATACACATGGGCTTTTAACTGCAGCAAAAAATACTTTACACTATTTATTAGTCCAGTATTTTCTGATAATGGTCCTGAGTACCCATGCCCTGCTCTACACACCCACTTTGAGAGATTTTTAATGAGCTAATACATTAGAAAAGGACCAAAATATGCATAGCAAGACTAATCATTAAGGGTCCACCTAAACCTGGACTAAGGACCACTGAACTAATCCACAGGCCATGTCCAAACCACATACCATACTAAACATGCAATACTAATAAAGGCACGCACTGCAAACTACTGTTTTCAGCTAGCTAGCTAACATTTGTCAGACAAGTAGCCAGTGTAATGCATTTTAACAACGTCCATTTCAGTGTCAAGCTCATCTAACCTCATTTCTGTGGCTAGACTGAATTTCTAACAAACCCTGATTATTTCTGATCCTTGCATATATAAGTTGTCTTGCCAGGGACATTGTTTAGATCATTGCATTATCAGTAACAACCAAACACTCACAAATACATTAAAGCTGCACAGTTATCATAATTATACATAGTTACACAGTGTAAGATGTTCCGTTCCACCTTAAATGCTACAACTTGTACAGGCATCAAAATGTAACTGCAGCACCATTTAAGGTGGAATGGAAAACAGGCTGGTGAACAGGAGGCCAACTTCTGAATTTAACCAGATCCTGGACTTGAATTGAACTTGAATTCGAAGTTCCACGTTTATTAGCATCTTAACCTTAACTGCAATCTGAATGTAGCCATGCTGTGTGATTTAATCCACTTTTTGATGCGTCTTAAACTAAACATAAAGTGAGAAAGAACTTTCATTTACTTTGTATTGATGTCACGATCAAAAGCAAGTATCTAGTATAGGTAACGTTACCTGCTAGCAAGCTAGAAATAATTGACATTAGCATAGCTAGCTTAATAATTAAATACTGTAGCATAAGGGCCTAGCTTATTTACACAGATGTTAATTCTGTTTTCTTGTCTGTGTCTGTTTGACATGTTGCTTCTATGTGATCACTGAAGTGTCTCACTGGAATTAGCCAATCAGAGCAGAGCTTATCAAATTATTCATGAGCCCATCAAAATAGATTGTAGGGTGTGTAACCTCATTTGGCCTGTACCATACTCTCTATGTAGACAGCAGAGACCAATTTAAAATGCTGAATAAATGCATTCTATGGTGCCTTTAAACATTATACTTGTTTCTGCAATGTCTTTCAAGTATTATAGATTCCATGGCCTTATGCCAACCAGGCAGCAAATTACAGTTGAATTTGACACTCACTTGTCCTTGTCCACAACACAAAATGAAAACGGAAAGCTTGCAGCAATTTTTTCAAAGTCTTCTTGGGAAATGAAGCCTCTTCCATCATGATCATAGTTTGTAAATACAGACTGTCAGGAAAGAGAAAAAGACCAAAGACAACACTTGAGTAATAAACAAGCCTCCCTTTGACCCCACATAGGGTCCTCTGTTCAGGGAACAGTAAAAGAACAGACTTCTACTGTTATGTGATAAACCACATACATCAACCATTCTTTGAACATGCTTGCTAATGGTCTTGGGATCAGGCTTGGGAGCCACACCTGAAGCCCAGTCCACCACCACTGGAGGCCTGTAGGGGGTCGCTGGCTGGTAGAGTACCAAAGAAAACAGATGAATGAAGCAGTACACTGTATGAATGTATATATAATTCTCTAAGACACTACAGAACTATACTGGCTGCAGCTTTACTCACTGGAGCTCTGTAGTTCCTTGGCTCTCTTGCATACGACAGCTCATAGATTTCATCCTCAGTGTAATACAGGTCAAGAGACAGCTGCATGGGAGAACAAACAAATGTTTCTTGGTCTTAATGTCGTCAGTTATCTAAGGGAAACACTGTATGTATTCCTAAAGTTGTAGTCTTTGTTGGAATATGTGAAATACACTGCCTGGCCAAAAGAAAGCTAAGATTTTATTGGACTACCTTTTGCTTTCATTACAGGGGGCGTTTGTTGTGCCATTGTTTCCACAGCCTTATGCTTATTAATTTTTGATTGAGATTTTGTATTGACAATGGGGGATTCTAATTGGTATTGGGGACGATAATCTGTGCATTGAGTGCATTCAAGTGGTCACATTTTATTCCTACATAACATTGCTGAGCTTTGACCTGACCAACTGACCAACCCCACATCATAACACTGCCTCCACGATGGGCACATCGCTTCATGCACTTCCCTTCTTACCGTGATGCACCCTTCACTCTGGAATATGGTAAATCTGGACTCATCAGACCACACGATTCCATTGTTCCAGATCTCAATCCCAGTGTTCCCTAGCAAATTAAAGCCTTTTTTCTAATTAGACTCCCTAATAAGTGTTTTTCTTATTTTCACACAGCTGTTTAGTCTCAGTCCTGTTGGTTTGTATCACATTGTATGCATGTAAACTTTCACTGGTAAACACAGCAGTGAGTCCTACTGTCCACTTGTACTGTCTTTTTGTTTGTTTAATGCAGTCGAATAATTTTCCCCTTTTTCCCCTTCGACCCCACAAGGTTTTGCGCATATGGCTGTTTAAGAAATGAGAAGCTACTTACTGCATCAGTTAGGGTTAAAAGAATAATTGCCAGCTGAAACATATTAATCACAAATCAAAGTATTTGCTTATTTCAGCGTAAACAGGGACTTTTTTGGACCAGACAGTATATGTCACACTGCCTCAAATAACAAGAAAATGTTTGCATGAACATTGTCAGATTATCAGAATACTTCAGAATTTGTACACCATCTGACATCACTTGGCTTAAAGTGTTCAGTTTATCTCAGTTTAAAGTGCATGATCTATCCATTTAGACCTCGAAAACAAAATGCAACCCAGGTTAAGTGTTCATTATGAGCTCTAATGATTGCAGACAGTACTGACAGTCAGTAGGTGAACTAGGTCTTTGTTTGCATCCAGGAGAGGCGGGTTCTGCTGTAGCTGGACAAGCTCGTTGATGTGATTATAGAGTGCTTGAAGCTTCTGCACATTGATCTTGCTGTTCTCCACATAGTCAGTCATGGCCTCGTTCACAGCAATCAGGTCTTTGAGATGGACGCCTAAGATGGGGATCTTGAAGCCTGTGCACTTGCTGTACATCTGTCTGTAATTCTCATAATTTCTAGATGATGAGAGGAGATCAGTCATTTCATTCAGAACCTGTGGAGAGCAACAACATCAACAATCTTAAGTAAATCATTCATTCATTCATTCATTCATTGATCTTCTAAGTCACTTATCCTTTTGCTGGAGCCTATCCCAGCGCTCACTGGGTGGAAGGCAGGAAATACCCTGTACAGGATGCCAGGCCATCGCAGGGCAGACACACACATTCACTTACACATTTACACTTAGGGGCAATTTAGCTTCTCCAGTTCACCTGACTGCATGTCTTGTGCACCCAGAAGAAACCCATGCAGACACACATGCAAACTCATGCAGAAAGGACCCCCGAATCCCCAGCTGGGAATCGAACCCAGGTCCTTCTTGCTGTGAGGCAACAACTAAATTTCTTCAAGCTTGCATTTTTAATGCTTTGACTTGTTTATTCTCGAATACATCAACTGTCTGGTAATGCTGGTAGTGGCTGGTAGTGCTTTGTTCTCAAATGTCTAACATTATTAAGAAAAAACTTAGTATTCAGATTCCAGATTAAACGAACAGCAGTCGGGCTTTAACGATAGTTCACCTGTAGCAAGGCATTACATCTCCTGGTGTAATCTTGACATCAAATCCATACATTTTTAAATGCATCATGATTCAATTTTACCACCATTCGATTTGTTTCGGTATGATTCAGAATGATTTATAAATATGAATTTGGAGAGTAGTGGAGCACAAACAATAAAAGCCAACAAATGTACCAAAAGTTAGCACAAACTCTATTCAACATTACTATAATCAAATAATGGAGTTAAGAAATAACTGACGTTTTGAGGAGGACCATGTCTGAAGTTCCTGCTCTTTCCAGTTTAACTTCCTATAAATTTCCATTTCTTCCTTTCGTTTTCTGTGATGAAGTTTCTGCAGCCGACCACCTCCTCCAATCTCTTCCCAGTTCCTCATTCTTCTCTCAGTTCTATATTGGTTTATGGGTTTGTAACACTTCTTGGGGAGTCTTACAAGGTTCAATTTTAGGGCATTTGTTTTTTGTACATTACCTCTGGGTAATGAAACATAATGAACAGCTTTAATAGTTATGCTGATGACAAGCAGTTATACCATTCCAAGACATGATCTTAGATCTTAGATCTACTTCTGCAAATGGTTACTGTAAAATGCAGGAAACGTGAAGAGTTATTGTGTTATTATGCTCCTAACCTGTAGAACTCAGTTTCACCTTTTATTAGGCACATGTCAATAGAAAACATGCCTTCAAATCATAAATTAATTACATTTTTCTATATGTATTTAACTTGTATGTATTTGATCTGTCATGAATCACATAGTATTTATCTTCACCTAGTATTAATTTGTTTCCTCAAACATTACTACCTGTATGTAAAGCACTGTAGCTGCCACTGGTATGAAAAGGTCTTTATAACTAAATAAAATAAATAATAAATAATAACATAAAAAATAAGCAGAAGCCACTTAGATCTCCAGTCCAAAGTCTCAGAGTTCTCTCCCCTCCTACAGTCAGTCTTGTCTTGTACTACAATCACATGTTGAACTAGCATGTATGTGTAAATAAGTCAATCTACTGTACATGGATGCAACTGTATGGGCACCTTCATACTGATACACAATGCACCCGTAATTATAGTCTTTAAGATATTAGAATATCCACCTGTCAATGAGAATCTCACGACGAGAACCATTACAACATCACCGGTTTGCTAAAACGAATACGTACCTTGGTGGTGTCATTGGGCACATATGTACATGTGTCTTTCAGTCTGGAGATGGAACTGTGACAGAGACCTCCCACCACAGCCATTAGAGTGTTAAAGTTCTGCATCTGCTGGAGGTTCTACAACAAAAATCTCAGTGTCAGCTGATAAAATAAATTAGTCAAAATGGAATAAGACTGCAACAAAAACTATATAGACAGTGACTTGGTATTTATATGGTGTGAAGATTTTCAGTACTGCCTGTTAGTAAACACTGCCTAAAACACTTACAGTAAAACAGCTTTGTTAAAATTATCCACATACAAATAGTAGGACAAGTAAAGTTCAAGAAAAGAATGTAAGTAATAATGAGTGGGATAGAACATCAATAGCTACCGATACTGAGTATACTACATTATACTGTACTATGTAAGCTAGGAAATTCTCCTCAGAATTGTGGCAGGGAAGGCATCCACCAATCTTGCTCGTGGAGGATTTACATGCTATTATGTACATTTCAGTCACAGGTGACACATTTTTTTCCGGTGAGCTTGTTATATTATATTATATTATATTATATTATTATACAGTTCTATAATTTGGTTAAATTATAGGTATATATGACTGTTTTACATTAATATAAAAGGTTCTCGTTCATGGTGCTGGAGCAGCATTCAGGACCACTATGCTTTCTTATAACTTCACATTAGGTTTGACTGTTGTTCAAAATAACCAATTTAGATAATGAGCTGTTGCCTTAAAGAGCTTATCAGTTCTTTATCAGTAGCATTTTTCCAGTGCTTTGGTGATGGGTGATGCATGCAGATAGTAAGTACTGAGGGGAAACATCCATGAGCAGTAGGAATGCACCAGAGTGGCGCCAACCCAAAGAACCCAATTCCCAACCCCCTTGGTGGTTGTAGGTGCTCTAAAACATCCACTTCACCTCAGTAAGGCCTTGCTCATTGGTTGGATCAGGGATGTTGGCAGCAGGGCAAAGTCTAAAATGTTCAGGTCAGCAGTGCTACAGGAAAAGGACTGAAAGGCACTGGATAAATAACCTGTGCAACATAGATGAACTTTGTGAAAACTTCAGCTCGGAGCTGAGCGGTTGGTCGACTGAGCACCATGAGTTGTACCCACTGGGAGATACCGTTACACAACGCAATGGAGCGTTCCATTGCAGGGTTCTCTGTCAAACACTCATTCCGGATGTACTTCTGGTAATCTGCAAACTGCAATAAAAAATCCACAAAATCACTTATTATTTCAATAGTAATAATGCAAACAGGTTCTATTTAGGATATGATAAAAATGTTTTTGGCTACAAAGTACAGCGCTCATCTTTCAGATGTAAAGCCACACCTTTGTTAGATACATAACCCAGATCATTTAAAAGCTTTGTATGTCTCTTATCTTCTCTTCATGCATTGCATTTGAATTTCTAGTTTCTGATTTCTCTCAGACAGGATGAGGAAAAATATGGCTTTAAAAAGGCTTTTCACCCAACTCTATAACGATTAGCCTTTTGGAGTGCTGGTAAACAATGTAGAAATTAACAATGCTTCACCTCACAAGAGGACAAACAGCTTGACTCCATCCTTATAAAAAAAAAAAAAAAAAACCATCCAAGCCCTGCTTTAATCGTGACCTCCCAGTCACTGCAATCATCTGTTTAAGGAAAACAATAATTATGGCCACTCCTTGTGAAGGTGCTGTGAAAGAATAGTCCACTCACAGATATTCTACAGAAAGATTTGAACTCCAAGTAGGTGAGATGTTCTGCTAGCTCCACCGGCTCCAGATGGTCGAAAAGCAGAGACACTTTTCTCTTCTTACTGCTGGCCTTGATTTTCTGACTGGCTTTGCGAGACCATTCCCTGTCACCCCTAAATCACACCAGAGTTTATAAGTACATACAAGGAAACTGTAGTGAAATAAGGTCTACACTGACACATTTCACACAGAGTGCCTTGCAAAATGATTCAACCACCTCAAAGATCTTTAGAGTCATCTGCACAGTTACACAGATTCTTCCAGCCAGTATGTTTACTTTTGCAATCCAATCTGTCAAAAGTCTGAACTTGTTATTTGTCAGCAGATCTTGAAACAAACAAAACCTGGAAAATTCTGTTTACAGCAGCATTCAACCCCTTCAGACTAGTGCTTGGTAGAACCACCTTTCACTGTAGTGGGCTAGTATTTATTTGTAGCATATTGAGGTGACTTTCTCATATTTAAGATAACATCTTTCACCAGTTTATTACTAGCTAGCCACCTTGTAAATCTCAGTTTAGCAGGTAAATAATAAATAAGCGTAATAAATAAAAAAGATGAAAATGCACAGATTTTATGACAACTTATGCAAACAGCATTTTTCAGTTGAATTTTTTATTATGAATTTTGAATTTATTTATTTTTTTAATATAAAACCAATATCAATCAAATTAAAGCAGCCAATTTCAGTAACTAAAATATGACAGCACAAAATACCAGTGTGGTTTGTAACCCAGACAAATCTAAAAAACAGGCAAAAACATTATTTTGTCATGCACTGCTCAGAGATTTTGAGAAAGTTGGCGTTCTAACGCAGCGTGTTGTTGCTAAGGATATGATTAGATATTGTGTCTGTAAATATTCCACTTACACATCCAGTATCTTTAAAGGCCATTTCTCAAAATGAGTTTTTCACTTCAGTAGCACTTACATACACCAAATATAGCCTGAGTTATATAACGTTTTATGCCTAAAAACATGGCGAAATATATGCATGGTAGCATTTTCTGTTTAACAAGGTGGAAACATGAGAAATCCAAAATTCTCTCTGTAAAAAACTTTGATATTAATATGTCAGCAAAATAAAACAAGACTTTTGAGCCTGACCTTATCCACTGTTCATATTCATATTTAAACCTAAAATTTCAGAAAATCATAAAAAATATACAGAAAAATAATCATCTGCGAAAGTTTCATAGTGACTTCTAGTAGTTAATATTTTTGACCCGTTTCACCTGTAATGTCTTGCCCTAAGGAGGTTGAATACTTTTGCAAGGCACTATATTTAAATATCTTAGACATACTCAAGGGATTTCTTTAATCTTCTTTAAACATCATTTTTGTCTTATTACTGTTTTAATCTTTATCTTTATAACTAGTATATATACACCACAGAACACATAAGCAACAATGTAAAATCAAACATATGAACATATACCATGATGACCCTGATATACCTTTTTCCTTTTAGACTTTTCAGGTCTTAAACACATCACTGATAAACTTTTATACAGCAAGTAAAAGTTATAATACATTGAACAGGAAAAGGTTTGGCGTCATGATGCTTACATCCATTTAGTTTGCAGTAAAGGACACAGCTTCTCTTGCCCATGTTCTCTCATAAGCTCCTTGAACTGCTCTAATGACTCTGCCAGACAGCTGTGCAACCTGAACATAGTCCAGAACTCACTTATCCAGTACCTGCAGAGAAAAGACATACACAGCTAGCTGACAGGCATGATATACATACAGTGCTAATGATGATCTGGGTCTGTTTTCTTCAGAGCAGCTTTTGGCATTGAACTTTCAGACAGGGCCATCCTCATATATTCATGTCAAACTGTTGAACCCAGAATTCAAGGTGCTCAAAACCGATGCCTGCAGTTTCATATCCAGACTATTCTTGCTTGAACTCAGTCACCTAAACCATGTCATGAACTAAACCTGCAGTAACTACATTAGTCATGTATTTTGCAGTATATGTGCATATATGAGGCCTGCATCAGGTGAGGCAATGCACAGTAAAGATACATCTGATAACAATATGCCAAGCAACATTTCATTCTGCAGTGTTCCGTTTTAAATTTGGGTGGCTAAGTGAAAAGTAGTTTATATTTCTGCACTAATCATGCCAGTTGTTATTCTCCATAAATTGAATATTTGCCCTTTATATAAATGTACAGTTTTGAGGTGAAAAGACTCTTTGTGGCTTATTACAATGCTTTTTCCTGAGCATTTTGTCTTCTTGGAAAGAAGAGGAACACTCACCTAATGAAGTAGCACATTTTCAGACACTCTGCAGACTTGTCATCCTCCAATGTACTTTTGAAAGTAAAGAATGAACGATAAGAAAAACAGCCAAGAAGTTGAGAACAGGTACAAACACTAATAAAGGTCATACATAATAAAGTTCAAGAAGTTCTCCTTCTACTCTGACACAGTGATTTGTTTTACTGTTGAAGGTGAATGAAGATATCTTTTCTTTGGACTTATTGTACAGCCTGAATTGCAGGAATGGACATACAGTATATTAACAAATGCAATGAAGTTGACCAGACTAAAGATGAAATATCTTGGGATCATACTGTCTGCAATGAAATGAAAGTCACAGTAAATGTAAGAAACACTGCATTGTTTATTTGCATTCTCCACACTGTTCCAGCTGATCTAGGGTTTGTATATGTGATATGATGTGTAGCCTGTTATTTTAAACAATGTACCTCGTTAATCATTTGACCCGCAGGACCACCACAGAGCAGGTTTGGATGGACTACAGTTATTAATAGTTCATGTTAGAATAATAATATGTTAGAAGAGTTAGATCAGAAGAACACAGGTTTGGTTTTTGACTCCATCGACTTTTTTCTAACTAATTCTTATTGTCCAAATAAATAGTGTTACATCACATTCTCATGTATTGTGCTATATATTCACACTGAAGTAAGATTACAATTCAAAACAAAGAAAGTCTCTAATGGCTGAAAGGATATAGGACCACCAGCTTGTTCAGCAGCTCTTTGGAGGACAATAATAGTCTATGCATGGTGAGAGTGATGTTCAGCAAATGGTTGCTATGGCAAACATTACCATCAGCATCTGTAGAGGGAAAAATACAGAGTAAATATTCTGAATGAAACATATAGATTTTTCAATATATAGGCATGTATGTGTATATGACAAATTATATCAAAAGGTATATTGAAGCCAGAGGTACACTGCTTATTCTACTTGCACTACGTTTGAAGTGGAATTCCACTGATTTTACAAAAAGTCTCCAGAACCCAACTGCTGAGATATAAATTCGGAGTAATTTAATGTGGTGGTCATAGGACCCAGGGGTCACCATGTTTACAACACAAATCTAGCAGTGTTTTACTACACATCTCCTTATAAGTGTTTTACTAGTGGTGATACAGTAAACAGTAAGTTTCCTTTGTGGACTAATTTGCCTTACAATGCCCTGCAAGCACTTCTCCACCATGAATCCAATTTTGAAAAGGACATTTAGGCCAAAGTCTAATCCCTTGGACGCCTGGTTCCTTTCAGCATCACTGTGAACAATTCTAACTCAGCAAGTTTCTCTAAAATAGAAGATTTCACATCAAACCACTCTGAGTGACTTTGCCTACATCTCTGCGAGTCAGGCCACCTATGTGTCAGTGTGCACGTATTGTTTTGTGTTGGTTTAATTCACTTTTCTCTGCAGTTGGCTTGTGAAGTGTGGGTTGGGGGGAAGGGAATGTCGTCACTCTGTATTGATCTGGCCCCCTGAGAGACTCAAAGACTGACCATCATCTGAGGGGGCCCCATTTAGGGAAGTGACCTTTCTGAACGGAGTGGCATCCAGGTAATCCTTCATATGGCCCTGATGTATTCTTTCACATTTCAAAAGGGGCTCTGAACCACAGGGACTCTAGCGTAACTCTCTGATGTGAGAAAGAAGCAGCCAGACTTACCATTACACATTCTGAAACCAATGATAGTGTTATACACAATGTACGTTCTACTGGAATACAAGCGCTGTAATAAGCTTTTTGTCTGACCTCTTTTGAACGTATTCACTCTGTAGTCTCTCTCTCTCTCTCTCAGAAATGATAAGCCCCTACAACAATTCAGTAAGTACAAGTGTTTCTAAAACTGGAATTTTAAAAAAAATGGGTTTCCAACCATGCAAGACCTCATAGACCTCATATGATAAACAGCACCTAAAGCTTTCATGAGATAGAGGAGAGTTCCACTCTTGCTTCAGATCTAAAAAAAATACACAGGTGTTTCTGTCCATCCTTTCACTGTGAGAAGACAACTTAAGGTTTTGAGAAACATAACGGACACAAAAAACAGAACACACCTTTTACATCACACAAAGAAAGAAGCTGCTGATGTCCTCAGAGCAATGACCACCACAGAGTCTAGACTTCAACATCACTAAATATGTTTGGAGTTATTTGAATCACAAGAAGCAGAAACTTTCTATGGCTGAAGTTTGGAGGTGTAGAAAAATATCTCTGCAGCTTTCTTTGAAAAACTGAAAGTACATCTCCAGAAAAGAATGGAAGCTGTACTAAAGACGGAAAGTGTTTTCTGTCAAATATATCACAGTTTGTTTATATTGATGAAGAAATGAATAACAGTACAGTATACAGAGTGTAAAACATCTCATGTTGCCTATGTTTATTTAGGTGCTATAAACCTTATCTGAAGAACAGTATCCTGTCCTCCTTAAGAAGAGCAACAGCAGCAGTCAGCATTTTTGTCAACTTATTTCTTTCTTCCATTTTCAGTGGTAAAAGAAATCCAGCAGATGACTCTATTAAACAGGTATCACTGTGTGTATGTGTCGGTTGCAGTGAAAAGGACTTGTAAAAGCTACTTATAGCCACTATAATGCTTGCATGGTAAAAATGCATAATATAATAAATATCTCATATAAAATATGAAACAAGTCAAACCACACCACAGCTGTTTCCTGAATACAGGACATCTGTGATCAGATTCCACTCAGAGCTCCTATTAGTATTTTTCATGTGTTTAGAAGGTGTTGCGTCTCCTTCGTCTAAATGGAGTACATTTTTGGAACACACACTGAAGCGGTATTATTAACAACAATGAAACACAACAGCAACACAAAAACTGAAATTACTGTACTTACCAAAAGACTGGATGCATGCCTGAATGAGTTCCTCCCAGGAAGCTCCCTTGGTAAACTGGCCCAAAGCCGTCATGATCTAGCCCTCTGAGACCTGGGGTTGACTGGGCAAGGTTGGATCCAGTAGCTGGTTGTATGTTGAGCCTCCAACAGAGAGCCATTCAACAGATCCCTCCAGTTGAGTGAATGTGAGAGATGGGGAAAGGTACCACACTGTGTGTGTGCGTGTGCTAGTGCATCAGACTGATTGAGTGAACAGATCAATAACCTGCTGGTTATAAATGACGTATCACTCACAAAAATATCCTAAAAACAACACACAACTTGAGCAAAAAAAGCTCCAGCAGACATTATAACAACATAGCTATACGACTTGCAGACAGAAATAAGAACAACTACATACTTTCATCATTAACTAAAATGCATAAAAAATAAAATATGCAGAAATCAATGAAATAAAACTAGAAAAGTGCATTTCTTTATATTTTAACTAGCAATTCTATGGTATAACAAGGTTGCCAGGTGGAGTATCCAAAGTATGTAGACCTTAGAAATGTACAAGGATTGTTATAATCAAGTTAAATGAAATGCATGAACTGAGATAGTAATAAGCTTAATACACACAATATCATTATTAATTGGGTACTTTCTAGTGGGAGGTGTCTGTCCCAAATTCTAACCCTTAAACTTCAAAATGTGAATATGTATATACACTCATCATCAAAAGAATAGCCACACCCAGAAGGAAGTGTTAGATTGCAGTGCTACTGGGAAGGAAGAAAAAGGTTACCAGGAACAATAAATGATGATAAATTTAGACTGATATGGGTAATATTTATTGAGTTACACATACAGAAGTAGTGTCTCTCAGTATGGCATCGGGCCACCATATTTGCTAACACATCATGCACACATCTCAGCATGGAGTTGTAGAGGTTTCTAATGGTGTCCTGTGATAATCCATCCCATGCAGCGTGAATATTTTCACACAGAGGATGATGGTGCTATAAATATCTGCAGAGCAAAAAATAGTCATACCTGTATTGAATACGTATTTTTAGAATGTGCTGATCAGTTCTCTGCTACACACAGGAAACTGGGGCCACGCACTCTACAGTTTGCACCCTAGAACAGGAAGTTGAAGATACAAGACAGGAACTGCGCATCTTCTTTAGTCTGAATGTGGTGATGTCCTGACTATATACAGGCAGAGAAATAATTAGGAGGATATCAAGCCAAACGTTTAGGAGAGTTTGGACATTCAAAAACACAGAATACTATTAAATAAATAAATTATTAAATTATTAAATATTAATTAAATTAAATATAAAATAAAAATTCCAAAAAAGTGGGGAAGCAGTGTAAAATGTAAATAAAGGTCAATAAAAACAGAATGTAATGACTTGCAAATCTCATAGATCCATATTTTATTCACATTAGAACATAGAACACATAACAGATCTTGAAAGAGGGACATTTTACCATTTCATGAAAATCACTAACTCATTTAGAACTTG
>CM067483.1:13790610-13803707 GCA_034552555.1 Semaprochilodus insignis | reverse complement strand
TGTTCCTATCTGCTCTCAAAGTTTAAATAATAATAATAATAATAATAATAATAATAATAATAATAATAATAACAACAATAACAACAACAACAAAACATCCATAACTTATAAATGGTGTAAGCTGTCCAAGAAAGGTAACACTTTCATATATCTTCTTTTTGATATAATGACTTGTGCTTTCCAATAAAGGGAAAAACAAACAAACAAACAAACAAACAAACAACCTTTAAAAAGTAAAAAGAAGCAGCAGAAATTTTTGCAGGGGGGGATGCGCTGTTTGTTAAATAAGAGATTAGAAAGACCAGCAAATTATTTTCTATCTGCATTTTGGGGAGGCTTCACTGCCATTGGACAAAGGCTCATCCAATTCATCCTCCTCAAAGCCATGAAATGTGGAAGTGTCGCTCTCTGAGGTTGTACCAAACAGCTCCTCAGCTCCAGCAAAAGTCTTCGAATCTTTCTCTCCATCACGCACACCTAGCAAAAAACATAGAAATGTTGGATACAATTAGTTACAATGCTGTTTATCTATATACTGTATAATATTTTTAATATTATTACATTTTATTAAGAAATTTCACAGTAACATAATTCACCTCTCTCACAACACTGACAACTACTACAACTGATTCCGTAAGCAGACAAAATTCCTCAGCAATAGCAAAGGATGAAGAGAAGAGATCTACTGATATGAGATCTATTTAGTATTGACTTGTAGCTGAAAACAGTGACGGTAGAAACTGAGAAAGCAGAGTAAGCCAATACTGGTGAATCTGAAAATAGAGAACTGCACCTGTGGTTTCTTCAATAAAAAAAGAAATTGACATATTTTAGGTTGCTAGAATATTATTAAGTAATGCAATCATGAAACCTGGACATGTGGAATCTAGATGACATTGTGCTACTTGTCACATCTGGAACAGAGACCACTTGGAATAAAAAAAATCTTAGCATTAATGCTTAGATTAATACAAGGAATTTGACAGGCTGGGTCCAAGAGACAGAAACAGAACAGTATGCTGGTATTATTAAAAAGCACACATACCTGAGCAACCACACTTGAGGCACTTGCCTTCTTTCAGTTTGGAGCCTGGATTTACTTGACAAACATCACAGAAGTTGTTGCGTGTTTGATCTGAATCTAGACTCTTTTGATCTACCAGGGTGGAATAAAACAATTAGAGGAAAGCATTTAAACAAAACAAAGGCACAACAGACACAAGAGATATTCTGTTTACCAGAAGACGTTACTACAATTAAACATGTGCATTTACACAGCTCAATTACACATCAACTGGCCCAGTTCTGTTCTTCATCATATAGAAGAGATATTTATATATGTACAGGAAAGAAAAACCATTCTGACATCTTACGTTTGCGACTGTGAGGACGGTGGTTGATGGGTGGAGACTGTGAGGGCTCAGAGTCCCTGGCCTGGGGTTCTTCCTTTTCGGCAATATGGGTGTGACCATAATGGTAGCTTAAGCCAGTGCGATTCCTATAGCGCTTCCCACATACTGAAAGACAACAGAAAAAATTAATCACAATAATTATCATTATATGCAAAATCTGTGAACTAGTTTTTGAAACCTTCTGAAACAATGTTTGTTTTGTCTGGACTACGTCTTGGCCCAATGTTTGACATGCTGTTTATATTTCATAGAAGAAATTTCACAATCTTACTAGGGTGAGCAGAGGAAAGCCATCTTTATGCTATCTAATCCTTTCTTAGAGTCCAGCTTTCCAGACTGAAAACAATCCACATACCTGAAGCTCCAGCTTTTGAATTATGCTTTTGCTTGTATCTGCCTGAAACAAAGAAGAAACAAGACAAATACATAAAACAAAATCCAAAAGTGAACAAAAATGAGAATAAATAAGGTTAAATGGTTATCTGGTTTTAAATCTGGTTCCTTTTTAGATAGGACATCCAGTATATGACTGAATGTGACCTGGCCTCTTCAGCACCATTTTGCTTAGCTGCCAGCCACCAGGGTACCAAAATACTTTTGACTGCATAATGTTTTCACTTTCCTACTGGTTACTTACTTTCATAGACGTATGGCTTGTCCTGGTCATCCAAGTCTGCCCTCCGACGTCCTGAACCTCGACCCTGTGAAGACAGAGGAGCAAAACAAAAGATTCAATCAATATAAATAATACTATAACACTATACTGTAATACAATAAAACTTAAAAGTGTTCACACTTATAAAACTTAGTTATCATAGATTAGGTAGAATCAAAGGAAAGGCTCCACTGAAAGGGACTACTGCTGACCATAATGCAATATTTTTTTCGTTATTCTTTGATTTGGTGGGTCATTAAATGCAGGGCTGTTGCTAGGCTTTGCCTACATTATTAGTTCTCGAAGCACACACACTGACTGCTACTCCATTAAGTAAACCTTTATGCATTCACATTCTTTGTCCATTATCAGGTTGTGAAGGCACACTTGGTAGTTCCACAAGACTACTGATCATTCTCAGCACTGCAGAGACACTGATGTGGTGGTGGTGTGTTAGTGTGTTGTGCTGGTGTGAGTGGATCAGACACAGCAGTGCTGCTGGAGTGTTTAAACACTGTGTCCACTCACTGCCCACTCTATTAGACACTCCTAATTTGTTGGTCCAGCTTGTGCTGTTGCACAGTTTGTGTTGGTCATCTAGTGCTTTTATCAGATGGTCAAAGGACACGGCCCACAGGACACTGTTGGCTGGATAGTTTTGGTTGGTGGACTATTCTCAGTCCAGCAGTGACACCATGGTGTTTAAACACTCCAGCAGCACTGCTGTGTCTGATCCACTCACACTGAGAATAAACCACCATGCAAATAATACCTGCTCTGTGCTGCTCCTGTGGGGATCCTGTGTGTGTGTGTGTACATATGTCATGATTATATTTTGTTCAATGACGATTATTCTTTGTCAAGTAAGCAAAACAACGCAACCGCTTAATAAATATAAGAGTGACCAGCTACTCACTCTGCCTTTGCCCCGATGTTTCCTTTTTGGTATGTCCACTTCAAAGTCCTCATCGTCATGGTAACCATCTTCATTGGCATCAGCCTCTAAAACTCTCTGTAGTCGATAATGAGGTGAGGGACAGAGTGAGAGAGAAAAGGAATAAAAGTATGAGAGTGCTCTCAAGAGACCAGAGCATTTTGCCCCAAACAAACATGCAAACATGGGATTTATTTGTACTATTTACTTTAGACATTCATTACACTTTTATAGACATGCTAATAGCTGGCTAGCGAGCAATACATATATACAGGTTGCTATTTATTGCTTGTGAGAGCAGCTCCACACCTGAATCTCCAGTAGGCTCTCTTCATCTCTGGAGTTGTTCCTCTTGTCCAGGCCATCTCCTCTTAGTAAAGCCTCCAGTGCAGTACTTGGTGTAGGCAAAGACTCCTTACCTGTGATATCCCCACCAGGATTAAATTAGACACAGATATATATGGTTTAATATTATTAATACAATAATAATCAGTTATTCTGTTTTTCTGTGTAAACCTACATTTGTTGGCCCTCATGATTCTGGAATATCCTTTCACTTTTTTAAATAAACCTGAAAAATGTTTATTATGCAAAATGGTACAGACAAACTGTACAATATACAGATAAACATTTCAATACTGCTTTCTAACACTAGCTTTGTTTCACACATCAATGACCACAAGGTTCATGTTGGCTTCTTTTTTAATTTTTATTTCACCTTAAATGGTATTGCATGCACACCGCTAGCGAGAACATCAATCTATGTTACTCGTTCAGCATTCAGCTGGTTGCTGGTGGCCGTTTTGAAGTGAGAGTAGATAAAAGCATGTTCGGTTGTATTGCATGATCATACAAACTACATTTTTAAAAGCAAGGGAGCCAGTAACACCCAGTGCTTAACCAGCGCAGGCAGTAAATATTAACTAACATCACAAAACCAAGATAATTGCAAGTAGGTATCAAAATAAATTCATAGTGTTTCTCTACTGGGCATATTTTCTTCCAGTTTATCCTCTGCTAAGCAGGAACACTCAGTAGGTAAACCATTTGTTCATATTGTTAACATTTGAAGTGATCTGCATTGTCTCAAAATAGCAGATTATATTTGTCTTTCATGTTCATCAAGCAAATGGTTTACATGGCCAATAAAATCAGCTCAGTTCACAATGAGGCTATGCTACTGCTCCACTAAACTTAATTGTTATGGTTACCATTAGAAAATCAGAAGACTCTTTTACCACACCTTGCTTTTGCAATATCTATAAAAAACACTCAAACTCCATACAGCAATGGTAAACACCGCTGCAGTCTGCTTTCTCGGAAAACAACTCTTAAGTGGGAACCAGCGTTTTCCATGGGATTTGGAAAATGTGTGCACACAGAGTTACATTCTGGCACATGCACAGGGGCCTGAATGTAACTGCGTAAGCTTTTAAGGTCAAACGAGTAATTCAAATATAAAGCCAACTTCAGCTCCAGCTAATTTCTCAAACCACTCATCTCATACACGCATCCCACACATATTCAGATACTGCTGGCTAGGCTACTGCTAACCCCAAAAAGATAAACCATTCCTTTATGTACATTTCTTCAAAAAAACAGAATGGATTACTTTAGATGCAACAGACTATCCAGCGGGAATTGACTGATGGTTGGCTGCATTTTAATTTAATTTGAAATGTGGTTAAAACATCCCTGGCTCAGTCATTCAGCCAGGCAGAAAAAACACTGATTTGCACTGTTTGTATTATTTGGCTTGAAATGCAATTCCAATATGATTTTACAGATGCATCTCAGTTTGAGTACTCTGGCTACTCTTTACTGAAAAATGTGGAATCAATGGGCAATTGTTTTTTGCAATCATACATGTCCTACGCTCCAGTCTACTCCCTGAAACTGAAATCTATTTACTTAATAGACCCCAACAACTGTGAGCTGCGTTGCAAGTAGGGTTGCAGTATTATGCGGGTTTCATGGTACCATGTTATGCTCATCATACCATGTACATTTGTTAATTACTGGTATTGGAAAAAAACGCAACCAAACAGGGAATCTCGTCTGCATGTGTGCATCTCCTTTTCTCTTTAACTGCCTAACTCTGCAAGACTCAACTGCATCTGGCACAAAGCACTCATGCAGGGTGAAAAAGAAAAAAGAAATCTGAAAAAGAAATTAAAATCAGCAGTGTGTGATTACTGTGGGTATAACAAATGCGAATGTGGGGTTGTTCCCGAGGAACGACATCCAGTTGCAAAAAATGTGGCAACAGGAGGTAAGACATCAAACATGTTTGTCCATCTTTGAGAACCCCATCCGTCCATGCAGATCACAGTATTTGTCCCATTTGCAACTTTAATCTCTAACAAAAAGACATGTGACTGCTCATCAATCAGAAAATGCACTAAAAATCATTTCCCACATTCCGGCTCCTGGCTAAATCTGCATCGTCTGTCCGTTCAGTGGCCTCTGAACGAACACACACACAAACACGCGCACACACACACACACACACACACACACACACACACACACACACACAATCTGACCCTATAAAGTAACACACATACACAAACTTTCGTGGGACAGACATAAGTGATTTTAAGTACAAGCTAAAAAGGTACAGACAGGATCAGCCTGGCTGCTCTGTCGCACACATTGAATAAATAGGCAACTGTTTTCAGAATCACACTTGTGATGGCATTTCTTACTATTTTCAGAATTTTAGAAAGTAATCGATTGATTAATTTATAATGAAAATAATCATTAGTCAGATACAAAACAATTCAAAAGGGCTCCACCTCAACCAACTCCAACAGTAAAATCCTGTTTTTGCATTGATGCGTAAGTAATAAACAAGCCAGAATATTATTTTATTAGTTTAACAGTCACAGGACATATCTGTCTTTTACTTACTTTTACCTTTACTTTTTCAAATATAATAAAGCATTTGTTCAACCAACAAACCTTACTGTTTTCATAACTTTAAAGATCATTGTAGCTGACAATAATACTGTAATAATACTGCTACTACTACTACTACTACTACTAATAATAATAATAATAATAATAATACTTTCTTACATGACCAAGGCTTTGCAACCCCTTTTGGCATGAACAGAAACTGTCCATCAAATACCGGATAATTTTATGACAGTGTCACAGTTATATTTATCAGTAATTAGGTAAATCACAATTTTACCACAGCTTATTAATTTACCTAATAGTCCTAGGCCTACAAGTAGCCTATCCAATTGTTAACTAAAGTTTTCAAGCTAAATTGCTTGATTTTACACACTGAAGACTGAATCACTGCAATTACAGGGGAGGACTAGTGTGATGACAAGTAGCTCCTACCTATATGTAGACCACAAAGATAAAGGCTTGAATCCATGGAAGTGTGCAATCTCCTCTTCTTTCTCCAGCAGCGGGCTGGGTATGTGTACATCTGGCCAGCTGCCAAACCTTAGCACCCAAACACAGAAAAGCAGAAGGAAGCAATCGTGAAATACAGTAATCTATGAAAAATTTGCAGCTTGACAAAAGAGGAGATAAAGTATCAATCAGGTTCTCTACAAATATTCCACAAGACAAAACTGTCAAAATACAGTACAAACCTGAAGGTGGTGGATTCTGATTTCTACTGTTATTAGTACCCACCTGGTCCACGATGGTGGCGCTCCATCCAGATGTAGCAGTTGTTCTGGGCAACACCAGTCTGCGAGTCAAGGAACGGCAAGCGAACACTGCGCTCAGCACACAGACGAGCATTATAGCTGCGACAGTGCTCAATTGCCTCTCTGTAAAACTGGTCACCCAACCTAAAAAAAAACAAATACATATAAAAAAAAATCATGTCTTGCTTTCAATATGTGTTCCACTATATGCTATATCCATTCCTGCTCCCTCCCCTTTTTCATTCAGATAATTTTCCCTTCTGTTCTGCGTCTATGTATGTGATCGAGCTGTATATAGACTGAGCAAATGAAAAATAAGTGGAGTCAGGTGTCCTCCTGCTCATTCGAAGTGAAAAAATATCCATATATGTGTGGATGGTGCTTAATGGGGTGTCGCTGCTATTTAAAATGTGTTACATACAGAGGCGGGCAATATGGCAAAGATATGATATTCTCATACTTCCAGAATGTTTCATGATACACAATTTCACACAATATTTACTTTAACATATCTGATCAGTTGGAACTGAGAAAAAATACATTAAAACAAATACTATAAAACTTATTAACTCTATGAATGTGTTTATTCAATATACTGTGTTACACTAAATCCAGTTAAAAAGGGACTAATTTTACTAATTTAAACTATAATGATATACATTGTAATATTGCCTAGCCCTGTTTACATTCATCACATTTCCATATAATCCACATGTTCCAACAAGTTAGCCACTAACATTATAATGCATGACACAGACTAATGACAAAATCTTTCAGAATTCTATTTTAACATAAAGCACAATTGCTAGAAATACATTCAGCAAAGCTCCAGCTTAATAAAAATAAATATTAAACATATTCACAATCGATTCTACCCAAATTTATACCAGTGTTCCAAGTTTCACAGCAGTGCCAACTGGACATTCCATATGCAAAACATAGAATCAATTTGCAATGCCAAATTCTGCAGCAACATTCTTCACAAACAAATGACACGCAACATGAAATAAAGAGCAGACGATTAGGGTAATGAAAGGAAACCTGTGAAATTCAAAGACAGAAAACACTATTCTGTGCACTGCTGTCAGTCTCCGAAATACCTGCACAAGCCAAGGGAAACCTCTTTAATAATAGAAGCGTGGCCAGCTGAAGGGCAGACACTGTCCATTAATCTTTTCTACTGGCCCTCCTTTCAAGAGCCATACTCACTTTAATGCCTGACAGATCTCTCTCATTGCTCCTTGAAGAAGCTGTGTGACAGCTACTAGGCTTAGTATGCTGTCTCCTAGAAGTGAACTGTGATAGACAGGCTACATGAGTGAGAGAGGCAAACTGAATGAATCCGGTGATTGGCTGGGACCGCCGCTTGCAGAACAGTCTTGTCAACTGTCTACTGCGTCACATGTCAGAGTCCACTCTCTCAGCGCTGGGGTTACATAAATTTGTTTTGCATGTTTGAAGACGCACACACACGTGCTTGCACACACCCCTTCGGACCATCCGTTTCCAACCATGGAACCACAAAAGGACCAGTAGATAACGATTTCCTTGAACAACCACTCTGTAACATGTTTATCCTTTTACTAACCTATTCCTAGAAACAAGCTAACTGTCTAATTTTGAGAAAAGGGGGCAGAACGAAGAGACAGCATCAATGAGTGTGAAAGCACTGAACAGACAATGAAAGCACAGCTTAATCACACGAGAAACTGACACTTTCTGTATCAATGCTGGCACACCTCCCACCAGTGAATTCAGTCTGGGCTGTGAGACTCTGCTTCTGAGGCTGTATCTCCTGAGACCGTGCAGGTGCATTCTGGCGCTTTAACAGGAAGTCAGCCTAGCTGCAGCAATGCAAGCTGAGGGATAACGCACAAAACGTCTCCGAATGTGTACACCAAAGAACTCAAAAAAAAAGTGCAAAACAAAAAATGAACACAACCTGGAGAAATAATGCAAAAACTGAGGAGACAGGAAAGTTTAAACGTTCAAAGCTTGCTATTTGCCATTAAGCCATGCAGACCACAGTGCAACCTTGGTAGCACTGCAACCAGTGATTGTGATATGACTCAGCCAAACCCAGTGTCTCAGGGTGTTAAGACAACGTAACCAGCTTCAATCTGATGTTAACTTCATCCCCCACTCATACCAAAATAGACAAACAAAACTTCATAAGCACCCACTACTTCATATTCACTGCTAATTTAATGTGTGGCGTACATCTTGTATCTGTACTAAGAACTGAACTTAAGTGCAAGTGGACATGCCTACTTTCTGAAACACATGCTGTGTGAGAAAAAGATCATGCAGCCCTTCTATTTCTATGACGGTTACTCAAGCGAGGCTGGAAGATAAACGAGAAAACAAAGCTCTGAATGCTAGAGGCCACTGCTAAAGTGCTTTCAAGCTGGGGCTGACATGAAGGGAGATAAGCATGAAAACGTGTGACAGTTAGGGTACAACTGGTGCCTGTGTGAACTGCAGACTGCCAAATGTAACTGCCCACTCCTCACCTCTTTCTCTCTCCTGCTGACTGCCATTTTGAAAGTTGTTCCCACCGCTACAATTCACAGGTTTCCATCACTGTTTAAATCTGGATTACCTGACCTGGTCAATACGGTGGCCGCAGGAACCTAAAACAACAGGCTCGTGTACCAGAGCAGATGTGACTTTTCTGAATTATCTGATCCAAACTTTCTGCATGCCTGAACAGTGACTGTTTCTTTCCCCATTAAATGGAAAAAAAGTCACAGAACTTAAGAAAGATCAGCTCATTTGTATTTCTGTAGTGCACTATTCAAATCTACATGCAGGGTTGCAATTTGAACCAATACTGACCTTATTTCATAGATCAGATGTCAGTTAAACAGAATGATCCACACTTTATACTGTCTCTTAGTTATGGTTGTTACTAAATTATAACCGCAATTTTATGTACCTTCGAAACAAAGATGGACAAATCCAGCTTTTTACCCACACCAATCCAAACTGTACACTAAGTATCAGCCAATACCAATCCGATCTTTGTTATTTCATAGATAATACAGCCTCACAATAAAGACATGGTATAGCCTTTCAATTCTTACAGTGTGCATAGTGCAACTTTCTGGATTGATAAAATCTTTTACTTTCTTTGGTCTACCCTTTTTTTCATTGTATATGATCATTTTGTATTTATGATCATGATGGACTAACCTCCCTGATGATTTTCCTACTAATCACTTTAAATTTGGAATAAGTAAATTATATAAACTCTGACTTTAGAATTTTTATAGAGTACTGAAATATCATTTTCGATAGTAGTAAATATGGTAACACATGCACAGCAGTCTCCTCTGTTACTGTTAAGGCCAGTTTTCAGAATCTAGTGAACCAGTGAAGCCAGAAATGGCACAGCCTCGTATAACGCAAAATCTGATATACTTGTTTCACAACTCAACATTAAAAAATAAGCATTCGTATTAGTTTATATTTATTACACAGTTCATACTTCGATGAAAACTGGATGACTTGCACACAGTCAAAACACTGACACTGAAAATTTGACAAGTTTACATTTGCTTCTACAGACATTTAGACCACTTTGTTAGCAACTGAAAACATGTTGCACTTCTGCAGGTTGGTGGCACCGCTGTGATAGTCCCATAAATAGAATGCAAAATAAAAACAAAGCATCAGAAGTGGGCTGAGCATAGCATAGCTGATGCCTGATCCGGTAAAACATAGCCTACCAGAATCGGCTCTGGAGAATTCGCAAATTTGCACACATATAAAAAGATTTTTTTGTGTAGCAGCACATTTCTGTGCCCTTTGCAAATATCTGTGCAAACAAACGCTGAAGTTAAGCACCAACCTTATCCTATTATCTACAACTTACTGCTACTTCTGACCATTTTAAATACATTCCTTCCAATGCAACCAAGCTTTCAGGTACCACATACTCTCTTTCACCATTCTACGGCTTACAGGGTTAAAACTACACATCTTTCCATTCCCTCTGTTACCCCTTATCTTTTTACTACAAGAGCCGTTTACTTCCCTATCCTAAGGTCACATGACCACTACTTCACAGCTCTCATTCCATCCAGCTACAGAGTGCCTGGGGAATGCTGGCTAAATTCCAAACGTCTACACGTTTAAGAAGCACACTGAATTATGGACTTTGTGTGGAAGACTTTCCTATAAGCTAGAGTCACCAAACTTGGTAAACACCTTTACGAGCAGCCATCACCTCAAATTTAGCACTGAAATTTTTAAAGCGGATTCCTCTTAATTATTTACAACACAAAATAAAATTTCCTTAACACAAAGGCAGTCTGAAAGGGTAAATACTAGAGGCAGTCAGCACAACAGGAACAGGAAAGAGGAAAAAAACAGTTATTCAGCCCCTTATAACAAAAACTTTATAGCCTAGCTCTTTCCATCAACCAACTCTTTGCTAACTTTCGCCTTGTCCAAAAACTCCTATGCAAACGTTGTATCTCTGCTGAACATAATGGGGAGAAGTGCAAATATTTACTCAATTATAAAGCTGTTTGGAACACAATAGTCGGAATGAGAAACTCCCTCTGGAGCATGCTACTGGCTGGAGTGTTACTTTGCCTCATTCCAAGTAAAATCGTCTGAATTATCCTGTTAATGTGATAATGCCATACAACTTATACATCCTTGGAAAGGTAGAGCCAGAGCTCTGGATAGTGTGTGTGTTTTTAAATATGTGGCAAACTTCATAGACTTGAATGCATGACACTGGGCACTAAAACTGGTGTTTAAATATGGTCATCTATACCAATAAAATGGTACTAGACTCATGCAAGAAACTATCCGATCTTAGGCCCCAAAGGATAGATGCATTAATCATTTCACATTCATGAGTAGATATTCCCCATAGTTGTGCAGACATCTATTTCACTACTAGCAAAGCAAGGAATGTCTCACATCTGACAGTGAAGATATTCATACAAGAATACATATTCTATACATAAGCACTGTTAAAATATGCTCACCTGAAATATTACTGACATGAACAAGAAAGTACCAATTACTGATACTGACCCAGAATTTTCATGTTGGTCCATGTTTTGTTAATGATGCCAAAACAACAGATGAGACTGAGTCTTTCCCATCTCTGTGTGAACGGTATTACATTCAGAAAGGACCATGCCTTCACTTCGAGGAGCACATCAAATGAATCCGAGTGCTGGCCTTGTTTATCTGAGCCAGGTTGGAAGAGGTTTAGGATGTGTATTATGGCTGATTGGGATTTTTAACAGATGGACCTCCTGCCTGCTCTCTGCATCTCCATCTAGCAGTCCAATGACGACCACAGCTAACGATAATCTAGCCAAGATCTCTCTGCCTAAATGTTATTCCCTGGCCTGTCTGTGGCAATAATCTCATCACGGCAGTTCAATGATCACATTAGTGCTGAGTAAACGACAACCCATGGCACAAAGCATATCAGTCTTTTTCTCGTCCATAGGTAAAACAGATCCAAATGAGACTCTCCGGCTGCGAGGCAGTCTGCCCTTCTGAAACCACACCAGCTACACCACGTCGGTATTCCGTATTCAGGTATTCAGTTAATGCCCGGCATGCAATTTGGGCAAGTATCAGAATGTAGCTGCATTTCAGGGGTCAGAGATTATAATCGGCAAACTAAGACTATCATAAAGCCTTTAACAAACCGCCCACTCTTTGCGGACTAATAAGACATAACACAACGTCGACTGCAAGCTAGCGAGCTAGCTATGTAGCTAGCTAGCCGTGTTCGCTAGCCATGAACTTCATTCCGAAGGGAAAACCAGAGCAAAACGTACGACTGTCTGCAAATGTACATCAACCAAGCGCCACATTAGCCCCTTAAATGCATGCGAAGGCAATTCCTCACAGCAGCAGTTTATGGATGTATCGCCGGGGGGTGCCAATACTTCCATTAAGTCCTAAAATCACTCTCTGAAAATGTCATTCCTCGAAAATAAAGCCGCTGACGTTATTCCATCAGGTTAGCTACGACATCGTTCGTTTAAACGGCTGTAGGCTCGAGTTGTGTAAGTGCTGGATATGTATTTTTAAAGCTGGAAACGGCCGAACAGCCACCAGACACCGACTCGACCACCAGCGATAAAGAGCCCAGTTCAAGAAAAACTGCACGGAGCACAGTTGCAGTGTCGAAAGCAGACGACGACAAGGGCTTGCCCTTTTGCGCCGTCATCGCTTTACTTCTTTCGCACGGACTGTCCTGAGCTGTGCTGAGGTCTGGAGACGCTGCTCCGGTAAATAATTTCTGAATTACTTACGCGTTTAGTGGATTCTGAATGACAGCCGCCATTTTGCCACACTGTAACGGAATAGCAGCTTTGGAAAGTCTCGCAGCGCTGGGGTGGGGGGGTCTCGAGGCCCGCAGCCAATCAGCAACCCGG
>CM067483.1:13777186-13790529 GCA_034552555.1 Semaprochilodus insignis | reverse complement strand
CAGCAACCCGGTGGAGAAATTTCAGCCAATCCGCGAGCGGCATTTGTGAGCGGGGCGTGGCCTTCGGAGTGAACTGTCAGCCACAAAGCACCGTTTCTGAGAGGCATTTTTAAAGGGAATCTCCTTTGTGCAGTGAAACTGACTAAATGCGTGCAGCAATTTACTGAACTGCGCTCTCAACGTTGTAGCTCTAGAAATGACTGCTCAGACAGCGTACCCACAGAGCACCTTCCCATAATACCGTGCGCAGGGCAACTCACTAGGTATTTCAAATACGTGATTCTGTGCATTTCTCAGTCTAACCCATCTTAACTGTACCACTCCAATCAGACTCACTACTGGATATTCCAGCTACTAAAGGGAATTATTTTCTTTTACGTATTTTACACATTTCGTGTAGGTTTAATTTCAGTCTAATTAAACCTACAGGGAGAAAAAAAAAACTGCAGAATTCGAGCTGCAAACAAAGTCATTCAGGTTGGTTTGATGTGAAATGGTTCACTGTAGAGAAACTTGCACTCAGCACTTAGGGCTTAGAACTTAGGGCTTAGGGCTTAGAACTTACATTGGTGTCACAATATGCAAAGGTATCCACTTTATCTGCTCATCAGCTAAGCCACTTATCCTCCTGGATCACAGGAGGTGCTGGAGCCTGCCCCAGTGCTCATTGGACTGAAGGCAGGAAACACCCTGGACAGGTTGCTAGTCCATCACAGGGCAGATATATACATACACACCTATGGACCATGGAGAATGTGCCAACTCCACACTGAAAGAACCCTGGTTGCTTGGCTGGGGGAATTGAACCCTGGCACTTCTTACTGTGAGGTGACAGTGCTACCCACTGCACCACCTTATCCGTTTTACTGTAGTTACTACCTCAAATTAGCATGAAGCCGCACTCGTCCTCCGAGTTTCTATGTAATGTTGATAATGGCAAAAACAGTGTGTTTTCTTTGGTTACTGTTTTGTCCTGCAACACATGGCATGTAGCCTTTCACCATGAACCATAATACCGTGTCTGATATTGTTCTGCCAGAAAAACCAGCAAAAACAGCATATGTGTGTTCTGGATCCTTTTATGCTGGTCAGCAGTAATGGAACCCACCAAAACCAGCATATGTTGTGTTTTTATGCTGGCATGCAGGTCAACCAACATGACCGTGCTGGGGTGTCCAACGAAACCAGCACTAGACTGGCTTAAACCAGTGTAGACCAACTCAGACCAGTATGAAATGCATGCTGGTCTGTGCTGTTATTTAATTAATGTATTTAATTTCCTCAGCAGGGCTGGCAGCATATTCATAACCATTTCCTGTAATAACTTTCTGTTAGGGAAATAATTTAATAGTTATTGTATAGGCGGTCATTCAGACCTTTATTAATGAAATAGACTAATTGTGTGAATTGGTTTACTAAGAAGCATTTCAAGGCCCTTCTTACAAGAGTATACCAGGACTAGAGCCCACTCACAAGGTACTCATACTGCAAAGGAGAGATTATATTATTTGCTTCATTAACCTTACATGACAAAGTTCATTCAGATATACAATGTAACAAATCCCAACTTTGTTACAATGTAACAAATCCCCACTGCTTTTTAAATGAGAACATCCTTCTATACTTACTTCACATATAACCTACATTTCAAACAACACAACACAAGCAATATTATTTGCACTTTTGATATGGACAATACACATGGACAAACACTATATGTCCAGAAATTTGTAGACACCTGCTCATCCAATGTTTCTTGTGAAATCAAGAGTATTAATATGGACTTCATGCCTCTTTGCTACAGCATCAGTCTCTTCTCTTCTGGGAAGGCTTTACACCAGATGTGGGAACATTGCTGTGAGGATATGATTGCATTCAAAGCATTACAGAGGTCAGGTTCTTGTGATTACTTTTGGTTCACAATAGCGACTACTCCCAAAGATAGGATGGAGCTCCCTATCTCCAGAGAGGACAGATGCTCCTCATCCCAGTCTTGGGGAGGGGGACTTTATGTCCCTATGGCCAATGCTTGGAATGGGCATGGTGAGCTTAGGCTCATGTGTGGCTGCTCCAGAACATCCTATTGCATCTGCAATGCTTTTTTATGGAGCTTATACAAGCTTTGCATGCACAATTAAATGCCTGTGTTAGCAATGGCACCTTAAAGTAGCTGAAGTCACTAATTAGAGGGTCTATAAAAATGTTTTTTTACATTCTGATGAATCAAAATAATTAAAATCACAGAATAATGTGCACTAAAACATAGTGCTGGTGATACTAACAGCAAGACCATCAGAAATCCTGCAGAACAAGCTTATAATCATAATATCAAAATGCACTGGAAATTGGCTGGAGATATGGTGAATACACATATGAAAATATGCTGAATTTACCCTAGATAAAATGTGACAGAGTTGCAGTGAGTGTGCGGAGCTGAATGATGCATTGTCTCCTCAGGGAAAACATGGATGACAGGAGAACAGTGAGAAAATTCTCAAGAGATGAGGCACTGGGGGGAATCGTCTGGAACGGCAGAGAAGACAGCAGTACTCCCTCCTCTCTATCTGATGACTCGTCTGTGGCTGGTCCAGTGACAGGGAAGCTACAGCAGCTGATACTTAACCCTCGTCTGTTAAAGATATGAGCAAAAAGAGCAAATAGAAGTGGTAGTGCAACGAGACTGGGATTAATAACTTCCTCTGGATCGGTGTTTCTCAACCCTGGTCCTGGAGGCCCCCTGCCCTGCATGTTTTAGTGGATTCCCTGCTTTAACACACCCCCTGCAACTATGAATTGGCTTGTCAATGAGCTGATAAGTTGAATCAGCACTAAAGTGTGCAGGGCAGAGAGCCTCCAGGAACATGGTTGGAAACCACTGGTCTAGATGAATAACTGACTAAACTGACTAGAAATGAACAATTAAATAACAGAATAGTCCAAACATCTTCCAAGCCAGGGTGAGTTTGTCTATTAAGTGAGTGTGATCTACTTCAACCCATGCTGCACTACATGTCCAAAGTCTTGTAGATACTCCCAGCTCATCCAACATTTATAGTGAAATCAAGGGTATTAATATTGTGTTTGCCTTTACTGCAGTCTCTACTCTTCTGTGAAGGCTCCACTAGATATTGGAACTTTGCTGTGAGGATATGACTGCATTCAGTCATAAGAGAATTAATGAGGTCAGGTACTGATTCTGGATGATTAGTTCTAGAGAAAACTATTCTCCAGGACCCCTGGCTTAGTGCATGGTGACCTTGGGCTCATGTGCAGCTGCTCTGGTTTTTTATGGAGATCGTACAAGCTGTATCTCAACTGAATGCTTGTCTCAGAAAAGGGTGCATCTTAAAGTAGCTGAACTCACAAGTTGGGAGTATCTGGATACTTTTAGACATGTGTATAACATTATGTCTGTCAATGGATTGCGACAGCAGAGCCAGTCAGAGCCTAATCATTTTACACTACTATATATCATCAAAAGTGTGTAGACATCCATCCTAATTATTGAGTCCAGGTCTTTCAGCCACATAAAATCAAGCACATACCCAGGCAATGTCCTTAGATAGACGTTGGCTGTAACTTCAAATGTGGCAGTGTCATAGAATATCAGCTTTGCCACAAATCACTTTGGGAAATGTCAGCCTTGGAAGATCTACTTTGGTCAGGTGTAAGTGTTAGTATTGTGAAATGGAAGCTTCGATGAGCAGCAACAGCTCGGCCAGGAATTAATAGACCATTCAAACATACAAAAGTGCTGCAGTATCTCATGCATGAAAATCCTCTATTCTCTGTTTTGTCACTCACTCCAGACTATCTCTGGAAGCAACATTAGCACAAGATCTGGGAGACAGGAGGCTTATGACTGCTGATATGATATAGGTTTCTGTTGCTGAGCAGCTGCACAAAAGATCTCTTTGCACAATGCCAAATATCAGCTGGAGTGGTGTAAAGCACACCATGACTGAACTCTGGGTAACTGTGTTCTCTGGAGTGATGAATCATGCTTCACTATATGGCAGTCTGACTGATGCATTAGGGGTTCGCCAGATTCCAGAAGAATGTTACCTATTGAAATAAACAGTGCCGAAAGTTTGGTGGAGGACTTCAGTGGTGGACTGGTGGATGGTCTGAAGCTGTTTTTCAGGGGTTTGGCTCAGCTCCTTATTTCCAGTGAAGGACAGCAAACAAAGACATTTTTGATAATTTCACGTTTCCAGCTTTGTGGCCAGTTTGGGGAGGACCCTTTCCTGCTGCAGCATCACTGTACCCCTGTGCACAAAGCAAGGACTATAAAGTTTGAGGAGGTTTGATGTGGTCTGGCATTTGTGCTCCTGAACTACAATATTTATCAAACATCAGTAGCTGACCTCTTTAATGCTCTTGTGACTAAATGCAATCAAGTGTCCACACACTTTTGGACATATACCGAAGCCACAGAGTTTAAATTACTGGTACTTCCATTGTAACACAATACTAATACTAATAATAACAACAACAACAATATTTTTATTTATAGAGCACCTTTCAAATCTTTGGCAGCTCAAAGTGCTTTACAGACAGTTGACATCAGTAATGGCAGAAATGATATTTTTTTAATGAGCCACAGACACAAATCCAATGTATAAATTCCATGATGTTGTAGTCACGCTGAGTTAAAGAGATACATTTTTATATGTTTCTTGATTGTCTAATAGAAGTTGGAACTGAGTTTGGAAGTGGAAGAAAGAGGTCTCTCCATGTTTCCTGTGTTTTACTGAAGGTATGTACAGAAGGCTAGTATCTGTAGATCTAAGATCATGAGCTGGAACATAGAGACATTGTGATATAAGCAGAATGTATTCTAATAGGTACAGGCAGCCAGTGCAGCTCTTTTAGAAAAGGAGTCTTGGTTTTGTATGAGTTATAGGGGATAGATTATTTTCTAGTAGCTAAAGAACCTAGTTGTAGAAAATTCTGTCATGTACCAAACAGGTTCCATAATACTATAACATTTCAATTTTATGCTCATAAGTTTCTTTGCATTTGAAACCTTTGCCACCATTGCAATCACTTTATCATCATACAGTATTTGCAACTAGTTATGCAAAGCATTGAAAAACAGGCTGAAACCAGCAAAAGTGTTCAGCATTGAAGACGCAAGTCCTGAAGAAAGCACATGAAAATGCCCAAAATAGTTTTTAATGGAATAAATGTCTTTACACGTTAAAAGGTCAAGGGAAATATTACAACATGCTACAGCACGTCAAAGAAGAAGTTTCCAACAGGAAAGAGGATCCAGTCATGTCTGTAGAGAGTACGGAAGATTCCAGACAACAGAAAATAAGCTCCAGAAGGAGAGCAACACAAAATTAAAAATCAAAAGACCACTTTAAAAGAAATGCGAACCGTATCTCATTTCTACAAGCACAATAACAAACGAGTTCACTTCCTTGGCGTTCTGGAGAGTTGCAACTTACTTACAATAAAAATGAAGCAGAAGACGGGAGACATTTTTTGGGTATAGTACAAATAATACAAAACACCAGTTATGAATGATTGTGGTTCTTATAGTTCAGCTCATGTGGCATCTTTAACAGACGGCAATGCTATGCACATCCACAAATCAATAGAAAGGGGGGAGGGGGACACAATGAACAAAATAAAACCTTCCAGTTCAATATTAATATTACTTACAGAGCTCTGCTGCATCTCCACTGTCCGTACACCTTACAATGGTTTAATATATTTGAAAATGACTGTAACCAATAAATAAAGCTTTTTAAAATAGGTTTTCTTTTTGTATGGCAAATGTACAAGGGATGCCGTTTATTTGTAGTTATACACACTCGATATAAATATTCACCTTATGGCACCAAAGTTCTTTTTTTTCTTTCCCATTTTCAGTAATATCTTTCTTTACATCAAATACCACAAATAATATACATAAGGGCATCTTACACGTAAAGTTAGTGATCAAATGTTTATTCTTGTAATTCCTTTAGAGTTTTCCACAGCAGTCAACTCAGTCAGTGGACTCTGGAACATTACTGAGTCTCGCTGAGCACAGGTACCTCCATGTTGAGAATGTCCTTGTTTTCACCTCCACACAAACACACAGAAACAAGTAAACTTTCTTAGACGTCAAATCTCCAGCCACTCCTCGCCATCATCAGAATGGAGTTTGGCTTAGACAGAGAATATCTGAGGGATTGCAGTTAATCCTTTGCAGATGGAGAAAGAAGGACTTGTCCCTGAACAATCATATATCTTCCAGTAGGACTCAACAGCAAGACAGTTCCCTTTCTCGAAGAAGCCAACACAACAGTTAGCAAAGCAGCCAATGGCCAACTACATAACAAGTAGTCACATGAATGTACATGCATAGTTCCCTGTCTGTGTCTAAATTTCTGGTAACTGCCTAAAATAGGGTCACTGTAACAGGATGTGATCCACAATGACTGTTGTTGGCATGAATTTATGTCCCCAACAACTGGTTCCCTCAGTCAGGTCATCTATAAAATGGTCTGTAAACAAAGAACCTCTTTATGTAGCTCAGATCTACACGACCTACAAAATAAATTCTCCTCGAACCGTTCTGGTTGTGGATGGAAGCTTGTAGGCCTGTTAAAAGTATTGCTTAATTATTACTTAATCACTATTGTTTGAGCTGATCACAATTATTTATCACAGCTGTTGGCTTTACATGTGAATTGGATGCGTTTCTGTCAGCTGGCCTGAGACGAACACAGAAAGCTTATTTTTTGAGTCAAGTGCTTACTCCCTTTTTTCCTCCCCCAATTTACCAACATTAGCAATTATATCTCCCCAATCACACAATGCCACCAAGCTGAGAGGATGACTGTGGCAGCAGGTGAAAAGCTTCCTCCAGGACACCACTGCTTCTTTTCAAACTACCACTAATGGAACGGCGTTGGCAGGCTTAATACACTTGTTAGAGAACATCATTTGCCATTTCTGCTCCATTACTGTAAGGAGACATATGTTGGTCACCATCGTGCTACATGATAGGGGAGAGGAAGGACTCCAATTATGCACTCTTGGCCACAGATGGCTGCGACACTGTCTGGGATGCCCTGATGACAGAGCCGACAGTTGCACCACTTGGGGACTCCCAGAAATTCTAACTTATGATGCTGTAGCCTGTTTAGCAAACATCAAATGGACAAACATCGCTCACTGTTGCCATCTAATAACATTCTTAAAGGGCAGTGTTAGGTCCTGTTTGTTTATTTGAGCTGAAGGAGCTGAAGCCATGTCTCTTGTCAACTGGAATCTACAAAAAAGCAAAAGAACTCATCAGCCGATTAAGTCAATTAAGGCTTGAAGTGTAATAGTCTGTACCAAAATCTGAACATTGTTAATGGCAAGTAACTGTCAGCTAAAATTTCAGGATCGTCACAGGCCTAGAAGCTTGTTTGACTCAAAAAACACCTACACAATATTGCAACACTGGGCCAACGATTGATTCAGAATTGCATCCCCTGGTAGCCATGTGTTTCTATGCCTACTGTAAGAAATCAGGCCTCTGAAGAGGAGTGGAAAATTCAGACATGGGACGATGTAATGACTTCCAAGTGACTTCCAAGTGACCCACACAACAGCAGGTCTTGAGATAAAACAGGAACCATACTGTTAATCTAGCCGGATTTGGCACCATGGAAAACAGGGCCCCTAGGTGACTAGAACACCGAGGCATGCATGGACAACCGACCGGATTTCAGGAGACAAGGAGGACATGCAGGTCTCTCGTCATGATTCAGAACATTTCAAGTAATACACGTCTCGAGTCCTGTTGCATCACAAACACTGTGATTCGTTACTACTCTCTTATTGAGTTTACTCATTTTGAATCATAACGCGTTGTGGGTATTGAGTCAGTTCATGTCGATGGTGTTGAAAACCCACTCTGTGAACTTCTTGAGTTTGGCCGAAGCATTGTGAGATTCCTCCTGTAGTCGCTGATTGTCCTCCCTCAGGCTCTGAATCTGGGCCTGCAAGGAGGCCTTGGCATCTTTCTCCTGAAAAAGCAATCAAGGGAGGACAATATATGAAATGAAAACTTTCAGCCCACCATATGCCCAGTGTCCGCCATGCAGAGAGATTATAAAGTACTCCTGGAATACAGAGAAGATTTCTATAACATAGCCTGAGCTGAATTAGTCACAGTGGCAGCAGAACTGAACGATGCATTGAAGTATGACATGGAATAATCCCAACATTTTCTTTCACCTTTTTGAGGTCCTCCTGTAACAGTTTTACCATTGACTCCAGCTGAGTGACCTTCCCAATCAGACAGGTAGGATTCTCACTGGACAAGAGCAGAAAGAGATGTGGATATTAAAATAAGATACAGTAATTCTAGGCTAGCCAAAATGTAAAAAACTATTTATCTGGGTTGAAAGTATGTTGTTGCTTGTAAAACACAGGAACATATACATTAACACCTACATAAATATAAATACACTGCTCAAAAAAATTTAAGGAACACTTTGAAAACACATCAGATCTCAATGGGAAAAAAAATTATGCAGAATATCTTTCCTCATATGGGCTATGTGTTAGGAACGAAAGGATGCCACATCGTTTGATGGAAATGAAAATGATCACCCTACAGAGGGTTGAATTCAAAGACACCCTGAAAATCAAAGTGAAAAAATGATGCAGCAGGCGAGTCCATTTAACCCAAATTCCATTGCAGCAACTCAAAATGGTACTCAGTAGTTTGTATGGCCTCCACATGCTTGTATGCATGCCTGACAACGTCGGGGCATGCTCCTAATGAGACGACGGGTGGTGTCCTGGGGGATCTCCTCCCAGATCTGGACCAGGGCATCACTGAGCTCCTGGACAGTCTGAAGTGCAACCTGGTGGCGTTGGATGGACCAAAACATAATGTCCCAGAGGTGTTCTATTGGATTTAGGTCATGCGAGCGAGGGGACCAGTCAATGGTATCAATTCCTTCATCCTCCAAGAACTGCCTGCATACTCTCGCCACATGAGGTCAGGCATTGTAGGAGGAACCCAGGACCCACTGCACCAGCGTAGGTACTGACAATGGGTCCAGGGATTTCATCCCGATGCCTAATAGCAGTCAGGGTGCCGTTGTCTAGCCTGTAGAGGTCTGCGCGTCCTTCTAGGGATATGCCTCCCCAGACCATCACTGACCCACCACCAAACCGGTCATGCTGAATGATGTTGCAGGCGGCATAATGTTCTCCACAGCGTCTCCAGACCCTGTCACGTCTGTCACATGTGCTCAGGTAAAACCTGCTCTCATCTGTGAAAAGCACAGGGCGCCAGTAGTGGATCTGCCAATTCCGGTGTTCTATGGCAAATGCCAATCGAGCTCTACAGTGCTGGGCAGTGAGCACAGGGCCCACTACAGGACGTTGGGCCCTCAGGCCACTCTCATGAAGCCTGTTTCTGATTGTTTGGTCAGACACATTCACAGCAGTGGCCTGCTGGAGTTCCTTTTGTAGGGCTCTGGGAATGCTCATCCTGTTCCTCCTTGCACAAAGGAGCAGATACCAGTCCTGCTGAGCGGTTAAGGACCTTCTACGGCGCTTGTCCAGCTCTCCTAGAGTAACTGCCTGTCTCCTGGAATCTCCACCATACTCTTAAGACTGTGCTGGGAGACACAGCAAACCTTCCGGCAATGGCACGTATTGATGTGCCATCCTTCAGGAGTTGGACTACCTGTGCAACCTCTGTAGGGTCCAGGTACTGCACCATGGTACTAGTAGTGATGCTGACCCAAGCCAACTGCAAAACTAGTGAAAAATCAGTCGGAAAAGATGAGGAGGGACAAAATGTCAATGACCCCCACCTTTTAAACCATTCCTGTTCTGGGGGGCGTCTGATTGTTGCTCCTCTAGTGCACCTGTTGTTAATTTCATTAACACCAAAGCAGCTGAAACTGATTAACAACCCCCCTACTACTTAACTAACCAGATCAATATCCCAGATGTTGAACAGAGTTGATTCTATACTCTGATTAAAAAGTGTTCCTTAAATTTTTTTGAGCAATGTATATACATAGTCATAGACACAGTAATAAGTGCACCAGAACATTAATACAGTAAACAAGAATTTCTTATCAGAGGGTTATAAGAGCAAAGGACTGATTTCCTTTTCTCAGATTGGCTAAAGCACGTACTGGATAATAACTATGACTATCAAACAAACTCTAGGAGAGATATGAAAATGGTTAACAGACATAAAATCACAATTTAATATACATAAAGGGATACTTGTTTTTATTGTGAATGTTAATGTGTTTAATGTTCTCAGCAAATAAATGCCCACTGCGCACACTTACGTTTTTCTAAACTTTTTGTGAAAGAGAGAATAAAAGAAGACCAAACTTTTAGAAGATGTATAAACCAAACTTTGCTAAGACTGTGAGATATGACGCACACAAAATGTAAGGTGAAAGGCAGGCATGTACCTGGGAGACACGTGCTGCTGAGGGGCAGTCTGCAGCTCGGCCTTCTGGGAGCTGGAGGCAAGCGTCTCTGACCTCGAGCTGGCATCTTTGGCCGCCAGGAACGTGGCCCTCTGAACTACAGCCACCAACAGAAAAATAAAAAGCAACTTCAGCTGCTGTGACAGTTCTTTAGAATCCTCAGCCTCCGCAACTGTCACCCTGTGAGGACGACATCTCTTCACATCCGCTCTGGAGGCTGAGGGAACTTCAACTCTGTGCAAAGGTAATTCTTTTGTCAGCATGCCAGCAAACCCTGAAGCAGCATGAGCATCAAAGGTACACAAATGTACACTTGAAATTATACCCTTTTAATAAATATGTTAATATCATTCCCGCTATTACAATAGACAAACCATATTCCAGCTGATAGAAAAAGTTAACAAATGTATGCGGTTTGACTGAACATGTTAACGTAAGATTTAAATTGATACAATTTTCATGGTTTATTACACTGACAAATATGTGTTTTTATATTTTAAATGTCTTTTAATTTATTAAGTACAATCCATTATACAAGTACATTCAGAGTCGTCTCGTCTCCAGGCTGAAGTTTGGTTGTTTAAATAAAGTAGTCAAACATGCCGTGATTACCTTCAAAGGCCTTGGCAGCATCCACCAGGTCAGACCAGTCGAGGCCACTGTCCGCACTGGCATCTGGAAGGGGGATGAGAGGGGGTTCCTGCAGGGGCTGTCTTCGTGGCTCTGGCTCAAAAACATTGTTGTCTGTGGATGTGAGGTCTCCTGGAGACAAAGAACAGGAAAACCACCATCAGACTCCCTAACCTACAGCTCCTACAACCATCACACAGTAGTATGTGGTCACAATATGTGGTTTAAAGCTACTCTATCCAAGTCTTGTACACTGCCTTGTACTCTCTGTAACTTGAAATTGTGAAAATGTGAAACTACGTGCAGTGTGTTCAAGAAGATTTTGTGCTCGGATGAATCTGATGATTGTGAGTGTGTTGGAAGAGTATTCAAAGAGAACTCAAGTCAAAACTTGGTGAAGGACGTGTCTTCCAGGGACATAAGTCTGCTACTGTCATCATATCTTCAGCAGTGTCAGGCTGATTTTGAATTTAAACCTAAACATCAAACCAGACCCTCTTTTCTGGCTTGTGCATGTGATGTGTTAACACATTATGTTGTGGTCTTAAAAACTCTCGAGAAATCAAACTTGACCTGTTCTTACAGGGACTCTTGGCAGTGCACTTACAACACATTTTAGCCTGTCTTCCCTTCTAACAGTATTCATCTAGCCAACCTAAAAATAATAATAATAATAATAATAATAATAATAATAATAATATACACTATTTTCTGGGCAGGCTTTTAAGTGATTGTAAGTGATATCACATAACAGCAGTAATCCAAAGCGAGTGGTGGGGAAAAAACAGGGGACACCAGTTTTGCATGAGGGTGTGGGGTGAGGGTCAGGGCAGGGCAGGGAGATGGCATCCCCTTGCATCCCCCCTTAAATCAAGCTCTGACAAAACCATATGTTAAAGAGGAGTCAGAAGTTGAGTAGTCAGGCTGCCAAAACGTTTCCCCTTGCTTTGATGGTTCTAGAAGCACAAGGAAATATGATTTCTCTAATTTACTAAAAAACTGTGTTCTTTACAGGACACACAGGACAATCAGGCGTATGTGAAGGAGTGCTCCCAGAAGATATGGACTGAGCTACCTTTAACCCACATAATCATATCTATGATAGTGCACTGCACTAAATCTTACAGTTTGACACTGAGCTTGTAAATCCCAAGACTGATATAAACCCAGCAAGCTGGTTTCTTATCTAAAACAATCCATTCAGCAAATAAACACTTGTTGTTGTATGTAAACGTTTGCCTGTCTTTTTCAAACAGCACATTTTTTCTAAGAGAATAAACTTTTTCTGCTATTTTTAATGCACAATTTCTTGGGTGAGTTTAACAAACTTGGGAAAAATATAAAACCTAGTATGTAACTTTTGCACAAGCCATATTTCATGTATTCATGTGTGCTTTCTGTCGAGGCTTATTTTATCTGCACACAGAACATCAACTTTTGCATATGACTGTAGAGTGAAGAAATTCAATGAACAAACAAAACAATACCAAAATCAATGACCATTTTAAGCTTTGTCCTGCAGCTCACCCAGAGACTTTGCTCCTTGTGTGTAGGAGTTTTGCCGCAGTGGGGCACCGCGTGTGGTGGGCGAGCGCGGCATGGTGGAGCGGCCGAACAAGCTGTCGCTCTGTATGCCAGACACAGGCTCCCTCTGGACACTGAAGATGCTCTCGTCAGAGAAGGTGCGCTGCAGGGAGCGAGGATACGGGGTGGACGCTGAGAACAAAGGCTGAGGAGAGATGCCAGCAAGAGAGAGTCAGAAAAGAGCTGCTGTACATGTAATACTGTATGAGGTCTGAATGATGTATGCATGATGATGTATGTATGATAATACTGTCTAAAAAAAAATTTTAAAAAAAAGGGAAACCCTACAAAGTTTCCAAAACAGTTTTCCAAACTGAAGTTTGAAAAATGATTGACCCGTAACATTCACGCAAGATCTGGTAGACCAGCAAAACAGTCAGCATCAGATAAACTATACTTAATTTTGTTATCTTTGAGAGAGAGGAGAAAAGCAAGCTCCACACGGCCTTTAGACCTGTTTCTGTCCATCCTTCTACTGTGAAAAGACAACTCAACGCTATGAGTCTGCAAGGATGTGTAGCTGTTATCAAGCGGTTACTGAGAAAAGGAAAGAGACATAAAGGAAGAACATTTGAAAATCAAACAAAGCAGCTGCTGCTGTTGGTCTCAGAACAATCGACTGACCACTTACATGTTTGTGTGTTTGTGTGTGTACATATATAT
>CM067483.1:13749885-13776838 GCA_034552555.1 Semaprochilodus insignis | reverse complement strand
TATATATATATATATATATATATATATATATAATATATATATATATATATATATATATAAATAAAACAATATAAAAAACAAAAGATCCTCTAGACAGGCTATTAAGACCAAACACAACACATGCACTGCTTTTACAGAAACAATTAGAACCCAGATTCTCAAAGTTTGGGCAATTGAACCATGATAAGCTCTAAAGACGCACCTTCATGTCACTTCCTAAAATGTTAAACAAAATGATGCGTTTTAAAGAAGTGTACTTTTAGCACAACATCAAACAGATGATAAATTATTTCCCTGTAGAAAGCCTGGAGAAAAACTGTTACCAGACTGCACTAACAGTAACGTAAAGCAAAGCCTGGGGCACACATGCACTAATTTTACACACCATAATTTTGTAATTTTGGAAAACGTTTTACACACAGTATAATAAAAACAGTCAGGCTATACCGTATTTCTTTATCTTAAGAGATTGAATAAGCTTTGAATTAATAAACATTTTTATTTAAATGTTCAATCAAACGTAACTTTGTACCACAGTATGTGCCACATTTGGTGTGTGTACTAAGTAATTAAAATTCTGATATCAGGCAACCTACATTAAATACATCTATACTGACACGTGAAGTGCTGTAATACCCACTTCACACATGTTTCGCCCCAGTGAAGGCGATGGGGTGAGCTAGTCGTGTCTGCCGCAGTACCTTAGGTTTGCTGCAGATGGGTGGAGGGCTGTCCAGAGCAATGAGTTTCTTTAGATCCTCCTCCACAGTGGATTTGGGAACGTGCTGAGGGGACTGGGTCACTCTCATTGTGGCCCGCAGCTGGGGCTGCCCACCCAAATGGCCATCACTTTGATGCCGCCTGAATCAGAGAGGATGAAAACAATGAGAAAGGCCACTTACTTACAGCAATGCATGATTTTATTTGGGGTTATCATGCTGATGAAGAGCAAGGAAAAACACTGATAGGATGAAGGGGGTTCTGGAAGGTACCGAATTGCCCTAATCACTAATCCCTGGCTGTTGTACCAGGAACAGCAGTAAAGTATGACAATAACTAATTTCTGTAGAGCCAGCTCTGAAGGACCCAGTATATGGAGTTATGGTTGATCATTTGATTACCTAGAAACACTATTCTTTCCTAATGAGGGGCATTTCAAGCCGCTACATTGATCCCCTACCAGGAATATGGTTAGTAAAGGCAGCACCTCCAGACTTAGGGATTATTAACATTTAATTGCTCAAAAGAATTAAACAACAAGAATTCGAGCATGATAAAGATGTTTATGCTGTTTATGTTTGTCCTTGAATTTTAAGGCATTTTTATTTGAGGTTTTAAGCTCACTGCACAAAAAGTTAGTCACCTTGCATGTTTAAGGTGGTAGTAACTTCAGGCTCCCGGATGGCTCTGAGCCAAAATCATGGATATGTTGCATCAGATATTTGAACGTTCAGCAGCCCCAGCATTATATCTGTAGCCTATAGTAAGATAGCTAATTGCGGGGCCGCGCTTCTGAGCTCACACGAGCTCCCATTATGAGTTGGCACTATCATATGTGCAGACCCTGTGGAGAAATATCTGACTAGCATGCCCGGAAAGTACAACTGCGGGTAAACACTGTGCGTCCTTGTTGGTATCTTTTTTTCAGTCAAGGTGGGCTGCTAACTGTCACACTCTCGTAAACTCTCACATATAATAAGGGCCTGTAACAGGTGGCTAACGCTAGTAGGAAGTAGAATCTACCTGCTCTACAAACAACATTGTAATAAACCCTTATAACAAGCACCATTTTTAGGAAAGCTTAATCAACTTTCTGAGAGTTTTGGCTGGGATTCAGCAGCTGAGGCTGCAGGAGAGAAGTCACTTTAGGTGAGGGTGTACCTGAAGTACACATGCTGCTAAGTCTGACTGGTACTTGGACAGATCTGGCACCAAATGTAGTCCCACCCAACTTTAATCCGCTGAAGAAAACAGTACGAAAAGAAAGTAACAGAAAACGGCTGTACATCAACAATCTGGCTGATCTAGTTCATCCAGAATGAACAGAGAGAGCAGAGAGTGCATCATTAAACCATTTAATGACAGCTTTTACAAGAAATCTTAAGTATATTTGATTCATTTGTCCAAATTCAAGAGTCACTGAAAGATTTGAGCCACTCAGTTGTGGATAATAAAGTCTGTAATGAATGCTGGCTCAGGTGTTCAAAGCCTGCACTAATGCACTTTACACTGACTGAGAAATAAATAATGATTATAAATAAATGATTACATCATAATAAATATATAGCAGGTGTAACAGCTGAACACTAGCAGGTTTGTATCCAGTGAATCGCATCTAAACTCCAAGACTAAATTATATAAAAACAACCACATTAAAAAACACTGTGGCAACTATGCAATTACTCATCTGGCCACTAGATGGAAACATGACAGCTTTAGTTGAACTTAAGACTAATATACTCCTGTTCATAAGTTGATGCTGATGCCCACCAGGGGCTCTTACTCATGTTAAGCCTGGTAATTTAACCAGTACTAAGCTAACCCGCACTCCAGGCAACAGATTGTATACAGTGTTACTCATTTCCCTGCTGTACCTCTGAGGCTGGATTCTCATCTGTGAGAGGACTGAATCAGCTGCACCCCAAATGCATACGTTTTCCTAAATACATATACATGCCAGTGACTGGATACCTGGATGTTATTGCACCGCCCTATGTAAATTCCAGAGACCGTTAGGTGTGAATATTGCAGGAGATCAGCAGTTACAGAAAAACTCAAAGCAGCCCGACTGGCACAGTCAAAAACAGGGATCACATTTTTCACTCCATTCTGATGGTTGATGTGAACATTACCTGAAGCCGCTGGCCCATTTCTGCATGATGGTATGCACTGCACTGCACAACTGGCAGACAACTGCATGGATGAGTAGGTGTACAAGTGTCCCTAATAAAGTGCTCAGCGAGCGTATGTGCTCACACTGTACGAAAACACTGACTAACATGCTGCAACATGGGCCCTTACGCTGCATGTGAAATGCAGCCCCCACAGGCTGCTCTGTCTATGGACAATTTCCAATAAAGCTGTTTCATTCATAACAACACACTGCGCGTCCAAGCAACAGAGCAAAAACATTGGCTGAATCTCAAACGATCTCTACATAGTGCACTACGCAGGAATTCAAACACTGGCATAGTACATAACAGGCCTAATATAAAGTCATTTGTGCCATGTGTGCACAGTTCCATACAGCAGAAGCAACAATTTCAGTACATCACAACACTATATAGGAAGGAGGGAGCCGTTTGAGACTCAAAAACTGAGAAACTGTGCTACAAAAGTTTTGCTCACTTGTGCCACAGTGCAATGAAACGAAGACCAGGTGATGATGGACAATACGGTCTCTATATAGCAATCGCGAGACACAGGGGTGGTCTTTGCACTAGGCAAAGGTAGGCAGCCACCTATGGTCCCGCTGAGCCAGGTGCCCCTTGAAATCGGATTCTACGGGTGCTTAAATACCCTATTCTAAAACACATACATGCTAAAATTGGCTGTGAGTCGCAGTCATTTTTAATGCAAACCCCTCCCCAGACATGGTTAAAATGGACTATTCCATACTGTTACATGCTGACAAAACTGCATACAGATGGACCAGTATGAAGGCAATACAGCAGTAATCTGTACGTTAAGAGGACAAACTACAGGTGTAGCATCCAAGAGCAACTGAGAAACACAAAACAAGCTTTTAGTGTTTTCAGTCAGGACAAAGCAGACCGTACATAATCCGAGTGTCAAACTATTTCAGGTGCCAATCACTAAGGTTACGTTCAGCCTGCAGTCAAACCGGATTTGTTACTCAAACCAGATATTTTGAGATGACCGTTTTTTGCAAGTGATCAATGTTAAACACATTGTTATGCTCCTCACATTGCACATCAAACGGCGTCTGACGAAGCCGAAATCCGATTATGAAATGCACCCAGCTACAACCAAATCAGGCTTAGGAACAGGCTAACAGGCACGACGAATGCCCGGCTTATAGCAGGATTGATGGAATAAGCCTATAAAGCTAAATGAAGGTTACATTAAGAGTCATAAGGCTTGTGTGGGTGTCGGTAGCCTTACAAATGCCACTCTGTAGTAGTGTTATCTACTCATGACTAGTAGATATAATACAGATAATGCTACAATGAAGAGTCTTGTTTATAATGGCAGAGGTAAGGGATTTACTCTGAAAATGTTTAGAAAGGAATAGATTAAAGGTCTCCAGCACACATCTGAAGGCCACATACATAACACTGTGATTTATCGGCACCAACTAAAAGGGTAAAGATACAGTAAATAGCAATCCATGTAGATTACAGGAAATAAAAGAGCAGAGGTGTTACTGAGGGACAGATACATGTATAATTAAATGAATTTTTAAGGATAACATAAATTAAGTCTTATTTAAACATTTCAGTTAGTTAAGCTGGCTAGTGAACAGTGCTACAGTGATCCTGCCTGTGCAATGCATCCAGCTTCTTCTACCTATGGCTTCACGTTCAGAATTTGTTTTATCTACAGTTACGGTTAGCTGAGAAGTCTTGCTAGTTAGCACACCTTGCAGGCATGTTCCTTATGTCTTCTGATGAAAGCGTTGTCAGAGGTGCCTGGTTACAGCCACTAAGATACGTTTGGAGTAATTATGCTGTAGCTAAGCGTCAACTGAGCAACCGAGTGACTGCATAACCACAAACGACAATGATTAATATGATGCAGCTTTTGAAAAAACTTGTTTTCAAAAAATGTTTTCACTTCAGGGCACAAACTAACACACAAATGTCAGTTTTAATAGTTCTTACTGGTACACTGCTATACTAAGGTTGCTGTCAAAAATACCTTTGATGCACAGCTTTCAAACATTTTCATTGGTTTGGTCCGATTTGGCATGTGAACACGGTATGCATATTCAGGTTTACTCCAAACAACTGAACCGAATGCCTGTGCATCCTATGCTTTTCTCAGTGCTCTTCTTCGCTGTACCAGAGGTGTTACTAGGAAGGCATCTTTGCATGGGTATTTCAATTTTTGGGTGGGCAACAACAAAAAGGATGCTCAATGTTTCTAAAAAGGATATGTAAACATGCGTAGTTAAATTAAATGTGCATAGTTTAATTTGGAAAGAGAGAGAGAGAGAGACAACAGGAATACAACTACAACATACATACATTTTAATAGGGTGCAGTCCAAGACCCTTACCTCATGAAAACTTGCGAACAATATAATTAGCAGATGTAATGAAACCTTTGTTATTATATATTATTAATTATATATGTGTGTATATAAATAGATCACCACAATGGGGGAGCGCAATTTCTCAGTGCAGTAATATCTATGTGAAGCTAGGATGCCAATTTACATAGAAATATTCACATTATGGAAATGATTTACAGGACCAGTCTGTGGTCAGCCTTTCAAATACTGAAACAAACCGATTCATGTCCAGATGTCATACAGATGTCACTCTAACAAAAGGAATATTAGGGGAATGTTTATGGAAACCACCACTGCTAGGAATGTGGATTTCTTTAAATACCAAAAGACCAATTAAGTCATGCATCATTCTGTAGTGTCATTATGCCCATATTTGCCACTCCAGATCTAACCTCCATTTCTCTATGGCCAAACTGAATGGGTTTTTCACTAAATGTTGCTAACTGTAAGCTAATGCTACTGCACACCAAATTTAATCTCAACAGGTTGTCATTTAGTTCCCAGAGCACAAGCTGCTGTTAGTAACTGCAGGGAGCAATGCAACAATTGTAAAGATATGTTTTTAATATGGACTGCAGAGAGCATTTTTCATTAGGTTAAACCAATTATATATATATATTTTGATTTTTTCATGTTTGTTCTATCCTTGCAAAATTTCCAACTGATAAACTAACATCCCTCAGTCAGAAGCCTAGCTGTATTTGGTCACTCAGCCAGCATTTCTTTGGAAACAACAAGCTTTTCCCTACCACTTTTCTGGGTGTGGCACCACCCCTGCAAAGTTCTTTTTTCTTTATTTAATTGTTTATTAGCATTATGTAGCAGTTGCAGACCAGAACAACGTTTACAGAAAAGGATGCTGCAGCACCCTCAAGAACACCACACCCCTGACCCCGGCTCTAACACATCTGATTCAACTCTTTAGGTCATTTTCTAGCTGTTCATGATCTGGGTCAGCTGTGGAAGTGCAGGAAACCACAGAAATGCACAGCGCACTGGGTTCTCACGATTCTGAGAACCACTGCCCTACAGGGAGATTCCAAATTGCAGTCTCACTCTGACTAGGCTTGGCTACTCATTTCAGACTTACTTGCGACTGTTCCCAAAATCGACAGAGTTGATTGTACTCCCAGGTTTCTTCCAGCCAATGAGGTACTTGCTGGTGGCTCCCTGGCGAGGGTAGAAGCTCTTGGGTCCAGGAGACAGAGAGGGATGGGTGGGGGACGAGCAGGAGGGGGTTGACTCCTCCTGGGTGGAGCTCAGTGGACTGCCCGAGTGAGCTGAACTCAGAGTGCTTTCAGAGATAAAGACAAAGAGGGTGACTAAGCACATCAATACATTCACAATCCTTCTCTAAAGTACACAGAGCACAGCAACTGTTTATAAGGCGAACTCTCAGAGCATCAAAAGAAAGATCAGAAGGGCTGGACAAAAAGAGACAACATTACAGCATAATAAACAAACTGGTAAACCGTTAATAAGATAATAGTTAAAGACTGACCGAAATTACTGTGCACAGGTCAGAAACCATCATTTCATTTATTTAATTTCCAATAAAAGCAGATATTACATGGAAGTCACTCCTTTTTCAGTATCAGGAGAAATGATTCAAGTTACACGCTCGTAACTTAACATAACGTAAGCAAGGATGGGCCTTATCGCTGTACCTGACTGACCCAACAGACACGACCGCAGACATTCAGCGAGCAGTGATGCCCTCCATGAGTCATCCTGTTAGTGCAAGGTCATTTTATTGCCACGCGTCACACGTCCAAAAGGCCTGCTGTCACTCCATCTCCACCCCTACCGCAAAATCTGCAGGAACTGTGTGAGAATATTCAAGCTGCATGGGATGGATTATCGCAGGACACCATTAGGACCCTCTACAACTCCATGCCGAGACGTCTGGCACATTGGGTTAGCGAACACGGCAGCCCAACGTCATACTGAGAGACACTACTTCTTTATGTGTAGCTCAATAAATATTGTCCATAACGTTTAATCAGGAAGAAATTCATTCTACAGCAAGATAATAAACCCAAGTACATGGGTGAGAAGTTCAAGATGCACATATCCAACAAAGATACTGGAGTTTTCTCAGACCTTATCACTGAAGGATTACTGAGAAGCAACAATATAACCAGCTTCTAAGACTGAACTTCAGGTGTGGAAAAATAACCCAGAAGCAGTAATAAAGGTATAGGCAAGGTGTGAAATACTGGGGGTGCTGGGGGGTGCAGGACCTGGTAAATTAATTTTGGATCCCCTAAATGTCTCAAACTCAAACTTCTGAGGGGCCCCTGAAAACAAATACATCATGACATTATAGCTACTATATTTGAGCTGCTTCAGCCACAATCGGAGAGATTCTGTCTGACATTCCTAACTAACTACAGATGCAACACTGGTCTGCCTCAGGATTGTAGCAAGCTGGTTTATTATCTAGCTTGTCTTTTGTAGCCTGGCAACTGTAACAAAAACCAGGACACCTCTCAAAAATTTTACAATACGCCATATGATATTTGTAAATCTAAAAACTTGCAGAATTTCACAAGAATTTGGCAGAAAGAGGGAATTGTTACTCATTTATCAAACCAAAGGCAAAAGAGGAAATGTGTAAAATCTCAATTAATGAGTGGAAGAGCAAATGATCAAACCAAACAGGAGCATTTCCAGGGGAAGAAACCAAACACATTCAACAGTTGAATCTAGCATCAGTGCTGCTATGGCTAGTGAAGCAGCCAACATGGGACCCCAGGGGGAAACAGGGCACCAATGGTGAACAAATTAAATGTTGAAAAAGAAGAAAAAGGATGTGTACTACATGGCTGTTAACCTTCTGAGTGATTTTCTATTAAATGCATTTTCAGCTTTTTTTCCCCTGACATTGAAAAATAAATAGCTTTCACCTAATAGCTTTGATGAGGCGTAAAATATAGTAAAGGGGTGGGCTTAGTCTATGGCTGGCCAAGATGCTCACAGTATATAAAAACACCAATACAAAATAAAACAAAGGTTTGTTAAAGGGCTCAACTGCGTATCGCAAGTACTGTGATACATAATAACAAACAATATACTGCACACACACAAAGGTCAATGATCTAAGATGGACGGCATCTCACAAAGCTTCAAACACAAAACATAAAAGTGAAACCACTGTTGACCCTTAAACCCTCAAACAGCACTGCTCCATTTTCAGCTGACAGACGCACAGCTTCAGGGGTCACCGGAGTTCAGGAGATTTTCCGAAGATGAGATTCTCTCATGCTGCACATTCCTGAGCGATTTGTGCGGTCTGTCCTCTCTCAGAGACAGAGGAAGCGTGCACATCCTGCCAAGAGCAAGCTAGTGCTTGTTGAGCATAAAAATGTCCTCACCACAGCACCCGTGTCGCATGGTGGGTGATATATAGGAAGTGATGCCAACAGTTTATTTGCAAGTCCTCTTTATTTAGAAGCTCATTAAATATTAATGGAGTACTGGATCCTCAATATCAGGCAGTTATGAATGCTTGTGTCTGGTGCAGTCAAAAATGATCACACTACCAAGTCACAAGTCTTACACTCCTATTAGTACTGCTGATGAATTATTACATATATTGTGTCATTTATTTTTGCAGGGACGCATAACAGGCCAGCCTAGAAGAGGCATTTTTGCTTGCTGAGTGACTGAGTGAGTGACTGAGGAACTTCGTTGAAACAGGCGCTTGCCACAGAGCTGCAGAGACGAGAGGTAACCTTAGGTTGGCTAAAGTCCCGTCATTCCATGTGGTTTTGTGTCTTCACATGAAAGCCACTAAAATGCACTAAAAAATAACTTTAGCCTGAAGCTAGTATTATTCTGGTTCACGACAAACAACAAACTCCACTAAAGTACCTATGTTAGCTTGATGCTACCCAAGTACCTGGTTCATGACCGTATTGGAAAAGAGGATGAAGCTGAGACTTCCGCTAAGCGGAAATAAGCAGTTCCACCTTAAACGACCCTGCAGTTACAATACAGAGCCAGCACACCATTAAAGGGAAGCCTGACTCTTGAGACAGGCCCCGGGATGGTGTACATGTCCGATACTATTAAAATATACTCTTATAACCAAAAAATACTTTACTTATTATTAAAAATAGACAAAATCATTTTACTAATAGGCTATCATTTTTGTTCTCTCTCATAAATGTTGAAGTAATATGAAACACTGAGTAAATTTATAACTGTGATTCTTAAAATCAACAAAGCATTATTGGTCTTCAAAACATCTAGAATTATTTTTTCAACAACAACAACAACAGCAAGCTGGTATGCAGGTGTTATGAACATGTCCAAATCCTGCAAAATGCTAAAAAAACGAATATTTTACTAATTTTACACTAAAACAACCTCACAACCCTTTATAACTACAACTTTGTGATCCATTTTTGTCATCGATACATTTGTTAGTTCTGCCCTACCTACCCTACAAACAATGTTATGCTAAACGTGAGTGAATACATGAATGAGTTATGGCTCATGGACTTCTAATTAAAAAGGGTATGTATTTTGGACCCTTTGGCCCATCGTTGAAATGCCAGAGACACCTGTATGACAAACGCTATGTACCGGAGGAAAGGAAATTTCATTCTTCCAAAAGAATTCCAAAGGAAATCTGCTCTTCCCAAAGATATTCCCTTAATTGATTTTTTGATGATGGTGATAGAGAGTGCAGTCTAATACATCATCCCAAAATCAGAGTTGAAATCTGGTGACTCTAAAGGCCATAGCATAACATTTTCATTCTCATCAAACCATTCAAGGACCCCTCCTCCTGAAAGAGAATACCTCATGACATTTCAAAATAAAAGGCCCTAATAAACAGCAATTTAATTATTATTGGATAGTTACTGTTAGTGACTGTTAATAATTACATAAGTTACATACACATAGCTAAGTGGCGCCATTTTAATTATTTATCATTTACTATCATGTAATATGAAAAATCTATAAGTATTCTGAATTAGTGAAACCTGATACTTAGTTAGCGATTTGATATACATAACTCCTAAATTATAATTTGATATACTGAGCATTTATATAGCTACACAAACTATTTATAATAATTGCGGAAAACTGATTAGAAGTTATCCACATCCTGCTTTACATGATTAAGTAGTAATTTACTAACAAGACACTTTATAATGCATAAACCTCTCTTTAATTAAGGGGATATATATACTTTTTAAACTATAGTCAATGAGAGTGTTTTACACACACACATACACGTATATATATATATATATATATATATATATATATATATATATATATGAATGACAGTGCACTGAAATATGAAATATCATATGTACCTGGAATGGGAGGCCACATCGCTGAGCGTTTGGGAGCAGGTATCTGTAGCTGGGGGGCTTTTAGCCTGGTTCTCAGTGATGTCAGTGGGAACAGGAGACTCAGAAGGAGTTTCAGAAGGAATCTCTTGAGCCCGATCAGCGAGATCACCCCAGTGAGCAGAGGCTTTCTCTTTGGGCTTGCAGGTGATGCTGATTGGAACAGAGTCTGAGCTTCTGCTTGTGGGAGCGTAAGGAGAGGCGTCAATGCCACTGTCAGTGGACGCCCCTTGTAGGTAACCCACTGCAAACCCGTTCAGGTCCAAATCTGGCTGTGCAGTAGGCCTTCCACCAATATCGTACCACTTCTCCTCACTGTGGGCAGAGCTGGAAGCGTTGCTGGAAAGCGTGTTGCTGCTAGATTGGCCGGTGGACGCAACATCACTCTACAGCGTTAGGGAGGGAGAGGACAGGTGTCAGACTTGGGCAGCGTGGAATGGAATGGTTGGAACATGTATGTAAATGCTTCATAAACCCACCTTAGAGCTGTTGGGGTACAGAGCTATGTCAGTGCTCGTTAAGACTGGCTTTGCTTTTGTTGGAGGTGGGTCTAAATCACAGGATAGAGGAAAAGGCACATAAAGAAATGTTTACAAAACTGATTATAGGTCCTGTTATCACTGTACTATGTCTCATTGTTTTGACATATATGTAGTTACAATGCACACACCTAGTAAACACAGTGTACTATGGAAGCATTCACAGTCAGATTTGTCCGGATTACAGATGACACTTCTACAGACTGTTCCACCCAGGATTCCTACTGAAAGGTACATTTTCAAGCCATTATTTGTCAGCAGATCTTTAAACATCTTTAATATTTAACTCCTTCAGACTAGTATTTAGTAGAACCACATTTTCCCGCAGTAACGGCTTTTAGTCGGTTGGAATAAGTTCAGTAACTTCAAACTCCATGCACACTTTGATGTTCTTCTTCCTTCAGTAAAGGCTTACTTTTAGCCTCTCTCTCATACAGGCCAGCTGTACGCAGAGCTCTTGATATCAATGGCTAGTGCACCTTCATTCCAGTCTCAGCCACTGAACTCTGAGTAAAAGCAAAGTAATTGTTGGCCTGCTCAATGGGAACATCCAAACACTTGGATATTATTGTGTAGCCTTTCCTTTTTTCAAGCGCTTGTATGTTACTTTAATTGTCCTTGCAATCACAAACTGACTAGAGAGACATACGGTGGTCTTTTACCACCTTAGGATCTATAGGTAGAGGCTGCCGTAAGCCAACTGTATCCTCATTGGGGCAACATCTTTCATTTGTACAAAAGGAGCTGAATATTTATGCAAACAGCATTTTCTAGTTAGTCATATTTTCTCCATATTACTAATATCACTTTAAATCAATGCTTTAAAAAAAGCACAAAATATCAAAAGTCATTTGCAATCCAGACAAATCTGATACTTTGCAAGCACTTTATGTTACAGCTAAGGCTAGGTAAGAGAATGTCAGAATATATAGGGCATTTAAAACATACAGAACCACCTTAACATAAACAATATAACAGAATATACAATATTTCTATTAATAAAAACAACACACGAACTGTAACAAAAGACGTACTCTGGATGGAAAGCATACATTATTTCGTATTACCTGATCTATCAGAGCTCCTACTGGATCCTTCTCCCTCCACCACTCTGGCCCAGCTTGGAGGGACGCGTACACCGTCTTTTAGATTCTGACGCTCTGTAACTAGTGGGGAGCTGCGGTTGGCGTTGAACCTAAGAGGGAGTGAAAAGCAGACAGAGCAGACTTTAAGAAGCATCAGGGTCTCTTCTTCAGGAAACTTTCCTAAGGACAGAGGTGAGCTTGCGTTCCTCCCTTCACCAACTGAACGGTGTTCTTTATCTTGGTTCATTTTCAGATGCACACCAGTAAATTCCAACCAATTTTAATGATTATGTGACCGCACATAAAACAGCACGCATCATACATCCATCACGACATGCAATATGAGATTTTGATATGCTTTCCCAGAGTAAAACAATTGAATAAAATTGAGTTTTCAGATACTTTGATGGCCTCCCTTTGCTCTCCTTTATGTTTAATGATCCTCTTCCAAGAAAACCCATTTAAAACTCATTCTGGCCTCTACGCACGCTCTGTTCTTACTCCCATATATAAAACAGCAGTCCTTCATTACAGGCAGGAATTAAAACTACAAAACACTGAAAAATTCTTGGCATATTTGCTACTCTTCTGCCCCAACTCCAGTAGTTCTGGATTTAAAATCCAGAACTACTTCAGAAAAGTAGTCCAATATGTTGCCTCCAACATGTTACACGGACAAACCTTTACTAACTCATATATACACACACACCTCTAAAATACTCAAGAAAGGTTTTACCAGTAGGTCTGGTGTGAGTTTTATTTGTACCGTTATTACAAATTAAAGAAATTCAGTGTTGCTGATTGTAGTCGATTGTAGTTGCCTTTTTCAAGTTTGGTAAAGACCACCTGGACAGATGAGGCAAAACGTAAAGTCAAAATATATATAGTAAAGTTTTGAGAAAACAAAACTGCATAGAACTACCAAAATCACAACATCTACTGTGAACCATGGTGGAGGAGGTATAATGAACTGTGTAATAGTTTCTTTGGGGCTTCAGGGCTTGGAGAGTTCGCAGTCAGGGACCAAGCACTTACAAGCTTAGTCTGCAGAAGAAAATGACGATGTCTACAGGAGCTCAAACAACAGGACATCCACAAAGAATCACTCAAACCGAACAAATTTGTATTTCACAGTGACCAAATCAGAGTCTTTGCATCAAATCCCATTAAAATTCGACTAGATATGGATAGAAAACAAACTGTCTTGAGTTTAGATTTTTTTAGGAGAAATAATGAGTCAAAACACTTCCAAATCACTATTCAGGACTAATCAGTAGCTAAAGAAACCATTTGGTTGAGGTCACTGTTGAAGGAGAGTCCACTAATCCATTCAGCCCATTAATAGCCATGATTTTTTTAAAAAACCATTTGGTCAATAAAGATATCATACTGTCAAATAACATATTGCCTGTTAAATAAGGTAAAATTCTTCCTCAGTGTGCACCAATTTGGGAAGAATATCTAATTGCATTTTTTCTGATTAATATTGCGACTGCAATTTAGGCCGGTTATTTTGGCCAACAAGAACATCTGATTTGGCTTGAGCCAGACTGCCAGCAAGTTGGGGTTAGGATGCCGCAGCATATAGTTGCTTGCTTGCTTCTGATTGGTCTAACTAATTTACAGCCAGTTAACAAGCTGTAATATTAGGATGATGTTCCCCACTTAAGAAAGGATTTTTGATGCAATAGGCGATTACAATTTCAATAAATAAATGATTAATCTTTCTGCCCTACTGTGTACAAGACAGCTTGGTTCAACTGAAATTCATCCATCTTATATACCCTACCAAGGCCCAAATAGTAAACAATCTAACCAGAGGCTGATCTTATCTGTGATAAAATGCCATTAGAGATCCGCTACTCTGATCCACTTTGTACAGTTGAACTCCCTTCTGGCAATCTATATTTGACTACTTTTCATCAGTAATGGACAAGCTTATTGAACACTGTCCATTAGTCAGTCTGTTTGGTCTGCACCCAAAGAACATTTTGGTCTCAATGCTGTTCCTGATTCCTTAGCCTTCCACACACTTTTACCCAAATGTCTACTTTGATGGAAATACATGAGTCTCTGTCTTTTGATCGATGTTGTACCTGGGAGTCTCTCTTATTCTTAGCATTTTTTATGCTGTATATATTAAAGTCTGCCTGCATGTGTGTGGCTCTCTTATTCTTGAATGTATTGGCATGTTTTATTTTCTAAATAAAATAGAATAGTTACTGCTACCTTTTTTAACTGAGGGTAAAATACTGGAGCAATATGTGCACTCTATGTGCAATGTGCAAGTTATAAGCTTTATGTAATACAACATTTAATCAGTCTATACAGCCAAATTCAGTTATCAGAAAAATAAGAAAATAGATAAATAAAATGCTTCCCTACTCTTAGACAATTGATGCAATTCATTCCAGAGGGGTTTGAGGTCAAGGTTCTTAAAGAACCTCGCTTTGCATCTTTGTAAAGTTGTGTGTCTGAGCTGTTGTTGCTTCTTTCACCCACAGGGGTGAACAGACAGGGGTAGATGTAGCATGTTGACAGGGGTAGATGTAGCATGGCAAAACATCACAAACTGACTGGCAAAAGTGGCATCCTACAACAGAGGCATGTTTAAAGTCACTGAGCTACTCAGTATGAACCGTTCAACACTCAGTGTTTGTATAGATTGATTGGCTGTGTGATTGATTTTAGGAACCTGTAGGCACCAATGGGTGTGGCTGAAACACCTCAACGTCCACATACTTTTGGCCTCATAGTGTATATACATCATATATTTATGTGTGTTCACACACACACACACACACAAATGCATATGTATATGTCTCTAGTAGATCAGTTAGATGCAGTTAGGTAACAGTACTCATTATCATGCAGAAACTTCAGGACCAGATAACTGTAGGGAAAAAGTGGCATCCTTAGTACTTACCCCTCTGGAACAGACTTCTGACGCCAGTGGCTGGAGCTTGTGTCACTGGAGTATAGCTGGTTGCTGGGGGAGTTGCGAGTATGGGGCGAACGGCCCATCACGATAGAACAAGCCAGGGCGTAGTTATCAGAGCCAGGAGAGTACCTGAGAGAGGACAGGATCACATAAGCCACTACAGATACACAATGTACAGAGATAATTACAGTAGGGCTCAAGACAACAGGAATAAACTTTGAATATCAGTCTTTAAAACTCATGATTCTAATACATGATACCTGGTCCTAATACCACTAATACTAACACTCATACTTGGTATTAGTATTCAAAGTATTAGTATAAGTTTCAAATAATCTGAAGTAAGTAAAAACGTTTAGATGTGTCCAAAATTATTAGGAACATGAAATGATATTGGAATCATATTGGAAACACAGTAATTACTAAGATTATAAGTCATTTTTAAACTCCAGAACACTAGTATAACACAGACATAACACAGCTCAAACTGAAGAAGCCTCATATGCTCTAAACATGATAAGGCAGAAATATTCATGAGCCCATAATTGAACTGAATTCTCTGTATTTAGTCATAAGGCTTTGGGAGCTACCTCTTAGGGTTCAGCGGACGTCCGTCACTGGACACGCTGCGTGGTATGAGAGAACCCCTGTTTGCGTAGTCTGAAGGCTGGGTTTTGCTGAGCGTCATCCCCAGGCTTACATTACGGTTCTGGGAAGCTGAGGCCGCAGTCTGGGGAGCAGCGGTTGGCCGAGGCCACTTGTTGTTATTGTTGCGAAAGGGGAACTTGTACTCGTAGGGCATCCCCTCCTTGTGGTTTTTGTAGTCCACCAGAGGCATGTGGTATATCTCTGAACATCCTCTTTAAAACAAAGGCAAAGAATCATTCAACCACACAGTACACATGAATGAGTTTTAGAAAAACCGCAGACAGACAGTCAGGAAATATTGCAATTACCAGGCAAATCAGACACAATCTCATTCACAACACAAAAACAAAAATAAGTCTCTATATACAGCTTGTCTTAAATAGACAGTTTTCACATGCCTTTTTATAAACTCTTTAGTAACTTAATTTGTGATTTTGTTTCTCAAATTGATTCCCCACCATTTATTGGAGCAAATACATCATATTAAACAGTATCTGCCAGAGGTCTTTTATCACATCCTAAACGTTGCATTGACTTCAAACAACGATCGTAAAAATGTGATGCAGTACACCAATACTCAGGCGATAAACTTAAACGAGTCCAGGGGGAAAAAATAATAAATTACATGATTGGAAAAAATAATAAATTACATGATTTTCATCTTTTCCTAAAAATGTAGTCCATCAGCAACTTTCAAATAAATGCAAAAACAGTTCTGATTTTGCAGTTCAAAAGAAAACACACACATATATACATATACACACACACACACACATTATATATATATATATATATATATATATATATATATATAAATAATTTTTTTTCTCAAATATTTTTGTTTTTCCTGAGCAAATAAACACTAATTTTCGCACATGTCAAAGACTTTTGCATAATACACTATTATGTGCCTCAAACTTTTGTGGCTAACAAGTAATATATGCTTATATACCACCAGTTAATACCATGCAAACCTCAGCACACCTACACTGAGCAAACGATTTAGTAGAGATAGTAAAGATGCACTGATACCACTTTTTCCCCTTCCGATACTGATACCTGCTCCTTAAATATACGCTTATCCCGATCCTGATACTAACTCTATATAATTCTAACTAACCTATAGTTCTAATAGTTATACAATTTCATAAGTATGTGTTATATCAGTAAAATTTATGTTCTGTGTCACAAATAAAAAAACTGAACTTAACTATATATTTTATATCACATAATAAGTAATAAGAACAATGTTTTAGTAAATGTAAAAGATCTTTATTGTGCAAAACAGTTAAAACAGAACTGAGTAATATATCGATAAACCTGTGGTGTGTACATGTAAACATCTAGCAGCTTGTCTGTCTGTGTAAAAGTGTTACATGTTGTTCATATCCGAATTTCTCAAGTCTTTTGTCCCATTCATGGCTCTTTCACTCACACTTACACGCCCCCCACCGGGTGCCAGAGTTTAGTGAATATCACAGTCATTCAGTCAGTAGCAGCTACTTTCATAGTGCTGTTAGATGCCACTGCTGAGTGATGCATCTCACTACTGGAGGCGCACCACAGGCGGGGCTAACGGACACAGATATACTTGGCTGATCGGTTTGAGATGAACCTGATTTTCTTGGCCAAATGCCAGCTTTAATATTGAATTGTCTCCAAAGGCTCACCTGCGTGGTGTGGAGTCCTCATGCGGAGGTATGATGACCACTCGAACCGTGACTGAGGTGCGCAGGAGGTCGATCATCTGCTCGTGAGAGAGGGTTGCCACGGCCACCTTGCAGATCTCCACCAATCGGCTGCCTTGCCTCAGGCCTGCCTGCCAGGCATACCCATACGGTTCCACCTCCGCCACAATGCCCTCAAAGTTCACGTGGAAGCCCAGCTGGCCCAGAGCATTCCTCCTTAGTGTCATCTCCTTCGTCTGACTGCCTTTGGTCACCATCTGAGAAACAAACAGAAACAAAACACTTACGGGTTTGGCTACGGGTGGACGGCCCACGGTTTCCCTCCTGGAAATGTTGGAACATTAACAAATTGTTAACATTTATAGCTCAAGCTTATTTTTTTGATCTTCTAGGCCAGCTATGTTATGCCGTGTATGGAGTATGACTGAATGTTACTGTGGTATTTTGATCTTTCTCAAAGAAAAAGGTTTCCTAAATGAGGCAACATACTGACATCCCTCTCAGCATCAATTTTGTTTTGAAATAGAAAGTTATTTAGATATTCATTCAGAAATGTTTAGATATCAATACCAATATCTACACCTTAATACTGGTTCTTAAACAATTTCGTCTTTCAAACCAGAAGAGGCGCTGAGAGTGCATATGTACTTACTGACCAAGAAATGTGATGAAATTAGTAACATGCATACAGAATGTAATTTAGATGGCCATCCAACAGACAAGTTCAGAGGTGTCCAATGTTATCCACAAATGATAATTTATGATTGGACACCTTGGTAAAATCCCCCTTTTCTTTGAAGATCAGTTAAAGATAAGTCTTTATTAGACCGCTATGTTGCCCAGCCTTAATTCTCTACCAAGGTTTTATTTGTGGAAAATTAGTAAAACCTCCAACACTGCTATGTGTAAGGCAACTGACCAATGACACACAAAAAACTCTACTGTAAGTGATTCTCATTGACTTTTAACTGTTTTGTAATTCAAATCCATTTGACATGCACGTTCAGTAAAACCTTACTGCACAGACTGACTGTATTTCATACATAAGGGATAGTATGTACACTTACACAAAAACAAGTGCTACTATGGTACTCTTGGCCAAAACTGAACAATACAGCTTTTAATTAAAAGGTCTGTGTAGACGGGCATTAAATGACACCACAGAGCGATTAAGCTTCGCCACTGCGAGACTGCTGATAGAACACTTTGCACGCATGTGTATATATTTATCAACCACACTATTACTGTTCTGCTGCACACAGCAATCAAACCTGCCCAGCAGCAGCAGCAGCACCGGACTCTGTTTAAGCACACAATGACAGATATTATGTCTGCGGGTGCGTGTGTGAGACAGGTGAACGTAACTGAACATCACAGCATGACAGATGGGTGACTATTCTAAAACCACCACAGATGAAACCACAACATATAATTTTCCAAAGGACATGGACATCAGTACCTTCCAAAACACGGGCATGGGAAATTGCATCATAAACGGCATTCATGTAGCAGCTGGCTCAGTTATTCTCAAATACACAGACACTAGGTAACGACCCATTCTGCTAAAACGCTGTGCGGCAGTGTTCAAGCTCAGCTTAAATAAGCTAAACCAAACCTAAAGCAAACCTTTATTGTTATGTCTATTCTCAAACATTCACATGCTTTTATTTTAGTAAAAATTCTCACTTTTTTTGCAACTGTCCAGTATATAAGAATATGTAACTCTGAAATACCTGTAGTACACTATAAAGAAAACATATATTTTTCTTTGTGATGCAACAAAACAAAGTATCTTCGGCTGAAACAAAACTAATATTCTGGACACGCTGGCACAAAAATTCAAATAGAATAAAAGATACATAAACCTAAATACAAGATAAGATATCCAACGTCCTCAACAACAAAGAAATGTATGTGACCCAAGGCTGTAAATTTCATTGTAGAGATTATGAATCGTTTTCCTTGTGTCTGTTGTAAAAACTGTGAAATAGACCAACATGGCTGACATTTTCACTCAACTGTGGCTGCACTGACCGGCAAAGCAAAAGTGAAGGAACAAACAGCGTTGTCTCTCATTTTTATTATCATTAGATATTTACATTTGACTGTCTATCTATTTTCTCTTTCTTTGGACGAAATTTTGGTGCATTCCAAATATCTCTACATATTTCATCCCAATTCTTGCATTTTTAAAAACAGCTTTTCGTCCATGCCCTACCAATCTCACAAGGACTTCATTTCAATAAGGAACTGAATTTAAAATTTGACCATGATTTGTTTTGAATATTTTGGAGTAATTATTAAACACTGAATACACGAATGTGACTGACAGAGCTATTTGCTAAACCTTTTTAAGGATTTCTATATTTGCAAATAACCTGTTCATTTTATTTTTGCCAGAAAACGAGATCATTCTACTAAATATCTATCGGATGTTTTATCTATCTTTCAGTTCTAGCATGTGTATGATCTTGTTGACTGACCTCCAGGCGTTTGACCACCTCGCTGAAATCCTCAGTGTTGTTGTTGATGGACCGCAGGGAGACGCTTTCGCCGCGTTCGTAATAAATCTTCATGGAGGCGGGGCTGCCCAGTGACCAGCCAATCACATCCCTCACAGAGCAGTTGAACACCAGAGCTTTGGCCTCCTGGTCTAGTATGATGACAAACTCATTGGAGATGGCCAGAAGCCCCTCCCTCTCTGCTCCTGCAGTCTGGTCCTCCACATGCACCGCCCACGTAATCGCACCCAGACTACGGAGCTCCGCCCCCCCGTAGGGTCGACTCCTCTCCTTCCGCTTGTGCGCCAGAGAGATGAAGGGGAACTTTCCCGAAGGCTCTACAGGGGTGCTGGTGACGTGGCGCTCTGCCAGATCTCGCAAGTACTCCTGGCGCGTACGTGTTGCCATGGCACCAAATTTGTCCGATTTGTGAGCTGCGTTCTCCGCGTTGATGACCTTCGTTAGGAGGAAATCTCTGAAGATGGTAGATTTGGGTAAGGTCACGTCTTTTGGGATGGGAGGACCAAAAGAGGGCACATCGCTCGAGCGACTGACTGCCACACTGCAGGCAAGAAGGAAAGATTTTGTAAATTTTTATAGAAATGGGTAACGCAAGCAAGCTTACACAAGCACTGAAATATATTCACATATTGATAAAGGAAACGATGAACATAAAGTCAAACTTATATAATTATGGGCATCACAAAACTGAGGTAACACATAACATCGAAACATTTAATTGAAAAGAAGGATAAGGATAACTGGATAGTACATGTTAAAATATGTTTCACATGAATATATATTTAGTGCTGGAAACAGTTAAAACAGACATAGGCATGCAGATAACAGCAAGTCCTTCAGTCATTCATCTGGGAGCCAGAGTGAGGCCCATTAGGCAGTCCATTCTAGAAATTATCTTAGACTGGTAAAAGTCAGCTCGGAGTTCAATTCAGGGCCATCCTTGAAGCCCTGTTCAAGATGGATTCACTGTAAATGGGGACTCATATTTTTGAGTGTTTACCGTGATTTTAAATCATTAAGACTTTACAAGGTCGCTAGTTTCTACAAGTATTAATTCCAGGGCAAAGTATCTTGTAATTTAATAAACTCATAGCTGCTTTGGTAATTAGAGTTCTAATCAAACTGACCTGGTAGTAGTTTCATAACAGACAACGGCACCCATGTTGTCTTTCAAAAGCCAAAATATCTTCAAAATAAGTCTCACAGGGCTGTGCGATTTCAGTCTTGTTGTTCCGTCTTAGCATTTGGCAAGTTAATGAGCCCAATTTACTAGCCTAACACTATTCAATCTGGTACAAGTCTGAATTGTGGTGCACACTTGGTCTACCAGTTACATGACGTTTTTGACATTTTATCCTAAAGGGAATTTTTCAGTCTAATTCCTTAGAAATGACATGACTGGACAACGTCCCATAAAACTAATCCAAACTAAAGAGGACTTCACCTTACGAGTTCGGTTAATTAAGTGCAGTCAATTAAGCTTGAAGAAGCACAAAGGAGTTAGTAAGGATATGTAAGAGTACTCGGGTACTCAAATGACTGTTCCAGTTCGTGACAGTATTCAAATACTGAAAACGGAACTGAGTTCTTGTTCCATTTCACCATAGGAAAAATTATAGGGAAAATATAACCATTTAATGAGAATGCCACTTTGTGTTTAGACAAAGGTAAAAATAAATTAAAAAAAATCATAATTTTGCTTGTAGTTGTGAGTGTATATTACACTGTGCCACTCTGAAACACGAGTGGCCCAACATCCACATTCAAGTCTTTTTATGCTTTCGTTTCTAATCCAACACAAAACCGGCTGCTTTCCCTTGGCTTTTTCTGGAAAATGAACCTTGCTTTCAGTTGCATTTCTCTTACGATTCATGATTAGTAGATTACATGGATAAACTCTCACAAATTAAAGAGATTTTAAGGCAATTTGGACAAATACTGGAGAATGGCATGCTGCTTGAGGTGCTGATTAAGTCCATGTTTCACCACAGCATTGAACAAACATCATTATTACAACTGTAGCCGAGTTACATAAAAGTTCCCCTTGGAAAAATTGAATTAAAAAATAGCAAGATCGATGTGGAGGCCAATTCTCAATTTACCCATCCTGAAACCTTTAAACACTGGAACACTAATCTGGCAGAACGTCTATGTAATGCTGATTAACTACTTTAAACACACACACACACACACACACACACACACACACACACACACACACACACACACACACANACACACACACACACACACACACACACACACACACACACACACACACAAAACTGTGTGCCCAACTGTGTGGCATGCTTAGCAGTGGGACAAAAGAAGTAGGTTGAGTGGATTCTCCCTCAGGATAGTTGGAAAGAAGTACTATGGAGGTCAGAGCGAGGGAGAGCAAGAAATCTCATATACTTAAGTGGAGACTTTTCCTTTAGCCATTGTTCTTGCTAAGCCCTTTCTCGATCATAACACAAAAGGAGGGTGTGAGCTCTCCAGTGGCCAGGGTTCATCTTGGGTTACAAACGGTTCCATCTCAAATCTAAGTTCAGCTACTGCCCCCAGGGAGCAAAAGCACTGAGACAGAGCAAAAGTATACTAGTCAGGTTACGCAATACAGCCAAATCCCTACCATAATTAGACAAATAAGATTACAAAGCGTTTACAGCTGTGGTTCCTGGTCTTAACCCTGAGAACTCAATGCTCTGCATTGCTTTATATATTTTCCAACTCCAGGAGAAGTAATTCAACTCATGCAAGTTAGGACTAAACCAATGGGCCCCCCGTGCATGAGCCAAATTAGACGTTAGATGCAGAGAGAACACAATACTACGCAGGTCAGTGGGTCCCCAGCACTAAACCTGTAGTACAAAAAGATAAGTGTGCTATGGGAAGCTGACTTCATAAGACTTGACAAGGCAAGGTTCCCTTGCTATAATGTAATATGAAAAGCGTGACCTACTACCAATGACACTCTTCTTGGTCCATGAAGCCAAGTCAGCCATTCAGGAACTTTACTGTTACCGACATGTGCACCCAAATGGGCGATAGTCATCTGCAAGCAAGCTAGCCCAGCACTGCAAAGAGAGATCCAGTGCAGCACACTCTTCTGAATAATGTCCAGATTATCTGTCAGGACAGTCATGCTGAATCATCATCCAGCACTGCTGCCAGCGTCACAAAGCAATCGAGTCATCGATATATCCAAGACTATTCCTAAAACATCACAGATGTTGCATAATGGTAACAGCATTATTGGGACCGCATGGAAGAATAAAAAACTCAAACAGATAATAACAGTTGGACGTCACGTCACTTTAGGGCTGCAACAAAAACTCATTGAAATATTAAATATTGAAATACGGAGCAACCGTATCTGGTGATTGGGATGTGGCATGGCTGGTGAGAGTCTATTCCAATTTTAGGCGACAGTTCAAATAAGCTCCTACTGTTCCAGATTACTAGCTAGCATGTTTGGAGTTGCATTTGTTTTTATATTATAATTTAATATTTTAGTTGCATAGAATTTTGGCCAGCTGTCCAGAGCAGGAGGAAAATTCAGTGAGTCATTCAGACTGCACTAAAAGTAGCCAAGTTTAGCGCATGCTTTGTCTTCCGGCCTTAATGTTGGAAACACCTGTTAGAACATTGTTGAACATTTAATTGTAAGTGCTTAATGTGTAAAGCGATTTTTTTAAGGTGACTTAGGTATCAAAATATCCTACCTACAGTTGAATAAATACGTATGTGCAACAGTATGTAGGACACCGAGCGGAGGAACCAAGGAGGTTGTACGACTTTCAAACTGAAACTGTGTCATTAATTATATGAATTGCATGTGTAAGTAACTGGTTACTGTAAATTTCAATGAATTAAAACTGAATGAAAATAGAATTTCATTCCAATCAAATCCTAAGAAACTGCACCAAAAAGCCTACTTTGTGCACTGACTACAATGTATCTGACTGAACGGAAATGCATTGCATAATTGAATTCACACCAATTTTTGTGTGTATAAACTATATTGATGAGCTTAAAGATTTTAACACTCCCTGTTCACTGACACAAGTTGACCAAAAAGTGATTCGCATTTTAAAGATGCTGTTACTGTCACTGCTGTTAAATCCGAGCCAGCATCCTGTTCAGGACTGTCAGATTAGGCAGGACCACTGGTTTAGGACTTAAACAACTAGCTCTGAAAATAATTTTTATTAGTAATGGATTTATTAGTGATCACTTTAAGGTATCATTAAGTTTTATCAAAAGCTTAATAATAATAATAATAATAATAATAAATGTAGTTATCAAAGTTAAACATTTTGTTGATTTTTTTGTTCTTATAGAACATTTTGGTATTCATACCAATATTCAACAGATAATTAAAAAATAGCTGCTTACTTAAGTTGTTTACTTAATTGATTAATACAAATGCATATGCAAGATTCTGATGATCCTATCCAATCCCATCCTCCATTTTACAAGACTTTCCTGATAACAAGATAATAGGACAGTTTGGAGAAACCGCTTGGAAAAAAGAGGGTTTATATCCAGTTGCAGGAGGTCCAGGTTAATTCACACCTCCAGGAAGAGCCCAGTGATGGTTCAGAGGGACAAGTGACGCCTCAGGGACAACAGTGTGCAGCTACAGGACTGAAGCCACGCCAAGGACGATTGTAGCTGGCAGGCGATCACGATTGTTTTCCTTTGTGCTAAAGCTGACTCCCGGGTTATTTCAGAACATGTTTCCTCTTCTCCTCTCCTTCATTCCAGGCAGAAACAAATTAGTGTGCCAAACGGACAACAGTAGCAAAACGATGGGGGGAAAAATAAAGCTGCTTGTCTTTCCAAGAATAGTGGAGTCAAGAAAAGAGAAAAATGATTTAAAGGCTTTAAAAGGTCTCCTGTCCCTTTATGAGAATCCAATTAGGTCCATTGTGTCCAGTGGGCCTCTATGAAATCCAGACTTGTTCTGGCAGTGTGCTCTTCAGTACCTACATGCAAGAAGAAGAAAAAAGAAAAGCTTCCAAAAGATCGACTGTAGTCGAAGAAGCCACTCTTTGTGCAAGTCTCACTCTCAAAGGGGAAAAGAAGGGGTGCTCCCAAATAATACAACCCTGTTAAAGTGTGACGAGAGCCAAAGCAGAGTCTCAAAAGCAGGTGTGTGTGCAGCGTGGGAGAGAGCTGAGCAGTAATGTGAGCAGCGAGCTTGATGCACTGGTGAAAAACTGTACTGAGCGTGTGCGTTTACGTGTTGGAGGGGTGGCGGGGGAGGGCTGCTCTAGACAGCCCTGCCACACTAACTTCTTCAGACCGTTCCATCTCAGCAGCCTGCAGGCAAAATGAGGCAAAGCAAAGGAGTGGTGCTTGTGTGCACGCTTACATGTGTACATGCACACGTGTTGAATTCATTTTTGATATATTTGCAGAAACCTGCGCTGAGACTCACCCCTTTTTTTTTTTTTTTTTTTTTTACATCTCCAGCCTTTAGGACAAATAGAGGGGGAATGGGGGGAAAAAGCATTAGGATTTCAGAAAAGGTTTAGAACTGTGAAGCAGAACACGCTGGCTAGAATCAGCGCCTCCATCACATCAGGCAGCAACTCAAGGGGCAATCTCTCAGTCAAGCATTATCAGAACAGCACATATATAACCACTGTACTGTACCGCCTATAGAGTCCTTCTGAACTGCCAACAAACTAACTCATAGTGACACATGTACGTGACATGCACAGCGTTTCACTAGCAGTGGGCTCAAGATCTCAAACAAACCTTCCAAAGACACAGTTTGAAGGCACAACAAGAAAATGTGAATTAACCCCAACACTAAAGCTTTTAAAGCACTGAGGCATGTGGTTTACTGTGAGGATGCTGGATATGGATGCTACTTTTATTGTAATTTCATTCCCAGTGTTTTCCTGCTTTCCCAAATCATCATGGACTCTGAAGCACAGATATTCTTTTTTCACAGCTTCCTACTAATTGTACTTCCTACCAAGTTGGACTTGGTGAAGTAGGTGTGCATTAAGTCATTTCATTTATCTGTTACATTTATTTTACTGAAAACACGGGTTCCAAAATGTTGAACGCTGGTGTCAATGAATTTGGTGGAGAAATAATTCATCCTTAAGCACATCAGGTCACTGTTTAATCATTGCACTCTCAGGATATTTGTAGCACAATATGTGCTACAATATAGAATTGCAGTATTACCCTTTCATGCACGCTTATCCAGAACTCGTGACAGCTTAAACACAGCCATACCATTTGTACAGTGATAACTGTCGCTATTTGGGAACATTTCTTCTGGGTAAATCTGTATGTCCTTTTATGTTCTACAAATATTGTAATAATTATCATTAAAACCTTGCAATATATAATAAGATATCATCAAATGATTTTCTTACTGTAGTACCCCGTCTTAGTACACACACACACTGAGCACTTTATCAGGTACACCTCCTTGTATCTACACTCATTGTCCATTTAATTAGCTCCACTTTCCAAATAGAAGCAATTTGCTGTTCTATAATTTCAGACTGTAGCACATCTTCTGATCAGCATACTTTGTTACCCGGTTCTTCAGTGATCAGGATCCACCACATTAACATATCACCACCACATCGGTGTCTCTGCAGTGCTGAGAAATGATCCACCACCCACATAATACCTTCTCTGTGGTGGTCCTCTGGGGGTTCTCATCACTGAAGAAGAGGGGGAACGGGGGATAAAGTATACATATACAGAGAAACAGATGGGCTACAGTCTGTAACTGTAGAACTACAAAGTGCGGCTATATGGTAAGTGGAGCTGACGAAATGGACAAATGAGTGTAGATCCAAGGAGGTGCAATATATATATATATATATATATATATATATATATATATATATATATATATATAT
>CM067483.1:13612907-13749582 GCA_034552555.1 Semaprochilodus insignis | reverse complement strand
TATATATATATATATATATATATATATATATATATATATATATATATATATATATATATATATATATATTAGGTTATTGTGTTTTATTGTGAAACGACAACTGAAAAACCTCACAACAGCCAGTTTAAACCAGCATAAAAATGCTTTAGTTAAGAGCATAATTGAACCAGCACATCTTGGGTCTGTGGGTCTTTACCTGTAACAGGTGCTGTCAGAGCAGGGGTTATGGACACGAACGATGATAAAGACATGCTGGAAATGTGAGCGGATGTTCTTCGGGGTAAAGGGATGAGCTCCTGGCTCCTGGAAAACGATGGTGACGATATCGTTTCCAATGTGTCTTTTCCTTAACAACTGCACACAAAAACAGATAGATAAATGAAACTTGGACTGTGACAATGATTAGCCACAAAAACAAGAACAACACACACAAACACACACGGTGGTATTCTAGAAAGAAGGCAGAGATGCTTCTTGACCTGCTGTTTGTTGTTTGGAGTGTAGGGCAGCATGGTCGACACATGAAACATGATCTCATAGTCCTTGTATGCAGTATACAGGGAGTGTGTTCCAGTGGAATCCGCTGCAAGAAGAGAAGCGGTATGAGTGTCAACCATTGTTAACCATTGTCATACTGTCATAAAACCGTTTATTCACTTCTAAAATGGCCTTAAATGAACCAAAGGCCCAACATGTTTTACAGAGCATTCAGATTTTTGCTTTAAAAGTCACAACAAAACACATCTAAAAGAGAATTAATACAGAAACCCCAATGACCAAATAAAACATATAATTTTTCAGTAATTAATGTGCCAGTCCTTCTCTTTTGTCTTTTAACATCTGTTCTTTTTGGGAGACTTGCTTTTAGATTTTCAAAGAAAGCTGCTGGTATATTTTTCCACACCTCCAAAGTTCAGTGTTAAGTTGGTTGCATTTTCTGATTCCACAACCCAAGCAATTCCAAACAGCAGCTTCTCTGGTTCATCTGAAACTTATTAACGGATCCCTGACAGCTACACATCCTTTCAGACCCACAGTGTTGAGTTGAGTTATCATAGTTCAGGGATGGACAGAAACACCTGTGGATTTTTCAGACCTGAAGAAATAGCGGAGCTTGATTTTCTCAAGTCTCTTCAAGAAGAAAACCTTAAGTTAACCTGTTTATCTGATGGTGACAGTTTTGGTGGTCTATCAGGTCTCCAAACGTCGTTAGGCATCCCATCTTCTATGTGTCTTTTAATAAAACTTTTAACTCCATTTTTTGGAAGCTCTTGTTTTTTCCACATTTCCTTTGACTTTCCACTTTATTATGCAAGGAGATTACCTTAAATCTAATCTCCTCAGACATCTTTCCTGAATAATGAACAACTGACCATTTGACTGAAAATTAAATAAGCGAAGCACGGCATCTGACTCTGCATACTTAGAAAATTCTAATTTTGATATAATATAATATTTAAATTTATTATATTATTATTTATACATACAAAATAATAGTTCCTATAATTTAGTTTTTACTCCATCTACCATCTATGAGAGCCAAAAATCCAAAGCATTTGCATTGGCTAACTGGTTCTGGCTGTCTGGCGCTGTTTGAAGTAAAAGACTATTTAGCCAGAGAGGGTAAAGTCAGGTTATGAAACATAGGATGGCCTATTTCAAAGGACGGACACAGACCTATAATTACATGCATGGTCAGAATTAGCTACCATTTCTTGTTTTCATTAGGAGCATAAAAGGTTCATTCAGTCAACTAAACCATGTGTACATGTGGGCATGGGGACCCATCCGTACTATTGAGGTTTATTTAAGGCCTGTTGGGCAAGAAGGAGAGAGAGAAATGCAGCTGCAGGAAGAAACACATTAGAGGGAAAGAATGTAGGGTTGAGGGAAAGGACAGCGACAGTTGAGAGGCAAACTCATCTTAGCAGAATAGAATTTAAAAAAAAAAAAAAGGTGAAGAAGATGGACTGGAATGCCCATTTAGTTTTCAGTAGTCAAGTAAGTCCTAATCAAAGTAAGACAGAAATAGAATCTTTGGGCTCTTACAGTATCAGACAGTACATAAAGACCCAAGACACATTTGTTTTGCCAGGTTTTCTGGTATCCTGCAAGCAGTATGATGCTTGTTTGTAGGCACAAGACCAGGGTCATTAGAGCTTATTAATACCATTACCACATTACAAAATAGCTGTGAACAAAAATGTGCATAAAAATGTTTCAAAAACAGGAAAACTAAACCATGTCCAGTACAAAACTAATAGACGAAGTGGAATTATTGAGAAAGAACCTTGAGTTTTAGTTTTAGTTTTTAGTGCATGAATGAGAGTTTAGAAGTGAGAGTTTAGAGTTTCTCTACATAGTCTGAGTTTAAGAAAAGCTGGAGCTGAACTCAAGCTATCATTAATTTCATTCTTATGAACTGCCTGAATGTCAAAGTGTTTGTAACACTAAATACCAAATAAAAGCTAAACTAAACTAAACCTACTACTATACATAAAATAAAAACTAAACTCCAGTAAACCTAAAACTACTAATGCACACTTAAAACTGTCACTGCAATTCAAGAACTCTAGTTCAAGAACTCTAGTTTCAGATTGTATTGTATAATTTTCATTATCTGGCTGTTTGCTTTTGTACTGTCTTTGTCATACCCTTGATCTCTGCGTACACCCAACATTGTATGTCACCGTCCTACCTTTCAGCTCCCCCTCCACCTCCCCCCAGCAGCCCTCCTTAAATACAATACAAACTTGATCACAAACAGCCCTACCTGACACTAAACTGCAATCAAACTGCAAATCTCATATGAAAACTAAACAAAAAGAAAAACTAATAAAACTATATTAATGCTGCACATAACTCATTACTCCACAAACACATGACGTAACCTGCAGTACTGGTCCAACAACTCTACAAAGGAAAGCAACGAAGGCTGCAACAACTTATCAACTTGATTGATAATGCTGACCCAAGGACGTTTGCCCTTCCTGTTCTCATCACACTGCTGTAAGAGGGAATACAGACAGTGGAGACAGGAGTAAAGAGTTATGCACAACCCAACTATAAAAACATCTGAAAAGACATGTGATTAGTTTTACTTGGGGAGGTTCAGTAACGCAATTTGTATGTGATTTGACTGGCCGAGTCATACAGGATAAATGATCTGTGTAATTTACCCGAATTGCCTGGATCCAAACATCACCACACAGACGTTTGCCTCACCATTTGTCGCCAAAAATAAACCCAAAATGTGACACTGGATGAACATTAATAACAGCAACTGCTGGTGCATAATCATAGCGCATGCTCTGGGTGACAGGTCAAAGTGCTTTCAAAGAGCACAATCACAAAATGCTGCCTAACAAGACAAAAAAACGCTCTGTCTTGGAAAGGCACATCCGATATATTTCATTTCCCTTTCCTCGTTACTCAGCCAGCACCAAAAATATAGAGGATTGTGGTAGTCTTGTCATAAACTAGAGGATTTATGAATTGGCTCGATTCAAGCAGAGCTACTATTTCTACGAGAGGGCCATGCTCTGTGAATTATGGAAGGTAATACACTCTGGAATTATTACTTAGCCGACTTGTAAAAACTAAGGATATGACAGATTTGTACTGGATTAAAATCCCGGATCCTGTCAGTCTTGCCAGGTAAAATGAATACAGCTAGAACAGGGCTTAAGACGACAGGGTAGGGGTTTATATTATGTATTGTGCATAGGGCCGGGGCGAGCTGCTTAGCATGCTAACTTCAGTAGATATATCTGCAACACAATGCAGATCCATCCAAACTGTTATTTCTTCAGAGTCTGTTGATAACTTTAGTTCATTTTGGAATGTTTTATACAAAAAATCTGCATGGCAGGAATTTTACAGGCTTTTCATCTTCTATCTTTCAAAGCGACACAGTTGTGGTCTGTAGTAAAAATCTGGCTAGCTAGGTTTAGCTTAATAAGTCTGTTTCTCATCATGCCAAAAAAAAAAAAAAAAAAAATCAACCCAGATGCACAGCAATGTTCCAAACAGTAGTGCAGACAGTCAGTCAGAGCGAATCTGACCAAATTCTGACGTTTGGGGCAATTTTAGTGTGCAGTACATCAGTCTCTGGACTAGTTATTCCAGCTCTGTGCTTACTCTTGGTGTCCAGCTGGGCACGGTACTTGGTGAATCCTTTTAATCGCACTTTCTCTCCCATGAGCTGCAGGAACTCTTCAAAGGCAGGACCGGCTGTCTCATTGTTGTACATCTCCTCCTCTGTACTCTGACCTGCCCGGCAGTACATTATCCCCACCTTCACCTGGAAGCTGAGCTGCAGAGAGTAAAAAGACCAGAGAAAAGGCTATGGATTAGTCAGACTACAAGGACCAGATACAATGTGCAGCAGTGGTAGAAATACAAGCAATTACTTTCAAGTCATTCAATCAGGTTCTTGCTGAGAACCAAGTATGAAGTACCATAAAGAATGCTAATGCAGGTAACAGCAAAAGAAAGCTAATGTCAGACAACGATTAGACTTCATCAGCACTTTTAATGAAGGACACAGACAGTGTTTATTTAGCATACATACCCCCTGTTCATCCAACTTCATCAGCTGCTCGGTGACTTTGGGGGTATTGAGGGCAAGACGCAGGCAGGAAATGTCCAACTCTGGCAGCAGGTACTCCAGCACCTCCTTTAGGGGCAGCCCTCGAGTGGTACCATGCTTAGCACTGGAAGGCACTGCATCCTCAAGTACAGCGCCACGCAAGGTGGTGAGCTAAACCAAGAAAAAAAAAGAGGGGATTCATTAGCTCACCGTGTTTGATCAGCCATTAAACAGTGCGAACAAGGATTGTAGGTGAGGTACATTTGATAGCGGTCCAACAGATTTAACACCCAGTACTGGTTTTGTGGCTGACACCAGCAGAAAATGCTCAACTTGATATCAAAGGAAATAAAGAACAAACCTGATCTGATGCTGCAAAATATTTAGGACTGATTTTGTGAGTGTTACATTTAAAAAGTAGAGTTTTAGTGTTTCAGTCACAGACAGCTTAAATGGCCATTTTAAACAAAAACAAGAAATCATATCTAGCTGAGCGTTTTCCCTCGAATATACATGGGAGTGATGGGGACAAGAGGCAAAACACAATATTGCATATCCACATAGCCCAAACAAACAAACAAAACATTTTAAATCCATTACAATTTATCACACCTATATGACCTTATCGGACATCACATTCCAAAACCTAGGAGTTGCAGTTGGCTATTGAGAAGGCTTTCCAAAATATTTTGGAGTGTGCTTGCAGCAATTTGTGCCCTTAAGCCTAAGGACAATTTGTGAGGTCAGGCACTGATGTAGGCCGAGCAGTCTTGGCTTGCATGTGACGTTCCATTTCATTCCAAAGGTGTTAGCATAGCAAACTATGTCCTCATGGACGTTATTTTAAACATAGGGTCCCAGTCATGCTGGAAAAGGTCTTTCCCAAACTGTTACTACAAAGTTGGAAGCATTTAATTGTCAAAAATGTCTTTGTATGCCTAAACCCTCAAAAGCAGTCCCAGACCCTTATCCCTTCTCCACCAAACTTTACTGCTGGCACCATGTATTCCAGAAGGTAATGTTCTCCTGGCATCCACCATACAGATTCATTCAAAAGACTGGCAGATAGTAAAGCATGATTCATCACTCCAGAGAACCCGTTTCCACCGCTGAGTCCAGAGGCATTGCATTGTGCACAGTGATCTTAGACTTGTGAGCAGCTGATCTGCCATAAAAACCCATTTCATGGAGCTACCGACTTGTGCTGATGTGGCTTCCAGAGGCAGTGTGGAACTCTGTAGTAAGCAATGCAACAGAAGACAGGCTATTTTTCAGTGCTGGGTGCTTCAGCACTCTGAGGCACCTGTCTGCGAGTTTGCGTGGTCTGGGCTAATTTTGGCTGCCAGATGCTTCCATTTCACAACAACAGCACTTACAGTTGACCAGGGCAGATCTAGCAGAACAGAAAGTTCCAAAACTGGCAAAGAAGTCTTTCTAGCATGGTGCTCTGTTTAAAGTCTCTGAGCTCTTCAGTATGACCCGTTGTCCGGACTATGTCTGTCTATGGAGACTGCATGGCTATGTGCTTTATTTCATACACCTGTTAGCAAGGGGAGTGGCTTAAACAATAATGAGGAGGGGTGTCCACATACTTCTTACACAAGATGCAATTTAAAAAACTCTCAAACTGTAGCACAGTCCACGTCAATAACTCAAAACACATGTGCAATATCTCTCGTCATTCCAGATCCTTTAATATGCAAAGTTATAATATTTATAGCACATTTGCTTTGTTTCTGATGGTGTTTGATCTGCATTTCATGCAGTTGCAAGCCATCTTGGGTCCTCACGATGATAAAATACTTGTTACAAATCATAGAGCAGATATTAAATAGCAGTGAACACAATTTACTCAAAGTGAACGCAGAAATGCAGAAGACAGACACAAACACAAATGTGCTGAACTGAAGATTATGCAAACTGATCCAGAGCTGAAATTCACTAGCTTTGTCTTTTCTTGTTTGCATGCTGTTATTCTACTGTGAAAAGCAGCTTGAGAGCATTTAGATTTATTATGCAACAGCGCAGAGTGTTGAGTATGACTGTTGGACTCCACCTCCTGCTCATGTTACTCTCCGCCTGTCTTGCCAGAAGAGATAAATGCCCTGGAAAAGTTTCTTTACCAAACAGATCTGACAGCATCCCACAGGAGCTGTACTGGATACATTCCTGGGACAGGAGTCAATAAGCAGGGCATTAAGGCAATTTCTGTAAGACTACGGCAGCAAAGATAGTGTCTAATTAAGTAGGAATGTAAGGGATTCTGGTTTATAGGTCATGAGGTGACACTCAAATTCCAGCCATATAAATGTCAGCATCTCAGTTTCTTTTCACTGTTGACTCTGGAGCAACACGCACTGCGACTGAAAAGCACTCCTCTAGTCTGCACAACATGCTTTGTGGCTCTAAAAAAGGGCCAATTTCATGCAAAACTATATTTCCCTTTTTTAATATAATAAAAGAGTTTGCTATAATATGTTAACATTCTGAAACATATCATTTGCTCTCTATAGTCCATATATGGAAATTAAGCTGTTAAAACACCCTATTTGTAACTTAATGCTTTTATGACGTCACCAAAAACATAACATTTCATCCATCTATATATATCCACACTGAATTTATGAGGATATTTCAGACCACAATGCTTTCTGAAAAACATGCAACACAGGTCAGCTAGTGAGAACAGAGCGACAGTGTTTACATATGATCATTCTTAAAGGGACTATAAGAAAAACAGTCTGTATATTACTATGGGAAATAAAGAGAGGTTAATAAACACTCTCTCTCACACACACTCATCTTCTAACCCACTTAATGCTACTGCATTGCGGGGGGTGCTGGATCCCAGCTCTCAAAGGGAGAAGGCAGGATACACCCTGGACAGGCCACCAGTACATCAAAGGGCAGACACAGGCATAGGTACATACACACACACACACACACACACACACACACACACACACACACACACACGTCTTTGGAGTCTGGGAGAAAACCAGAGCACCTGGAGGAAACCCACGCAGACACAGGGAGAACATGCAAACTCGCCACAGAAAGGACCCCGGACGCCCAACCGGGAATCAAACCCAGGCCCTTCCTGCTGTGAGGCTACAGTGCTACTCACTGCGCCGCTCAAACAGTCATATAAAAAATAAATGAGCTGAGTAAGTGAAGAACGGTCCAAAGCTGCACAACGTAAGACATGGGGGTTTTCCATCTCTCTGGTGGAAAGTGTAATTGTGTGCAGAGCATTTTGTCTGCGCTTCAGACCCCAAGTGGATGAATCTGCACTGAAGGAATATTCAGAGAGAACTCGTGGTAAAAGAGAAACCTTGCTCAAAGACTCAAAGTCTTCTGGGGATGCGAGTGAATGATCTACTATTCATATCATCATCTTCAGTATAATTTTGATTTGGCATTTGAGACCTAAACATTGAGCTGGATCTTCCTTTTGAGTCTGTGTGTGTGACGTTAATATGTAAAGACATAGTCCTAAAAACTCGCCCGAAATACAACCCAACACTTGTTTTAAAACCAGACAGACTTCTGGCTTTACAGAGCGACTTGCCGCAGCTGAGCTGAACACCCCCCCCCCCACCTATGGAAACACCCAGGGCTGTTTTTTCTTTTTGTCCTAAACTCACATATACACTCTTAGGGTTGGGATTTATGGTACTTGGATTTTTTGCCTCCTAAGAGGGCAGCACAGCAAATCATGAAAAGCTTAATTTAGAGAAACTGAATTTATATCTGAACCACAACAATCTGTGCAGTATATGATTAGAGCTCTGACCTCAGAATCAAAAACCGTGAAAAATACTTATCATTAGATCCTAATGTAACTGCAGTAACAGTTACAGGGGTTGGACAATGAAACTGAAACACCTGGTTTTAGACCACAATCATTTATTAGTATGGTGTAGGGCCTCCTTTTGCGGCCAATACAGCGTCAGTTCATCTTGGGAATGTCATATACAAGTCCTTTTTTGGATACAATCCGGGTTAGCACCCGAACATCCCTTTCAGACAGCTTCCCCTTGCGTCCTGTTGGATGTGGTTCGTCCTTCTTGGTGGTATGCTGACATTACCCTGGATACCGTGGCTCTTGATACATCACAAAGACTTGCTGTCTTGGTCACAGATGCGCCAGCAAGACGTGCACCAACAATTTGTCCTCTTTTGAACTCTGGTATGTCACCCATAATGTTGTGTGCATTGCAATAGTTTGAGCAAAACTGTGCTCTTACCTGCTAATTGAACCTTCACACTCTGCTCTTACTGGTGCAATGTTCAATTAATGAAGATTGGCCACCAGGCTGGTCCAATTTAGCCATGAAACCTCCCACACTAAAATGACAGGTGTTTCAGTTTCATTGTCCAACCCCTGTAAATGTGTGATTATTCAGGGAGGAATAAGCTCACCTCACTGGTTCTGAAGATAGTGCGGTAGTTGTACTGCTGGCCATGCTCCTTGTGGTCCTCCAGCTTCTCTCTCCTTATGCTTACTGCCACAGGGCCCAATGCTTCATCCAAGCCAAAATAGTTCCAGTGCTCTGAAATGGTAAAGAATGATGGACACACCATTTTATTAGGAAGGATAGAGAAAGAGTGAGAAATGCTTTAACACCCTTGACAGATCCCCCTGAAGCTTAAGGAAGTTTCTAGATTGTTTATGAAATGGCTTACCTCTAAGGTAAAAGAACTTCCTATAGTAATACGCCCCAAGATCCACATGTTCAACAACGTACTGCTTGTCCCTGTCGTTGAGTAGGCTGGATGCATCTTTGGGACCTTCTACAACAGCAACTCCTGCATTGTTGCAGTGTAGGCTCAGTGTAGGCTCTTCACCTCCATGTAACCTAGAGCTCCCACTACCCATCTCACTTGGTAAAGAGAGTGCAAACCTGTGTCTGATGTCGCCCCCAGTTTCAGTACGGAAACAAGGACAATTCAGAACCAGTCCATTGCCCTCATCTTCAGCTATATCCAAAGAGGGACTGTCTCGGGCATTTAATTCTTCCTGGCTGCCACCAGGGGAACTGTAGGGTAGGCTGTGGGTTGAAGATAGAGTTGAGGTTGCTGAGGCAGAAAAAGCTGAAGCAGCGGAGGCACCTGAAGTAGTGTTTTTGCGAGTGGCTGCAGAGCTTTGTCTGTTCTGGATCACCTCATTTAGGTTAAAGAACATGCTCTGTACATCATAGTGTGCAAAGCCTTTCTGACACATCCAGGGCTTTAAAGGAGGCTTGGAGTCTTCCAGACGTCCGTCCTCCACATCAGAACCCACTTTTGGAGAATCCACATCTGCCCTCACATTGCGAAGTTTCCTGAAAATAGACTCGCCCCCTGTCTCCGATTTGGACCTTCTCTTTGGGTGTTTGTCCCTAAGCCGATTAGAAGGTGGCCCATCTTTCACGTCTTCTCCAGAGTCTACTAGTTCCTGCTTGTGACTGACTGTTAGCAGCTCTGCCAGTCTTTCGGGGGCTGGACTACGCTGGTCTTGCTTCTCTCCTTGATAGCTCATCAGCATCTCAAAGAAACTGTTCCCTGAGACGGCAGAGCAGGAGACACCATGCTGATCAATAGACGAGGTGCTGCCATACTCCCTGTGCAACGGGGACCACTTGGTCCCCACAGAGCTCCAGTCTTCCCCACTTTCCCCACTACCATCAAGCTCACTTAAGGTCATGTCACTGTTGCTTCGTTGTCGGATGCGTCTAGTGCTCCTTTGCGAAGTACCCCTGTGGTCGCTAACTGTGAGCAAATGCGCTTCTGTGGAACTACCAGAATTGGCTGGATGCAACTTGCTCTGGAGAGTCCTGTGGATGTTGTGAAGCATAGAGGAATCCTCGGGACTCAACAAGGGCCCGAGTTTGGGGTGACCACCTGGGCCACCTCCCACATGGCTTGTAGTCTCAGCGTCTGAACTACCATGCCGCAAAGTTCCTCCATCTTTCCGAGGAGGCCAATCAGCGACCCGAGCTCGGACTCCCATTTTTGGTACACTAGGCATGCCCCCTGTTTGATAAGGGTTATCTGGCCGTAGCCCAGGTGCTCCTCCATTGGTAAGGCGCAAGGAACGATTGTAAAAGTCGTCAGAGGCATTGACCGTCCCCACAACAGGCCGATCAGAAGGTGGATGCTTAAGGCTCGTCATGGTGACTCTTCACCAGGCGAGCATCTCAGGTATGGCACATTTTTGCAGAAGAGAGAGAGATTGCAGGCTTTCATCCAACTAAGAGCAGCAAAAATGTCTTAATCCTTTGGTTCCATAGCCGACAGCCATTAGAGCACTAGGATTCATGCCTGCATGGTGGTCCTTTAAAATGATGATGATGCCTCATCTTATTCCACGGTCCTGCAACAAACAGACTAAAGTTAGCACAGGCAAAATGTAAAGCTGCTTCCAAGTGTTCACACTGTCATACATATGAGGTTTTTTATGCCATTTAAAGTTTCACAGATATACAGTGTTTAAAAAGATAGACATTGGCACGAAAGGATGTGTTGATTCAGGACTACATTATTCAAAACATTGATCTGAAAGCCTCAAAGATCTCTGCCCAAAAACTACATTGCTATAAAAACAATCAAAGAAATCACTTCAATCAATATATATTACACAGAAATTAAAAATTGCATCTTTCACTTTTAAAGGCCAGTGTCAGTGTCTTATCCTGACCTTCTACAAGGACAGATTGAAGTGTTTCAGCCTACCTGACACTTTTTCCCCCCATTTCAATGTAAAACAGAAATGAAGTAACTGTATATAATATGAGACCCACACCCTAAAAAAGGATATGGATATGGATATAAATGTAAAGCACTTCTCTCCGGTCCTTCGGCTGAACTGCAATCTAACTGCCTCTCTGCCAAAACCAGAACTCAGATGTAGGCTACTTTATCCAAAAATGTCTACAGGATATTTGTGACAGGTACGAATACCCTAGATTCAGCACGGAAAGCACAAGCATAGTCATTCCACTCAGCTTGAAAGGAGTATCAAGGTTATGCAAACTTGTTCGTAATGCTGTATTTGGCCAAGGCCCCCTCCTCCCCACTACCAAAAAAGAGTGTTGTCAACAACACAAAAATAAGTTACTGGCGTGTTCCTCTCAAGGCAGTTTCAGCAGATCCCTGGGAAGGTAATGTGGAAGCACTCTCAGTAATAGATGGTGAAAATGTATTCAATATCTATTCCACTGATTTTCTGATATTTCACTGCATAAGTAAATAAGAACTTCTCATAGATTATCCACACACAGGTTGAGCATGTACATTCCGGTGCAAAAAGCCCAAATTATAATGGCTTTTACTGGTGGTTTTGAGCTGGTCAGAGTCCCGATTCAAAACATATAGAGAATACTGGGTCTCATATTAAACTCAAAATAGCCTGGCACTCTTTTTCAAGAGTTTGAAGCCATTAGTGCTGAGTGGAACAATGTTGACTCTACTTTCTGTAAAGGACTGTCTGCAAGCTAACCCACAAAACACTATTTAAATAATAACTAATTTTATTTGTTTGTTTAATGGTTTGTTGTTAAGACCATTAAAAGTTTCATGTTATGCCGTTTTGGGCCTGCCCCATTTTTTTGCACATGAGTATGTAATATATATCAATGCATTTTAATTCACTAATTATTCCTATTTCTCTGGTTTATATAACTACTAATGCCAGGCCAACAGCAGGTCTCCAGCTTTTAACTGGCTAAGACTTTGAACTCGCACCAGTAGTCTCTCTCCAGTCCCTTTTCCCAGAGAGCTGTGGCATGCTCCCATAATCAAAAACACTCTGCCACAGTTTTCTGATATCAGAAGAAGCCTTGCACACATCAGAGCCAGTAACTCCTGCTTGCAGTGCAGCGTTTGGGCTAAGTCAGCACACATGCACACTCCCCAGTCATTAAGACCCTCCCTCAGAACAGCGGCAGCAAGGCTGTCATCAGATTAGTCCTAAGCTGTCAGTGCGTCGCCTTCGGAAGCCTTCACATTTGGCAGTGCAATGCGCCAGACCTGATAGCAGCCAGGAATAATAAACATTATGTGATTCATAATTGGAATAACAAGAACATCCACAGCGGGCCATTAAATGGGGCAGGTCATGGGACTGCCAAAAAAAAAGATTAAAAAAAGATGGAAAGTAACAAAGGGAGTAAGTAAGTAAATAAACAAACAAACAAAATTCAGATGAGCAAAACCCCCATTACAGCTGTGTTGCTGTTTACAGAACCTAAGGGTCTTCTTAGTCAGTGCATGGACTCCATTATGAATAAACATTGGTCGCAGTTGTGAGAAAGCTGGTACGCATTCAGTGCACTGAGAGGGCAAAAACAAAAACCACAACAGCATGATCTGATAAGCAAATCTCTGGCTTTGGGGAGCAAATCTGTCAAGATGCCAGCCCACTGTAGAGCAACCCTTTCGCTGCACTTCTAATTGGATTGTTCAGCCGGTATTCTATGCCCTCACAAGAGATGGAATAGAATGACGCCCAGTCCAAAATGCTAACAAACAAATCATAATGGTGAAACTGTCATGGTTCCCTAAATTAACTTCAAAACAAAACACAGCTGCTCCATCACCTGAGAAATTACTTCATAAAAGCCCAATGTGATGAGTCCTGCGCTGGATTAACAGGCCTGTTAAACATATTTAAACAAGAAACCTCTTTACAGTACTGTGAAAGTCAGAGATGCCTAACTTCATTCATCTCCAGTCAAGCACAAGTGCTTCATTTACATAGACATTTCTGAGATGATTAGATACTAGATAATCCACTTGCATTGAAGCCAAACAATAAGTGGAAAGCAGGAACTAACAAAACTAGTATTTCAAATGTATACGTTAAAAGACTCTTAGTAAGACTTGGTAGACCACTGGTAGTCCACTGGTAGACCCACAGGTTTATCTGTCCATCCTTCCACTGTAAGAAGACAGTTCACTGTTAGAAGTCTGAAAGAACGTGGGAGAGGAAAAATGTCCAAATCAAACAAAGAAGCTGCAAGAGATCTCAGAACTACAGACTGACCACCCCAGAGTGCAGACCTCAACATCACTGAATGTGTTTGGGTGTACTTGGACCATTAGAAGAAAGGCAGATTCCAAGACTGAACTCGGGAGGTGTGGAAAAACATCCCTGCAGATTTCCTTGAAAACAGCCTTCTAAAAGTGCAGACACACCAAATACTAGTAATAATATTCCTGAAACTGATACATTAATTACTTGTGCTTAATGACCATTTTGACTGGAAATCAAATAAATGCTAGGGGGTCCCCGACTTTCGCACAGCACTGTTATCTGTTTGTATATATCCTATTTCTAGAGGTGCACCATATTATGGATCCATATAGATGTAAACATTATTAAATCATAAGGTTCTGTACGTTAACTATATGATAACTTTTAAATCCAAAGTGCTGAAATACAGAACCAAAACTAAACTGTGTCACTTTCCAATTACTTACGGGCCGTACCGTAAATCTGCTCACTGCCACTATCTGGAACTGGTGCATGGTTTTAGTGGTTTAGTATTTACTCAGTGTTCCTGCATCAATTAATAGAAGATTGCACCAGGCATGTATGTACATATGTATTTATACACACACACACACACACACACACACACACACACACACACACACACGTGTGATATACACTCATCATTGGGGGAAAAATAGCTGCACCCGTAAGGAATCATTCGACAAGAATGAAACTTGGTGGGTAGGTTTGACATCATGAGACATGCAAATGATTCAAGTTTCATGCTCGGCCACACATGCAACGTTGCAATGTAAGCAACGTTCAAGTTCAAGAGGAGTCGCATCTTAGGGCTCTAGGAAGCGGGATGGTTTTATCAATGTATAGTGCGCAGTAGCGGTACCGTGGCAGGTGGCTGCACCACGCAGTACTACATGCACACAGAGCGTTACAATGACCGCCACATTGGTGTAGTGTCAGACTGTCATGGAGTGACTCTCCAGGGCGAGTCCTGCTTTTGTTTTGGTGTAGACATCAAATGAACCCGTCTGTGGAGGCACCGTGGTCACACGTCCAGAAGGCCTGGTGTCACTGCAGCTCCACCCCTTCACAAAATGTGCAGGAACTGTGTGAGAATATTCAAGCTGCATGGGATGGAATATCACAGTACGCAATCAGGAACCTCTACAACTCCAGGTGGAGACAACTGGCATGTTATATTAGCAAACATGGTGGCCCCAGGCCATACTGAGAGATGCTACTTCTGTATGTGAAGCTCAATAAATAAACTGTGTGCAAATTTAAAGTCTAAATAAATGTAAAGTCTAAATTGTCATGATTTATTGTTCCTGGTAACCTTTATCTTGCTTCTGAACTGCATTGCAATCCTTTTGGGTGCAGCTATTTTTTTGATGACATGTATGTATATATACATAACCCTGGGAAGAGCATTTTACTTAAGTGCTGACATGCTCTGTAACGCAGAGATCCTATCTGGTCATGCAGATTAGTTGCAGGACATGAAGCCAAACAGGGCAGGGCACCCACAGAAAGGTTAACTTCATGTAATCAGTTGGCTGACCTCCCAGCATCTCAACAGCGGCCAGCGGATTGATTATGGAACTGGCTGCAGAGCTACAGCAGCAGCCCAGAGGATCAGATCCGGATGGCTGCCTCTAGGGGCAGTGCTCTTGTGCTGTTGTTGCATCAGTCATAGAGGCGTGCAGAACCGAGTGTACCACACTCGGAGGGTCCCAGGTGCTTTTTAGCAGCATAATCAGGGGAATGTGCACAAGGTTGCCAGGCAACAGGCATCATGGAGTCATAGGGGCTGAGGGACTAAAAGCAAAAGTGCAAAGTGTTATTTATTCCATGGCTCTGTGTTCGGTATCTATTAAAAGTCCCGGAGTGAGGCTCAGATTTTCATTCAGTTACCTTTTCAGGTGAAGTATCTACTTCTGGACACCTTCATTTATGAATGGCGTGTGGTTCTACAGCTACAGCTCTTTAACCAATGTAGCAATTGCTGTGCTTGATATCCGGAAGAAAGTTTGCCAACTTAAAAGGTCCAATACCTGCCAGCCTAAGGATGCAATTACCTGGGATTTTAATAAACATACAGAAGTCCAGTTACACCAAATGTATTCCTTATGAATCTCCAAATAAACAGGCTAACATAAACAAAAACAAAACTGGAAAAAAAAAAAAAAAGAAAAAAGAAAAAAACAAGAACTGTAGTAATACCAGCCCTAAGAGACATACACGTCCAAGCAATTTCCTCCCCAAAGAACCAGTTCTAGTTAAGTTGACCTGCCTAAGTTTAGTTTGTCCAAGCTTAGAAAGTTAGAAGTAGACCCCTAAATACAGAGAGGTAGGGGTGGGCAACACAGCAAAAATACTGCATCATTATATTTTAGCTAATTTCCATGAAACTCAATATTCACCAGGATACTTTTTTCCGAGATTTAATAAGTTGGAACAGACCCCATAGAACTAGTAATAAGTGTATTAACAATAACCACAATATGCTCAGAAAAGTATATTGTGACACAAAGTATACTGATAACAATAAAGCATCACCGTATTGCCCACCCCTACCTTCTTCTTTACTAAACAGTTACTGATACTTAATGAATCAGATAAAATGTTTGAGTATGAGTGAGAGAAAGACAGACAGAGAGACCTCAGTGTCTCCACATTGTGGACGTTGGACTAGTTCTTGCTGCTGACTGGATTTTGTATTTAATGTTACGTAATATCACAAACATCACAGCGTGAAAAAATTACACAGCAAATCAATGAAACTCAACATGTAATCTGCTGTCCGACAGTGGGTACACGGATGAGCACTCCTCATATTTGGAATTTGGTGTCTAAATAAAAAGGATTCCATTATTTTTCAAAATCACTGCAGAATTTAAACAAAGTAATTCCAGGGAAGGTTCAATGTGAAATGGTGCACTGTAGAGAAACAGGTTCAGATTTCTTAGGCATGGCAGCAATAAAAAGCAGGGGTCATAAACCACAGCGCAAACACATCCATACAACATATAAAATGACCTGTGAAGCACCTGTGTGTTTTTATATGTAATGCTGATGACAATAAAATTTTGGCAAATTAAAAAAATAATAATAAAAAATAAAAGTTTATTTGAGGGCTGATTTAGCACCCAGCATGCACTTCTGTGCCCTGAACGTATTTTAAAAATGTTCTCAAAACAGTCATAAAGCAATGCCTCATACACACACACACACACATTCATTTTAAATGGTGTAACTTCCTGTGAGTGAGGACCACTATGAACAACTGTGACTGGTCAATGGGGCATTTCACACTCTGAATGACTTTCAATTTGACCATATAATTATGCAGAAATTTGGAAATATATATCAGACCTTATAAAAGTATTATAGATGTATGCAAGTTTTCTCCTGTACAGAAGAGAGAGCTTCGATTGTACTGTATACACACACAGGCCATTAACAAGTGCAGACTGTACTTGTCTCTCAATCAATTATTGATCCTCATCCTGCTTGTTTCCCAGTACTCACTTGCTTACTTTGTGCACTTATCCTCTTTCACTATTGACAGCAGTAATGAACAAACTCAATACAGTACTCCTGCTACCAGTATCGGCACTGCCCACTTAAAACATCAGCTGTGTAAAGGAATACACACAGGGTCTAGAAATGACTTCCAGCCTTTGAAACAGAGTAAGGGACAACACAGTTGAGGAACAAAAAAAGGACATCGATTTGGAAGCTGTCCTTTGGAAGCTGTCCAACATCACTACAGGCCATGGTGTGAACAACACGGCTAGGGCTGCACAGAACTGGTTACACTGCTTCAGTCAGCAGACATGCAGCCATTACACACCGACAGTGGAGCGAAAAGGCAGGCACTAAAATAAGGAGTGAAAATGTGACAATAAGCTTAAAATACATGTTGCGTTGAGGCAACAGTGTTAGACAAGGGAAAGAAATTATGAGAAAACATTCTCACCTGGAAAACATTTTTAAAAATGTAAATATGTGGAATGAAACTAAGGAAATACATGAGTCACCATAGAAAAGCATGAAAAGAGTCAAGTAATTCTCAAGTGATCTGGATTAGCTTCCATTTACTAAATAAACTGACTGACTGATACATGCCAACTGACTAATATGGAATTCTAGGCACTAACATTACATAAACAATAAATACCGCATAATGATTAAAATGATAACTGCCGTGTTCTCTTAAGTAGTTTCATAAATTATACTTCACTTGCTACTGGCTAAAACCATTCCACCATGTTGCTTCCAGGCAACATACATATTTAATAGGGGTGGGGGGTATATACAGCATAGTATTGGAATGTTTTGCCTAGAATTATAATAATTTGCCAAATATTGATATTTTATTATATAAATCTAAAGTAAAGTTTTTGATAGTGTATGTCAGTCTGGCTTCTTGACAATCTCATTTTGCTGCAATAAAAATGAAAGTAAGAGGAACAGGCTGAAAATCTTTTGGGGACAAAATTTGGAGTTGTGTTACGTAATAAATCACAATATATGTTATCACAGTAAACAGTAAATTGCAATTATTTTAAAATCGCAGTAATATTGTATCGTTATAATATCATACTGGTGTCATTTGGTGATTCCCAACCCTAATATTTAAATGTCTAATAACAAACATTATTTATACTTTATTTTACACTCAAACAGCTGCAAATTATATTTTTGGATGGACAAAAATGCTGAGAGAAAAAAAAGACATGCTTTAAGTGAAAAGGTCTGGAGGACCAAGAAAAAAATTGCTTTTTATTGCTTTACTCACTCGTTTCTTCATTATTAACCCTTTCATTATCATGTATCAATTCATTGTAAAGTGTGGAAAATAGGTTTGTTACCCTGAGGCAACAGAGGATTAAATATGAATAGTATACCAAATAGTATTTAAACAAAAATAAATAAATAAACAAATAAATCTTCTATTACAATCTAATCTTCATCTAACGTAGCTCAGGAAAGTTGCTGGAACAGCTTTTTACCAGCTCGCAAGGAGTGGAACATCTTGTATCCATTAGCTTTGATAAGTGTTTGTGTTTTTGTGTTTCTCTTCTTCTAGTGAAGTATGTGCCATTACCAGGTATGGAAAAGTGGTGTGGAGATGTGTTGGTCTTTGAGCTGGGAAAATACCTTGCAAATCTACTGAGACCTGGCTGAGAATGGAGGTTTCTTCCTGTTTCTAGCAATGTGACTGGCAACAAGCCATCATGTGCAATTTACAAGCAGCTGTGGGTGTTACTTATAAATGAAATTATTCCTGAAGGCGCCGTGTAGATAAACGTGCCAATCCGGCTACGAAAGAACTGAAAATATACCAGGTCAACTTTTTAAAATGAACTTTGGAAAAATAACTTCTTTTCCCCCATGACTTCATCCATGATGTAATTTCGCATGTACCCGCAATACAGAACTACAAAAGCTTCTGTGAAGATATACAGCAGGACCATGTCAAACAAAGACACTAAAAAGGGTTAAATATTCTGAAGGCAAACGTACAGCTGTCTGTCTGAGCAAACTGTGAATGTGACACCTCCTGGGGAACACATGTGCCCCCCGGCGAGTAAACGAAGCCAGAATCTGGATGTCAGAGGAAGTAACGGGGATGAGTAAGAGGAGGCGGAGTCTGCAGGCCCAAACAAACTCATGGTAAACTTCATGGGTAGAAAGATGTAGATGGTCTCACTCTGTCTGTTTTAGTAGAACACAGAGCAAACAGACCTTTAATCCAGAGGAATGTCTCAGATCAATAACGGGGGAAGCTTTATTGTGACTGAAATCTCACCTTTAGAGTGGACAATTTACTGGAACACTTCAGCACTTTTCAACCTCATCTCTATCAACTGCATCTACAGCATGTGGCTGATTACCATAGACACCTAGTAAAAGAACTGCAACTTCTTCACTTTAAAAATGTTATAGTTCACTAATTACCTGTCAGAAATGTAGCTGTAACATATTCCAGAGGATTACTATATATAAAAAAAATAATCGGATCACTTTTGGTCGTTTTCAGATTAGTGCTCTTTTTAAAGTCATATAAAGGCATTAATAATTTCAACAAGACTTTTTCTACAAGAATGAAACAAGAAAGCTGCACAGTCTGTTGAAAGGCAATTCGTGAATGTATAATATTTGCTTAGAAATAATTATCGGCACTGAGACAGATGTCAGATGGCTGATATGTGAAAGCAATATTTGATGATGTATTTATCACACCCCGGAAGAGAAGAACATCTGGGCGATGCTTGGCTACAGTGCTATAAATTATCATCAATATATTGCATTCATAACCCCACAGAAATAAATATTACTTTCCAACGAAATCCAAATCTAGGCACGTCCCAGATTAGCATATCAGAATCAGCACAGGTGGATCTGCAGAACTCTGCAGAAGGCAGAGACCACCCATCATTTATGTAATTCCCAGTCAAAACAGCCATTAAGTACAAGTTATTCATTTTATGAAGCAGGAAAAAATACAGAACACATTAACTGAGAATTACACCAAACTAAACCACTAAATCACTAACTTCTAAACTAAATCTAAGGTATATTTGTTTCAGTGTTCTGTGTGTCCACCTTTTACCGTCATTACAGCCACTATTTTTTTTTTCAGGAGACTTGATTTTCACCCAATCCAGTTTTGACTTTCCCCTTTCTTATTCAAGTTAATTAACTTATATTTAATCTACTCCAGAAAAATGAACAGTTTGTGCTTAAAGGCCTTTTTGGCTGGAAATGAAATAAACGAAGGGTGGTCTCTGACTTTTGCACAGTACTATACGTACAAAATAGCCACAGTTCCCATACGTGTGCATCCCTATTGCCACTGTAATGAAACTTTGTGCTCTACTTCAACATTGAAAAGTATTCCTCCAACAATAAACATGAAGACAGGTTATCTACCATAGCAGCACACTAGCATATTGCTGTGTCTGTGTCTGCACACTGCGAGGCTTAGTTTGATCGTAGGAATAAAACACGCTCCTCTCAATTAAAAGCATTTGTATGTGTCACTGCTGTTTAATGTGCTGCATTTATTTCCAGTATCAGCTTCTGCAGTTAGTGACAGACCACTGCCTGTGGCTAAAAGAATAGAGTGGCCAGTCGCTTAACTGACTCCCATGAGAAAAGAGCTCTACACTGGACCACTGCCAAGCAAACAGTACTCTCTGTCTCTCTCCGCCTCCCTCCCGGTGACCTAGGTTCTTGTTAATACAGCTGAGTGGTAACTAACCATATTTACTCTGGGGCTATGTGCAGGTTGGGATGCTTTTGAGCTGTGGACATAAACAGCAGAAAAGAAATGGAAAACTAAAAAGGGTCCATAGAATAAAAAAGAAAAAAAAACCTGCATTTTGGAAATAAGAGTTGCTGCCGGACCGAGAATAGTCCAATAACCAAAACCATCCAGACAACAGCTTCCTGTGGGCAGCGTCCTGTGACCACTGATGAAGGACTAGGGGATGACTGACACACACTGTGCAGCAGCAGATGAGCTCGTCTTTACATCTACAAGGTGGACCAGCAAGGTAGGAACATCTAATAGAGTGGACAGTGAGTGGACACAGTGTTTAAACACTTCAGCAGCACTGCTGTGTCTGATCCACTCACACCAGCTGAACACACACTAACATACCCCCGACATATCAGTGTCACTACAGTGCTGAGAATGACCCACCACCCACATAATACCTCCTGTAGGAACAAATAACAGGAACAAATAACAGCACAATGATGGGAACAGCAAGGCAAACTCTGAGACAAAAGCTCAAGTTCTCGCTGCTATAAACTTTTTTTAACCAAAAATCAGTTTAGTTCATTAATAACTACAAGTGCATGTGTTCATGCCAGCTCAGAGTCTACAGTGCAGCCACGGGACGTGGCTCAGCAATGTCCACGTCCGAAAAGGGATATGACTGGTACGAGGTACACTCCCATTTGAGATCAGTCACTTCTAACAAAGCTTTAGGAAAACGCAGGCGTGGGTATTGACATAATTCAGGGCCATGAGAATTCCCAAGTATATCACCATATCACAGAATTGGCTGATATTTAAAAAGGACCTGCTATGACTTTCCAGCTTTTCCACTTTACTTTAGTGTGTCTTTCGTGCATGTAAACGGTCTGCAGAGGTATAAAGCCCAAAGTACACACCAGAGAGAGAAACTCTTGCCCACAGAAACTACTTAAAGCACCTCGTTGGAAAATTATGAACACTGAAAACAAGCATACTGAGTGCCTTTTAAAGATCCACAATGTTAGCTTTGTGTTAAACCTGTTAAACTGCTAAAACACATGTGAGTGTGAACTGTGTTTTCTGGAACTTTTATGCTCTACCGTCAGTTTCAGTGCACCAAACACAAAAGCAGGTGAGCGCTAAGACTACTCTTCTCTGTGTCAGAGAAGCCTTTAATCAGAACCCAGGAAAAGTCTTTTTCTGTTGTCTCAAGCAGATACAAATGGTCTTAGCATGACATGTTCCATGCAATTAGTCTTACTAGACACTGCACGTCCTGTGATGCAAGCACTACACATCCGCACATCGCAATGTTGATGCTGAAATGATATATTGTGCAGCCCTACATTATACTGAGGAAGATATGTGAACTAGTAGAGAATTTACTTACATCCTCAGAATACTTGGCTTTACCAAGTTTCAGCTGAGACCACTTAGAATACTCAGCCAACATGCTTGCAATCAAAAGATTAATCCACACAGGAAAGGGGTCCAAAGCCCAACCCACTGTAAATTTTCTTCCACACGCTGGGTGTAGTTTCCACCAGTGAGATCCTCAAATATCTTGCATACTGCAGCTTTATGTTTTCATTGATACAGTTAATTAATACAAGCTTCCTGAGTACTGCTCCTCAGTGCTAAAATGTCTTAGAAGCCTGAAAACGTCTGTTCGGAATGGACTTCTGCTTTTCGTAACTAAATAACAGCAAAAAGAAGCTTATAAAGTATTGAAAACTTTAATCAGACAGAAAGCAGATTTCCAGAATGGAACGTACTGTTTGAACTGTTCTTTCAAATCAATCAAAAACACTTGGTAATTGTGGGAGCTTGAAAGAGGATCCTAACTAATGTTCTACTGTCTGACTACTGTTCAGACATATAAGCCTTCACATAAGATTCACAGGACTGGTTCAGCTTTTAACTTTAATGTGCCGTACAGCTGGAATGAATTCCAGACAAAACACTAAAATGTAGTCATTACTTCTGCTAGAAGATTTGAACTCTGGTAGAGGACCACTTCACAGAGCACTGTAAATCCTGTTTATAAGATTGCACTTGTTTATAGTGCATTTTATAGATCTGTACTTGTTTACTCTCTATGTGTTGTTTATTACTTGTTTATACTGTTTGCATGAGGCTTTACACTTTCCCATTCCTGCCCAATGCTACAGCTTCAGCTGGGTTCCAGGCATATGGAACACGTGTGACTTCAGCTACATGCTTCCCATAGCTGGCAATCTCTACTCAACTCTCAGCTGATACACTCTAGAAAAAAAAGCAGATCATTCATTCTTTCACTTTTAAGCAGTCACCTGCCTTTCTGGCTGAACTTCAGTCCATTCTCCGGTTCAGTTGAAGTGCAACGCTCGGATGCCTTCTATTCAGCTTCCTGTTTTCCTGCATAAAGTGTAGCAAGTGGCAACACAGCCATGTGAGTTAAAGCAGAACCACATGCCTAGCTCTGTAATTAAGCTAGTGAGTGAGAAGATGAATGACTGCGTACATGTGCAGTTTCCCATAAAAACTGTACATATTTCAGATACTAAGCACTGTCGGCTGTTGAAGTACCATCGTATCGCAAAGAGACAGCTATCAAATCTTCTTTGAGGATTTCTCAATGGCCAAAACAACAGACGCTCAGTAACGAAGACTAGAATTCCTCCTTTCGTGCCACATTAGTCAGCATACGAGCAAGCTAAAAAAATAAATAAATAAATCGAGCCAAAGGCAGAACGGGGAACACCAGAATGACCACTCTATGACTAACACAGGCCTAATAATAAAGGGTCTTACGTGACATTTTTTCCACAGATTATTTTGAAACCAACACAGATGTAATAAATGAGTTTGTTTTGCTTTAACTGAGGGGGCCAGGTGATCGCTAGTGATAAACCGACCCCAGAGCCAGAAGGTCACGCACATGGATGGTCAGAGTGGTGCGGCGCTGAGAACACCCAGAAGCCCCCTGGTCTGTTAAACAGTAGTTTTGGGCCAGACTCCAGTGGACTAAAGTCAAAAGCTTTGAGAGGCTCAAAGCAAAGGAGGCAACAAAAGGCCAACAAATAAAGCAAGAGATCTGTTCTCCCTTATAAACCAAAGGAAGGTTTCACTAACCTGGCAAGCCAGACCACACTATAGGAGCTCTGATAGTCCGGGAAATCAGGACCTCACACAGAATCCCGTCTTGTAACTAAATATGCCTGCAGGTGCACACCGATTGGTTTACACAATGTCTTACCTGGAGAGGGTTATTCTGGCTTTCAACACAGTACAATGCACAGACAATGGACAACTAGAATTTAGGAGCCCCAGCAGGAGAGCGACAAAGACGGCTGAATATTCAGATATTGTGACAATCAAACCAAAGACTGCAACTTGATCTAACTTGAAAACAACACTGTACCATTTACCCTGTGACTTAATCATGGTTCAGAAAACACAAAGGTGAATGGAAGTGATGGAAGACTTCAGTACTATTCAGATGGGATCAGTTTTACATAGGACGGTGGGGTAATGCCAGTTCACCACAGGACATCTGTGATGTTGATGTTCCCATGGGATAAATGACAGAAATGGAATGGCTACCCTACTGGTGCACCGCCTTTACTCCAAAAAAGAGTAAAAACATTTGCCTAACTGCATGTCCTGCTGTTTAAAGTGAATGCACAGAGTCTCTAGTATTAAGCTACTCTGCCTAGCATAGACATTAACAGTCAGCTTCACCACATAAGGGTTCCGAGTTACACACTTTAGGTAGGACAGTACATATAAGCTTAAACACAACTTGAGTGCATCCATGGTTAAGAACTTCCTTGTCCACAGAATAAGATTTACTTACTAACATGTCAACATGCACAGGACTAATATAAGCTATATTAGGCTATAACCTATATTAATATAACAAGTTCATTTTGCAGCATCAAGACACAATCAGGAAACATATTTAACAACTATAAATATGAAACCTATTACTATTTTTCGTGCACTCCACTGCCTCTTTAACTATTCCATGCCTCTAGTCTTAAACCAACCAGTTACAGATAGCAACTACCCAAACTGACCTCAGCTGCCTCACAGGTTTCTTTCTCATGTGAAATGACAACCCACTTGAATCAGGAACAGGAAAGTCATAAGAAAATAAGTGAAAAAACTGGAGTGCAAAAAATGATTAAAGGATACAGAGAAAATGGGACTTATAATAACTGTGCAAGACCTGGCAGAGCACCATTAGATAAACACTACTTAAAGCTTTCATCTTTGAGAGAGAGGAGAAAATTAAGCTTCACTCTCGCTTCCTCTCTAAAAAAACTTGTTCCATCTTCCACCATGAGAGGCAACTCAACACTATGGGGCTGAAAATGTGCAGTGGTCAAGAAACCGTTACTGAGAAAAGAAGAAAATCTGCAGCAGAACTCCAAAACTAGACGTCTGAGACGCAGAATGAGGTTTTACAACTGATGAGTGTAGATTTATAGATGGGATTAATTGGGCTGTTTGAGAAGCAAAAAAATTTAACTTCTACGACTGAACTTTGGAGGTGTGGAAAAATATTCCACCAGATTTCATGGGAAAAAATGGAAGCAAGTCTTCCAAACAAAAATAAATTATAATCTATCTAATCTATCTAATCTATCTATAAAAGGCAAAAAGAGTGGACACACTAAATACACAAAAATATATATAATTAGTTATTAAGGCATTATTTCTGCATATATTTGTTAAGTACATTTATCTCCCTCTCTGCTTGGTTCCTTGTAGAGTCTTGTACAGTCCCACAGGATGGTTGGTGTGAAGATACTACGCGAACATGTTGGGACACATCTACGCAGAGGAAAGCGTGCTGCTCTGAAGTGTGACGCGTACAGAGGCCCTCTTTTTCTTCTTCTAAGCCCCATGACACTTGTCTGGTTAGGGAGAGGTCTGCCAAGAGCTAACTATTTTCAGATATGGTAGGGTTCAGGAAAGCGACCAGGACGAGAAACAACATGCTCTGTCTGGTCATGCTGCGGTTCTGGGTTTAGCCACACTGTCCATTCTTTCCCCTGCGTCCACATGGCTGAGATTACCATCAGAATGCCTCTTTCTCGGGTCAATGAAGATATGAAAACAACACGTATCCTTTGTGATGGAAAGTTCTGGCCATCTCTGTTTCTATTTGTCTTCATGAGATTGTAAAAGTGCTTCGTTAACAACAGGGCAATTGGGACTAAAATAAGCAGAGTCAGATGCAGCTGCGCATCAGGGCTCTTGTAATTTAACACTTCAGCACCTACTTAACTCCTTTCTGAAGTCTGGTGGCAATTAATTATGCGGAGCAAAAAAGGTCATGTAAGGCTCTGGAGCTGCACGTGCTGCTTTTTCTCCCCCGCATGAAACAAATAAGCAAATTACCAGATAACCACTTATCATCACAGCCTGGCAAATCAATGGAGAAACAAGGCTTTTCACAACGATTTACCTCATTCGGATTCTCGGGGCAGACACAAAGACGATAATGGCTAGACTACACTGCTGGAGAGCGGGGAAAGGTTTCAACTCAGTTTTTGATGCACGAATCCGCTTCGCGAATGGCCACAAACTGTTTTGTAATCGCGGGTGAAAAGCGACAGAGGAGGCAGTTTTCATTGTTCATGTGCTTTTCCTTCCACACAGTGCACTAAAAAAGATGACATCACCTCCAGTGAGATCACAAGGCTCTGCTCCCTCACTCCATTGGCTGTTGCACAGTAGTTCTAGGTACACAAAGCTTTACCATTCCCAACAGTCTAGCAGGAAGCACAGTCACAGGCGTTATTAAAGAACGCAGGCAAATTAATCAAACAATGGCCAGAGAGAGCACAGTCAGGCCACGTTACAGAAGGGCACATTGACTTGCAAATCCACTCTGCCACAGCGCCGGATCTGGCAGTCCTGCTTTTTCCTAAAAGGCAAAATTGCTGAGTCTGTTTCTAAGCACCTGATCCAAAGCACCACACGGTATATTGTAGGCTAATTATTATCCCGGTATTAATCTTTACAGTATAATAAACTGTATTAGGCTCATTCAATATATCTATAGGCCACATTCAATATATCTACTGCATTTGAATTAGCAAGTCTAGCTATTAGGGATGCACTAGCACTAGTTGTGAGCACCTAAACCTGACCAATACCACATGTGCATGTAAGTCCTGCATAAAAAAAATATACACATCTCCTTTTCAAAATGACATATACTGATGAGGTGATACTGATGTGATACCAGGCCACAGCATCAGCAGTAAATTCCGGATTGGATATATAAGGGAATACAATCACCAACCTGATCCAATTCTGTAAGAAATCCAACCTGAAATAGTGAAATAGTGCACATTCGCTCCGTGTGACATGATGCTGTTATCAGAACACTTCTTCCTGTGGGGTAGTAGAATCTTTGAGTTTGATGGCCTACTGTAAATCACCTATTATCTATTACGCTCTTCCCTGTTTTTCCCTTTCCTTGAGTGTGTTATGTAGCTTTTCGTGCACTTAAACGGTCTACAGAGTTATAATACCTGAAGTACACACCAGAGAGAGAAACACTCTCCCACAGAAACCTCTTTTCTCAGCTGCCTGAAACACAACACTGGAATGCCAGCCCTTTCTTCTGTTATAAGGTGACATCATCTTGTAACAAAGCCCGTATATCTCACCTACGAACAAGCTTGGCACACCCTCACACAATGCACAGAGAGCTAATAAAGTAAATGCTTACCACTCTGAAGCGTCCTGCTCCTGTCTAGCTTGTGAAGGTGGATCCGTTCAACCTGACTTTTAGGAACAGATTCTGACTTAAACTAATATGGCTGAACCCGACGCCATTGTAAGAACAGCCACAGCAGGGATGCCACTCTGGCAGCTGACCAGTCAGAACAGAGTGGGCAAGCTGAACAATCACAGCACGTTGGGCACATCAGAAGACCCGTCACAAGTGGTCACAAGAGATTGAATGGAGAAAACTGAAGCATAGAAATCTATCCTAGCAGACCCCATTGAAAATTAGCCCAGCGTGTTCCAAAAGTTATAGCGGCATCCTGCAACAAGCTCTACCCCTACAAGCAGCCAATATGGACTGTGTTATGAGATGACGTCACCTTGCAACAGAGGAAAGGGCTGAAATTCCAATGAGGCGTTTCAGGCAAATGCAAGTACCACTGTCTTTGTCACTACTGTGCAGATCTTTCAATGGATCATCAAAAAGGGTCCTGCAGGTCAGTCAAAAGCCACAACCCACCCTCTAAAACATTTTCCCCATTCTAATTATGCAGAAACCTCAAAAAAAGTTTAACTCTAACATTGAAGAATATATAGGGCACATATATTCACATATATTCTAGCTTTCTAATAAACAAAAAGTTTTTCTACAAGAGGCGGCAGATGTGGTGGAAAACATGTTAAACAGACTGCAGTCGTGCCTGAAGGCCAAACTGTTCTTTAACAATAACAATAGTTTAACTGCGGATCAGACAAGTTGGCTGGGCATTCTTTAACGTTGTCATATAAAGACATATGCCACAATGGTAATGCTATTCTCTGTGGGAGTAGCAATGTTATGCAAGTGGCCCATATTCACTGTTCCCCACTGGGTTTAATACTACTTATGCCAGCTTTAGCTTAAATGTTACATTTGGAGCCTGTAAGAGACACAAAAAGGGCATGAACCTCTAGTGAAGATGGACCCACCAGACACATTTTCTCTTTCTTTTTAATAATTCTGAATTGAAACCTGAATTGTTTCCTAAATAACTGTAACTGAACTGAAAGGGTGTGTTACAGCGGTAGTCATTTTCTTCAGTAATGCAAGAACAACAATTTGGCAAAAAGTAAATATAAAACTGAAACAAAAAAAAAATCATTAGCTTTGGTAAATTTACACTCATTTGCTTGAATCATAAGATGCAAGGACTTGTGTGGTGTGCACAGGAAGATTTAGAATTTTTTCCTACTGCATGCACAAATTTTGGTCCCTCCGAGAAACGTCTTGGCCCATTATTCAACATTTTAGATGCCAAAATACCAGAGACAGCTGCAGGTTCAAATGCCCAAAGCCTTCCTCTGATCACTGCATCCTTGGTCTATCAAAATACACTCCACTTCAGCATAACATCTAATCATCAGCCAGGAGATTACTGCTGCAGGTGAAACTACAGACCACTGTGAGTTATAACAATGCAGCAAAAGTTCTTTAAGCATTCTTTAGGAAAGGGAATGGTTCTACATAGAACCATACACACTACACGAATCACTCACACGCTTAAACGGTTTTTGGATGGTGGAATTGCTCCTCAGATTGATGGAGAATGTGATGTATATGATTCTATATAGAATTTTTTGACAATGGTTCTATATAGCACCAAAAAGGTTCTGCTTTTGTAATAATGTAAAGCTTTTAACAACTGAAGGAGCCCATTTTTTGGTACAATTTAGAGCTAAATACACATACAACACATTCCCATCCATCTGAAGAACCATTTCATTATGAAATAAACTATTTAAGGATGAATAGGTTCTGTACATTTCTCGATATAACCCTTCAAGAACCATCTTTTTTTAAGTGTGTACTATTTACCACGGTCCTACACAATAACACACGCCAGTGGTTATACATATAAACACACTACTGAATTAATTAACGGCTCTTCTGTTTTGGGCAACAAGATCACTAAACACTAACCAAGCAGTCTGTCCTCATATCCTCAGGTCATGGTTTATTTGTGGTTGACAATAAAAACTGTATTAAAACTTGATTCCTTTTAACCTAAATTAGGACTTTTTTGTGGTCACAAATTATATTTCACTGTCTTTTACCTAACTAGCTAACAGACTGGCTAATGGAAATTTCACTGATAAATGCATGCACATATCGGTTCAGTCATGAACTATGTGCAAAAGCATTCCTCTGTATTCATTCCTCCTTACGCCCCAGTCTAAAATGCAGGAAACCCCAAGACGCTCTAGGGATGCAGAAGCAGATTCCTGCCTCTCCAGTCCTTTCCCAGAAGAACGCTTGCCTTTAAATAGAGCCCTACACCTAAATTAAGGACTTTAAAAACAGCACAGAGACTTGGGAACAATGGATTTTCCCATCAATTCATTGGATGCAGATGTTAGGTCTTACCCTGAAACTTTGTACTCTCCACAGTGAATGGGAGCTGTCATCAGCATGCAAGGCAGGTGCCTGAACGAGGGATGAGTGTAAAGCACTAAAATGCAAGTCATGCTCCTCACACAGGAAGAAGAAGAATACTCAGCCGCAATCTGTTCGCCACTTAACGCTGACTCGAAACCTCTGAGGTAAACGTTTTATCTGTGCTACTACGCAATATGACATGAAAGGTGTTTAGCAGCTTGCTCTGATGTGCACGCATTTGGTGAAAGCTTTCCTGGGAAAACGAGCTATGAAGCAGGAAAAAATGCCTTAAGCACAGAGCGTTGCTTTGTTCTAAACACGCAGTTATTTCAATTCACATTATGCAACAAAAAGATCTCAAACTGAAATCAAGTGGAGATGGTATCAGACTGATTCTGGCTAAAATGAAAAGATGTTGGGTAACCAGCAGGAGGCCCTGAAAGCTGCTGATCCTGCCATTTTTAAAATAACATAAAGCATTTATCCTGAAACTGATCAGGGCTAGCTCTACAGCAGAGTTCGTGCTGAGAGCCCGAGCAAGAACCTCAAGCTAAAGGTGTGGAAAAGATTCAACTGATTAGGCCACTTCACTGATATTCAGAGGTGGATGATATTGCAGACAAATAATATCACTGCTAGCCATTCTCACGATATGCATCGCCATATTTACTGTTTGAGGTTTGACAAGGTTGAGAAGTCACTTAAATTCTACATTTCACATTCTGCACAGAGCTAAACACAATTAAAGGAGCAATGTGCAAACTGGCACAACCAAGTTCAGAATCAAACTTCATCCCTTTACTCACCAAGAGCATCTCCAGCAGTGGAAAGCAACGCTAATGTTAGCTCTTGTTGTGCCCCCGGTTAAATCTTTTCTTTTGTTTGCTGCCAAATGTGGTTTCATGCCAATAGTGAATGGCTGCAGTTGCTTGCCAGGAGCTTTAGAACCTTCAACATGACAAACAAGGGAGTACAAAACACTGTTAAAGCAGTGCTTCTTCTTCATCTTTTCATATTGGACTAATTCACCTCGACACTACAGTGACTCACTACCACCTCTTGCGGTACTACAGACAGGATGGGCTGGGGCTAGCTGGTTAGCATACCAACTTCACTAGATACCTCTGCAACACGATATGCACATGTCTTTGACATACCATCAAAAGTGTTATTTGTTTACATTCTGTTGATGATTTCAGGTAATTTTGTAATGTTTTAAACTAAAAATTTCACGTATTGCTCCTTTAAACAGGACTAATTAAGCCTTTTGAGTGACTGTAGAGAGCACTGGCTGATGTATTTATTAGTTTAGCCACTATATTGAAACTTACATAAGCCACACAATATATTATAAATGTCCAATATTATATAAAATATATACTGATAGCACTATTACACACTTTGTAAAAGTGTTCACTGCCACCCAATGTATTATAGATACTGCAGTAATGAATGTACTGCAAACGGTGGTATATTGTTTTAGCATGACAGTAAGGTACAGTTTGGGGAGGGGGTTCCACAAAGCAGGATTTCTCAGTTAGCCAGATATGAGGACAGTCCTTCGGCTCTTATGTGGACAAGCTTGACTTAGGGCTTATGTTATCTGGCTAAACCAAGCTTTGTGGAATGAACCCCCTGGGTATTGTTTAACCTCAGGTGCCCTTGCAACAGACACTTATCCTCCTACAAACTGGTTAAAGAAAAAAGCCTCAAAAATAATCAAAACAAACAAACAAACAAAAAAGAACAACAAAATTCTGATGAGTGACTGAAATTGGTCATTTAGAAAACAACCACCACCAATTACAACAGTTAAAAAAACTTTCCTTGTATATCCGTTTCCCCCAAAACGGGGTGTTCTGTCTCTTCACTGAGGTAGAAGTATGAAGTAGAGCCCCTTAAACCAACTCCTGACAGTTCTTAATGTTAACCTTACAGGACTCTTCTGACCCCTCAGATGAACAGGAGTTAACCCCTAGGTCATTTGTCTTCCTGAACATATAAGGTGGTCTGTGCTCGGAGGAGGGTTACACGCTGAAGTAGGCAGAGAGCTAGTAGAGCTCCACAACAGCACAGAGGGACTGCAGATAGCTTTAGCTCTGTCCAGCTAACCTAGGCTCATTCCCCACAACACGAACACAACAAGGCTCACTGCGAAGCGGCAGAGAGACTATCACTCTGAACTAACTCTCTCTCTCTCTCTCTCTGAGAGATCAGTCAACCTCAGCACTACGGCAGTGAGGGGAAACTGGGCCCAGGTTAGTCAACAAAACTGGTCACACCTGAAATAACCATTCAGACAGCAACACAACTTGACAACCGTCTGAAACAGCACTTCAGTGCTCTGTGGTGGCGGCAGCGTCTCGAAAACACACCGGACTGAGCAGATCTGGTTAGTCTACAGTCGACGAAACGTTTTCGTGCAGGGATTTTTTTTTTTTGGAGGGGAAACAGCCGAGCCCTCATTCCGCAGTGGAACTCCCCAACACACACTCACACTCACACACACACACACACACACACACACACACACTCCCTCTCTCTCTCTCTCTTTTTCTCTCTCTCTCTCTCTCTCTCTCTCACACACACACACACACACACAGGATCTGTGTTCCTCTGAAAGAGAGAAAGCTCGTGTCGGCTCTGGTAAATCTACTCACCGCGCGACTGTTTCCGTTAAAACGTTCTCAGTTTGAGAAGCAGCATCAGGGGGAAGGGGGCTGTACTCCACTCACCTTTCCCCGCGCCCCTCTTCTCCTTCTTCAGCTGCTGCCTGCTCGCATGATCAAAATACTAAGCAGCGTTTTCCCCGCCGTTCCGTCTCCTAGCAGGAGAAACCCCGCAGAAGCCAGCGTGCTGCCCCAAGAATTTACCCCCTCCTGCTCCGCCACCGCCGCCGCACGCGCTGAATTCCCGTTATCTCGCTCGGGTGGGAGCTGAAAGTTTGCTTCAAAGTTGCGACTCCGTCCAGCTGCACGGCGCGATCGCTGGAGCGGTGAGATCACTGCGATCCTCTGAATCCTCCCCCTGCCGGAGTCTCGCGAGAAGCGGATCGGACCGAGAAATGGGGGAGAGAAAGCGCGATGCTATGGAAGAAAGCACGGTACATCCTCCCAGGGCTCGGGTTTCATCAGCGACCCTCTAAAACATACTTTCATTTTTCTCACTACTTACTTTCAGGAATGCACCCCCCCTGCCCCGCCCCCCAAAGCCCACCCCGCCGGTGCGGTATATGATATGCATGAGCGTGTGATCAACATGCAAATTGTACGGGAGTAACACGTCATGCTACGGTGCTGTGCACTTGTTCACCAGTAGTTGGGTGTGGTAGAGATAAGCATACAACTAATGACAGAAAAAGCATTTCGACTTCCAGCAAAATCGGATCAGTCCATCTCTGGATCACTAGCACTAAACCTAAAGAAGCTGTCAGGTGGGAAAGTTCCTATTTTCCTGGACTGATCCTAGAGCCCATCTATTATGCACACTTTAGTGCTTTCCCGGCCTCAAACAGCCCTTCACTAACCTCTCAACCAATTTACTATTTAGTCTGTTTCCTGAGTTGAACAGGATGTGATAGATTACAACAACACTAAGTTAAGCAATAGAGGGGGTAGCTCCAGGGCCACGGTTCAAACCTGTGCTCTGTTGTCCTAGGGACCTCCTCAGGGACTTTTTACATTGCATAAAACGTCAAGGATTCAGCTTCGTTTTCATGTCGACGTTTGCTGTATTTGGCCCTTGCTGGCCTCCTCAGCCTTGTACACATCCTGGGCACCCAATCAGTAGCTTGATTTTTGACTAAACTTTGCAGACAGGTAGCTACAGGCGGCTGTGCTCATAATTCAAGCAGATTGATGTCAGTTCAGGTATAGAAGTTGATCTTCTCATGTTGAAGCACTGCCTAGACACATCACCAGCAGCCACTTTTCCCAAACTAATGTCAAACCACTGAGGGAAATCTGAATCAATGAAACCTATTCTTGTGTAGAAGTAATGTGATGGATGTAAGAAAAAAAAACTTTTGAATTTTCTTAAGAAAGATGTGAAGGTGCTTAGATTCCTTGACATTTTATATGCAGAAATGGAATTAATTCTCAAAAAATGAAAACATGGACAATCCCGGGAAATCCTGGACAGGCGGCAACCCTACTCTTGCCTCCAGTGCTTTTTTGAAATTCAAAACATGCTCCCCCCAGCAGTGGGATCCTAGGAGTGGAGTTATGGAAAAGGGAGTTATGATATCATTGAAATCTGGGAAGAAAGGACCTGGCTCAGAGCTCCTCCTTCTTTTCACTCATCTCTACCTTCCATTTCCTGTGACGAAGATTTTCCACCCCGTCTCCTCCCTGTTATCTCTCAGTCCCATCTCTGTTCATCAAAGGCTGGGGTGTACCCTGAACTCCCCTCAAACCGAGTAGCAGCTTTTAGGCATAATTTGTGTGTACAGTATATGAGACTAGGTAGCTCATATCATTTGAAATCATACTATGCCTTAGGTGCATACACCTGACTGTATATAACCTAAAATGCATGTAGGTAATGCTCCTGATTTGGTTCTAATTTTTATCTATCACATATTAATAATCAGAGGCTCATCAGTATCTGACCAAAGTGAGGCAGGTTTGTCTGAGTTTAGGACAACAGCCCGGAAACCAAAGAGCAAAACTGCCTAGCAGTCTTCATGACCACTGGAGCATCCATCCAGTCGAGCCAGGAGCTCTAAATGTATCTCTAACTGAAAATATAAACTGCTGGCAGATTATTGAGGAAGTACAATGGATGCTTTTTAATGTGAAGAAAGAAGATCTAAACTTCTACCGCCATCACGTATTGCTTATTTGCAGTTACATGCAATATGGCTGTTCAGATTGCTGACCATTACCAATCCCTAAGTCAAAGTATGGAATCTTATATACCATTCTGAATTTTCTGCTTAAGAATATGAATTCTGTTATGAATAGAATGATCTGTCCTTCGCAGATATGAACACATGCAAATCATTTGTGTTGGAACATAATCTCCAACACAGTACCTTTAGAGTAAAATCTAAAAGGGTTCCACTTTTTTATGGACCAAAATAGTCATAATTGATTCTTGCATGCCCATCCTCCAACCTCTCTTCATCTCTTCATCAAGAGCTCTGTTCTAAATTGCCCTAATTGCCCTGTATTATATCTCGTTCAGAAAGCACTTGGAGCTGAAGCAGTTCTTCGTTGTGAATGGACGGAGCTAAGCTGCAGTAAAGATAGATATCTAAGTGAACAGGTTCTGTTGCCAACACAGAAACAATGTATTCAAAGTGGGCTGGATTTGGAGTATAGTTTCCATATATAGACTGTACAGACTGGGTAGTGAACTCCTTTATTATTTTAATAAAAGTGAGGGAATATTAGGGTTTTTTTTTTTTTACCCAACCTAGACCCTTTAACTTTTAATTGAGCTTAATGCAACAGTTACTCATTTTTGACTATTCCTCATAGTCCATTCATAATAATAAAATGAAATAAAATTAAAAATGAACATGCAAAGTTTTATACTGTATATCCCATGCTCTGAGCTGAAAGGTTATGTGTAGTGTAGATGTGTAGTGTATATAAGTACGTATGAAAGTCCTGGGAGAAGAAGAAGGAAGAGGCCTTGTTATTAGTTTTACTAAATAATAACCTTGATTGCTCTAACCTTAAAAAAGTCCTATTTGATTTGATGTGAAAGAGGCTGTCAGTCAGTAGCACATAATTGAGAAGCTCTATTGTGGACTTACTTGTTTTGGAGAGGCAGTGAAGACAGTAAGAAAGATAAGCAAATAGAGAGAGAGAGAGAGAGAGAGAGAGAGAGAGAGAGAGAGAGAGAGGGAGAGAGAGACGGAGAGGAATGAGGGATGGAATGTGAATCACAGACAAAGATTAGGTAACCCTGATCATGTGATAGCTTGCTCTGGACAGAAAGGAGACAACAACTATCAGACTGAAAGACACAAGAGAAAATCCTCGAGATGTTTCTTCAGGTGTCCAGCCAAAAGCGTATCTAAGCACACACTGAGGTCACTCTCTGTCTTTGCCCAGAGACAGAAAAGAACTCAGACAAAGGGTTTCATGTTACATTATTAACTGATAAGAATTTTATACCATAATAACTTACTGCAGATCAACAAGGTCTGAAAAATGATATAAACCATACAACAGCAAACTGCCAGCAAAAACTACTGCCTGTGAATTACTGCAGAAAGTGAAAGTGGGAAACGTGGGCTGAAAGGTGCCGTTAAAGCACTTACCAGCAGTGAACAGCTTCAGAGAGACCACAGGGAGGTGAATGTAAATTAAAGCTAATGAACAGTTCCTCAGCTCAGAAAGACTACCCATTTCTACAGTCACCAGAAGAAAGGAGAGGCATCAGATATGTCATTTGCCACATGCCTGAGCAAACTAGCCTCAAGAGCGCTCCCTAATGGACAGAACGGATTATCAACCGATTAACTCATTTCTGTTGTTTGGAGAGGTGGCAAGTATCTGAGTACAAATACTTCGTTACTATAAGTGGTTATTTTAGGTGTCTGCACTTTACTTATTTCTGACACCTAATACTTTTTACTTTTACTCTCTACATTATAAAAGAAAAATCTGCACTTTTTACTCACTACGTTTTAAAAACATTCTCGTTACTTTAGTTTTAACGATCTATTTATTTATTTATCTCTCCATTTAATTAGTTTTTTTTTTTAAACAGGCGATATCAGCATCCTATTGGATGTAAAAGGGAGGAGGAGGGAGGGAGGAGGAGTGTTAACCTGTGATTGGCTACTTTCCCTGCTTGCGGGCCCCCAGAGCGCGCTGGGATATAGACTACAATAGACTGAAAAACTGTGTCCATGGCTTAGTTTAGTGATACAGGACTCCGAGTTTTCCTTGACTTAACTTTATTTAACCAGTACAGCCTCCAGAGCCGGAGTTACAGGGACACAGCAGAGGTTAAACCATCCAGTCATATGAGGGGTGATCAAGGGAGTGAACTCAAGCCGGGTACAGTTTTTAAGACATACATATGATTTTATTTTAGGATGGACATATTATTTGTTTTAAACTTAAGTATTGACTGCTAAAATAAAAATGACATTTCTTTGTCAGTAGAGATTTCATATCTGCCATTATGTATCCTCATTTGCATGTATGTGCTAATCCTCAATAAAAAAATGATTCGTACCTTTTATACTAAGTACCTTTATACCTTTATAAAAAAATGTAAATTGCATCCCTGGGTACCTGGGTATCGATCCAAAATCGCCTTAGTGTTAAGATCATGTTAAGTAAAGTCATCTTTATGCTGAGGTGCTTTTGGAAAGCCCAGCTAAATAATTCATGTTAAACTGAACAAATGATTATTTGTAATTTGCACTGTGGTTGTACTCTGTGTGCGAAGTATCCCACTGGTATTTGGAGGGGGGCTGGGGGCCCATGTTGGCTTGCTGCTAACTCATTCGCTATCATCGGCACTGATGCTAGTTTCATGACAATAAACAATGTTTGGTTTAATGATTCTCCTTCTGGAAATGCTATTCTCTAGTTTGAAAATAATGGGGTCCTCTGCTCATTAATTGAGACCTTACTTCTCCAGTTCTGCCTTTGGTTTAAGAAACAAGTAGCACTTCACTCATTACACCAGATTTTGGAGAGATTTTCCGATTCACAAATGTGCTACAAAGATATTGTAAAGTTAAGGACCAAACAGGTGAACCAGTCTGCTACAGCACCACCCTGAGGCAGACCAGTGCTGCAGCTCTAGTTAGTAAAGAATACCAAAGACAGAAGCTCGTCAGGGACCAGAACTGGTTTTACTATTTCCTAAAGGGCCCTCCCTTTCACATTGGTTTTACTATTTTAGGGGGAATTCCACAGATTCCACATAATTCTGTGGTTGAGATGTAACCGAAGTCTTCCAGAATGGTTTGATGTGAAATGGTTTATTGCAGAGAATCTTGGTGACCCTGATTTCTTTACAGTGCTGGTGTCTACAGCAAAAAAAAAAAAAAAAACATTTTATTTATATTGCGAACAACCAGTGAACATACTCATGTCTTCAGAGTTCTTACATGTGATACTGAGAATGGTTAAGTAATGGTCAATCTGAGGAATGAGTTCTCCTTTGGACCCGTTTTTCAAAACTAACATTAAACAAGCTGAGTCATCAGGCAGCGTATTCACAACCTTTTAAAGCAATAGCTTTCTGTGATACAGCAAAAAGAGGCATTACATCCTTCAGACATCTGGTTCCTATTACCACCACTGTGAACAATTCTGACTTGGTAAGTTTCTCCAGAATGGAGCAATTCACATTAACCCACTGTGAATGACTGTTTCAATTTTAACAGTGTAATTCTACAAAAATTCACAACAAGTGGTGTAATTGCCTTTTTACCTCATTACCCACATTCCAGTGCCTGTATGCTCAGTCTATCAGTGTGTTAATAAAATATTCCATCTCAAAGCAAGATCAGTGTTGTTGACCTTTTATTTTTCGTTAAACCTTTCAGCAGGTCGCTGTTAGCTTCCTCTACGTTTCTTTTATCTTTACACCATCTCAGTTGATACCCCTTTGAAGTTTAGAGTATCGCCCTCATCAAGTAAAATAAGAGAAGGTAGAGGGTGCCACAGTGGTGCCAACATTAGATGAAATACACTGTGAGGCAGAGTTTAGACTAGACGGCTGTTTTGATTAGTTCTTTGTCAGCCTCAGTAACCTCTGAATGTCGGGTTCAATGGCAATGGTCTCAAACTTCTTGCTGTATCTTTTGAACGGCTCGCCTTCAGGGCCAATGAGGAACTTCTCAAAGTTCCATGAGATATCAGTCCGACTAACAGGGCTCCAGACGAGGAATTTGGGGTCCTGCATGAAGGAGATCGGGTCATCGTCAGGGTACGGGAGTTTGTCCTTCAGGTAGGCGAAGACGGGATGAGTGTTGCCTCCATTCACGTCACACTTCTCAAATATGGTGAAGCCGGGCTCATAGCCTCCCCCTGGGCGTACATGCTTCAAGGAGTTCAGGATTTCTCCATTTGTACAGTTTTCCTGCAGGGTGAGGTCATAGAAAATGATCATGGAAATGCTTCATCAGGATAAATATTCCATAAACATATGCATATACAAAGTCATGTTTTACAACATATATAATGGATCTGGTGCGCTTGGGGCAGCAAGGCCTGTCCACTGATGAGTAAGAGGTGAAGACTGCTGAATGAGGTTCTAATCATTATTGGTATCACCAACTCTACCATCCTCTATACTCCATACTCTATACCTGGATTATCTCTGCCGATTAGCAATACAACTGGAACAATCCAAATAACACATTCTACTAAAGTTTCTCATAGAAGACTTTGATTACATAGATCAGGGCTAGCAATGTACTCCTGCTGGAGCTCTCCAAAAACAGAGCTGTAAATCACCGATCACAAAGTAAAACTGACAATGAATTACTTGTCCCACAAACCTGGTAGCCAAATTGGTTACAGGGGAAACCCAGGACCACCAGCCGGTGTGGGTACCTGCTCTGGAGCTGGTTGAGCTGGCTGTAGTCCCGGGTGGTCGTCCCTCAGAGGGACGCTACATTTTCAATAAGCACCACTCGTCCTCGGAAGACATTAAAATCTATTGATTCTCCCTCCAGCGTAGTAGCACGCAGATCATAAAACGTCTTGGCTATGAAGGTCATGGTCCAAGTTTGCCACAGCCTGGATGTGTGTCTTCTTTCCAACAGTCATGCACGTCGTCCTTGTAACCTGGCTTCGACTATAAATGTTGGGTGTCAAATGACTCAGAAGAAAGCAGATATACAAAGTGATACATGATACGCCCATGAGGTGAAACGCCAGAGGTAGGCCATCTCAGGTTTAAGTGTGTAAACCTGCACCAGTCTTTACACACCAGCTAGTATTTTCTATGAAAGGAAAATGAAACAGGCCTGAACAGAAGCTGATATTGATCTTCAGGACAAAATGCTGAAAACTGGTCAAAAAGGAGCTGAAGCTTACAATACACAAAATACACCTGAACAACCAAGAAACAATCTGGATGGGAAAATCTCATTTTTATAAATGTGTACTTTACTTCACTCATCTACTATCATATACAGATACTGTACAATGTGTGAGACCATCCTTTATTTATATCACTTCCAGTCAAAGAACTACAGGTTATTCATTTTTTCAGCACTAGATGAGAGAAAATGACACAGAAGGCTCAATAACTATAAAAAGTATTAAGATTTTCGGCATTTAGTGATCTTTGCCTCCTACAGCTGCCATGAGACTTGTGCTTAAAAGTATTCAGGAATATTTTTAAACACATCGAAAGTTTAGTCTTAGATATTGGCTGCATTGTGGTTACAGTAATCCTAAACACTTTCAGATGTTGAAGTCTGGACTCTGGGGTGGTCTGTCCATTGTTCCGAGAACACCTGCAACTTCACCGCTTGATTTGCAAGATTCCTTTGTTTATAATCTTTTCTCAGTAACAACTGTATACAGCTACACATCCTCTGAGACCCATAGCACAGAGTTGTGGCAGAGAAAGCATAGATAGAAGAAAAGACTGGAACTTGATTTTTCTCCTGTCTCAAAGAGGAAAGCATCAAGTACTGTTTATCTATTTCGATGGTCTACCAGGTTTTGCACAGTTGTTAGGAGGCCACTTTTCTCTATATCTTTAAATTCTTTTATTTGGAAACTCCTGCTTTTGCACTCAAATTTTTATTTGACTTTTTTATTTGGATTGCCTTATATAATGTTTAGCAATCCCTGGAGATCAGGAATGTCTTGAGATCTCTTAAAAAATGAATAAACTTTTACTTAATTGCAATTTTGATGATTTCATTGAAAAGCGATTAACAGTGGTCTCACACTGTTGCATAGTACTGCGACACTGTGTTTGATGTGCATGATGAAAAGGTGAGCGTATTCTTACTATCTCACAATCTACTTCAATGCAGCAGAAAGTGATGGGAGGACCAATGTATTGAACTCTGTATGAGCTTTAGAGACTGCATCCGTCTGTGAGCCATTAAACATTCAGCAAGTCATTACCTATGTTCCCGTGTCATTAAAAATAGATGTCTGTTCAATCTAATCCCCTTCGGTGGAGCTGGGCCGAAACTCTGATTCTGTTACACAGAATCTCTAATTTTACGTCAGCACTAATCTGCCAAAGAGCTAAAGCGCAAGCTGTCTAAAACTTATCTGACAATTGCCTTGTAGGCTAATGATAGTCTGACCATGAACTGATCAAGGCTGCTTGTGGGGCTGCTCATTAGAGGGAGTTTTCACTGTTTCTGATAGGGGTAGTCACTGATCAAAATTAGTTCATACTGAACATTTAATTAACACTATGTTACATGTAAACCTCCACATCAATCACAAAATCAAAGAATTCTTTTTTTTTGTAATAAACAGTGCTTTAATACGTTTATACATTCATTCATTCAAGCTGACACAAGCATGCACCTTACTTATACAACCTTATCAAAATCCAAAACTTTTTGACTATAGCTTCAGCCTGATTCCTGGTGCTCTGCTGCAGAATATTCAAAAGTTAAAATGTGAGAAATTTCAAAAATGAATCTGTTGTAAATATGTAAGTAAGTGGAGTTTACTACAATGAGGTCAAAACACACCTCTCCAGTAACGTTCGTAGTTACGATAAAGACTACTTTTTTTTTTTTTTTTAACATTTATGCCCTTATGGGTAATTCACTGGAACACAATAATCCTCTGAAGTTGTGTCATCACTTCATAGTTGACATCATGTTTGTATTATGAGCTCTGGGTCTAAGATGATAAAAAGGTTCCACATATGTGCAGTTTCCCCTGAATATCAACTGACATTGAATTGTACATTGACATCGTAAAACTGGCAATATCACCAGAACACCCAATGCATACCAGCAAGATTTCCCAAATGCAGCAGTTACTTGGAAATTCCAAGGATTTTTGTTAAAGTTACTGCACGATTCAATTGATCGGAGGTAAACAAAGTCATCCAGTGTCGGCTGATGTGAAATTGTATTGTTTATTGTAGAGAACCCAAATTGTTCACAATGGTGGTGATAGTAACCAGCCATTTGAAAAAAGCTCCCTCACAAAGTCATTCAATGACACTGTTATAAATATGCAGCCTGATCTCTGAAACACTGTTTTATGATTGTTTTGAGATAAAATTTCACATGCACTGTACAAATACAAATGCAGGGAGGATCAAGGCAAAAGAGACCCTAAAGAACAAAAAAACAGAAAGCAAGCTGAGTAAACCTTTTCATCTTGGATAGTAAATTAAATGGCTATATTTGCACCGTAGACACTGGAGTTCCCATCAACACTATTGTAAAGTATTTTTTAACTTTTGAGTCTATTTTGCCCAACAATGCCCAGCACTTCTTCACCATGAATGAAGTACATTTAGAGCCAAAAATTTCTTAAAGCTATCATAAATCTGTATCTCACATGAGGCTGTGTTCTAGGTAACAACTTTTCTATGTAACAACTTTCTGTGAGGGGGTTTTTAGAGGCATTCAACTTTTAAGATGTCTGGTTCATTGTCACCACAACAAACAAGTCTGTCTCTAGAGTGGAGCACTTCACTTCTGAATGACACTGACACTATACAATTTAATGACAGAAATATGAAAAATCTGTGAAGTTGTTTTGGCAGTCATAGCCTACGGTTTATATCTTTTGTTGGTATGTGATCAAAAACATCATTCATTTTTCCCATTGGAAAAAACAGCTTACACCCAGAGCTCCAATTATGGCCATGATGTCACCTACAGAATGACATTCAGTTTCAGGGGCCCATCACAAAATGCAGTTCTAACAGGTTCTAAATCTAAAAAGGGAATAAGAAAGCTTGACCAAAGCAGCAGGGCGTCAGGTCTTTTTTGCTTGAGGAATTATCTGCAGCTGTGAAAGAAGATATGAGTCACTAAGGGCTGCCCTCTACTGGAGATGACCAGAAGTACATTTCCCAAAGGTTAACTTCTGCCCTTCGCTTCTGGGATTGAGCCACTGGGCAAACCTTCAGTTGCAGGGATGCAGGTATGAGGAGGAAAAAACCCTGATATTATGTGCAATTAAAGTAGAAGAAGCTTGTCCAAAAGGTAACCATTACCACCACATTTGTCATCTTAACAGTTAGGACATCTGAAGCTGAATAATGATATCACACTACAGCACGCCCTCTAACATGAGCAGGTAGCGTATTCATCCTCTTCTTCCTCTGGTTCAATAACAGCAAGGTCGTCTTCACTGGACGGCAGCATGGTATCCAGATCTTTCCTGTTGGCTTGCAGCACCAACTCAGTCAACCGAGTGAATGACTGGGAATGACACAGCACAAACAGTAACACTAACCCTACATTGATCAAATTACAGTGGAACGATAATGGAATTGACATGTACCTGCTACATGTAAGCGTGTTAGAAGTAGAGACAGGTATCCAAGCAAAGCAGGCTATGAACTGACCTCTCTGATGTTGTAACAGGTGCGGGCACTTGTCTCAAAGAAATCCATCCCATAAGACTTGGCAAGCTGTAGTAAGCAAACGGGTAATGCATTACACATCTAGCTTATGTGCAGCAAAATGCTTTTTCCAGCCAAGATCATCACAATCAAACTCTTAGGTCAGAAACCGCTAAAATGCCTAAGGACATGACACAGGAAGAGGCCTCCTAAATGTGAACTGTAAAATAAACCATGAAACAGGAGTTTGTGTTAAAAACCTGTTACTAAATCTATGGCTGGCTTTGCACAGTAAACTTTCATGCAACTTTAGCATCCTGCAACTCATTTTCTTTCATTTTCTCCTCAATGATTCCCACTAATATACACGGCTCAGATTCCAAAAGATGAGAAGTATTAACAGGCTACTTAGTTGCATGAAAGTATCACAGTGAAAAGCATGTCAATTTAGTTGCTAGACAACAAACTGAAACTAAGTTGCATTCACGTTGCATAATGTAACACACTGCATAATGTAATACATTATGCAACTTATTTGAAACTCACTTAAACATTAATTACATACACTTTGCAAATAAAAAAACTCAAAAACGTATTGTAAAGAAACCTGGAGCAGTAGACGTAGACATAGAAAAAAAAGAATGGCAGCGAAAAAACTATGCAAATATGTACATTTTAATCTAGTTAACCATACCACAATATAGTGTACAAATATAGTGTAGAAAACAGCTAATTTAGCTAACTAGCGAGGTAACAATGAGCTGCATGCACCTTTGGTTTTGAATTGCTTTGTGTAACTGTCTACTTGTACAGAAATGAGGTTAAAGTTAACCCATAACATACAACTAGGTGCATGAACGTTTCTCTGTGTAATGTCAGCCTCGGGCTTCGGGAAACACATGAAACGAGCACCTTGTTCCCTTGTTCTGTGGCCACCTGTCTTCTGTGTTCCTCATCACTTTTGTTCCCTATGAGAATCTTCTGCACCATGTGCGAGGCATACTAGCGAAAGGACAACAACAGAGAAATAAAGGTTGTTTTACCAAATGTAAAGTGCAGCACTGCTTCACTAGAAAACACAGTTATTGAATGGGGGGTATTTATGAGAACAAGGCTTACCTCATCAATGTCACTAGCCCACTTCACTACATTATGGAAAGAGAGGGCACTAGTGATGTCATAGACCAGAAAGATTCCCTGTGAAGAGAAAGAAAACTAACCACACTGTATCTGGATGTAGATAACCCAGTAGTCTACATGATCCATACACTGACCTGAGCTCGCCTGTAGTATTGCTTCGTAATGGTTTGGTACCTCTCCTGTCCAGCCGTGTCCCTGTAAGGGACAGATATGCAGCCATAAGCCAAAGTCCCAAATTTTGTTCGATTTCCTGTATAAATGACCATTTAGTAAAAAAAAAAAAACTTTCAGAAGATATCTTCGAGGAGATCAGATATAAGATAATCCACTTGCGTTGGGAAAATGTAAAAGTTATTAAAACCTATAGAGAAAACGTGACTCCCAACAACTGTGCAAGACCTGGAAAATGTAAAGCTCAAATAAAAAAAATCACAGGTGTTTCTATTAATCCTTCCACTGTGAGAAGACAACTCAAAAATAAGCATCTATTTAAACGCTGTTAGTGAGAAAAGAAAACAGACAAGAAGAAAATTGGCAAATAAAACAAAGATGCTGGTTGTGATCTCAGAACAATGGACTGACCGCCCCAGAGCCCAGACCTAATCACTGAATGTGTCTGGGAATACTCGGAGTGCCACCACCCAACCTCTAAGACTGAACTTTTTCCTATCTGAGGACATGTCTCCTGGACGCAGTACTGTAAACAAATGATATTAAGGTGCTTCACTGTTATTTTCTGCATTTTCTGCCGTGACCTTAAACTTGTACTGAGGTTGGTCTCTGACTTTATCACAGTGCTGTAAAAAACACTGCATCAAATAAAGATGTTGTACATCATCCCATCCCTTACACAAAAGGAACATTATACCTTCAAAGCGTCAACAAGTGTATGTACACTAGAAAACAAGCCAAAGGTGTGATCACGTGACATGACGTCCCTGCTGAAAAAAAACAGCATGCTGAAATCCATGTTGGTCTGTACTGTTCCCCAGTTCCCAGCAGGGACATCATTCCAAGTGATGTGACTGATTATGTGATGGCTCTGGTTTAGGGCATCACTGTGGTTTTCCTAGCAGGGGTGAATAATATGATAATGTGTGAGATATATCACACAATTAATCATGATGTAAGAAAAACGCAAATCAGCAATAAAAATGTGCATCATGAATGAGACGTCCACATGCGGTACAAGATGTGAAAAGGTGTCTGTTATTCCAATGTAAGGGATGCCCGGAATTTTTGGTGGAACTTCATTTACTCACCATATCTGTGCTCGTACTTTGATTCCATCTATTTCCATAGTTTTCATTTTAAAGTCCACTCCTAGAAAACAGGTAACAACACTTACATGACAGGAAATCAGATGCTAAAACACTGCAAAAGCAGGTCTATAAGAGAAATCCTAGCTTATCACTGCTTTATCTGCAAAGTGGACAGAAACAGAGCCAATTAAGGTCGTGATTCCAGATAAAGAGACAACAAAGTAGGAGTAAACAGTACAAGTGAAATTCATGCATGTCTACTAGTCATTAGGGTGAACACTTACAGAGTGAGCGGTTATATCTTCAGGTCTTCTGGCAGCTCTCTGTTATGTCACACTTACATACACACACTTCCAAACTTCACCGCTAACTAACCCTCAGCAGTATTCCCACAAACAATTTCTCCCATTACTCCCGTTTCTGGTGTATGAAAGTGCTCTTACCGATGGTTGAAACGTGCTGTGAGAGGAAGTCGTTGTCTGTGAACCTGCACAACAAGCAGGTTTTCCCAACTCCGGAGTCTCCTAAGAGCAGAAGTCTGAAGAGCACATCGTACTGCTTCGCCATAACACACAGAAAAGCTGTCAGGCTTCTGCTAACAGCTAATGCTCCTTTTTAAAGCCCTCTCCCCGCCGTCCTGTTTCATCTCTCCTGTGATGAAGCCACCCGTCACTCAGCAGACTCTCAGTATCCGTTATTAAAGTGCCCGAGACGGAGGAAAATAAGACTTGTTTCTCTCCTCCGTGTGAGGGCAGCAGCCATGAAGACGGCGTCCGTTACTCCACAGGTCCTCTGATGTGCGCGAGCCGCTTTTCCCAACTGCTCATAGATTTCTGCTGTGTATATATATATGCATATATGTGCGTGTGTGTTTATCTTTACGTTTAACTTTCACTTTGGGATGAGCACTGAACAGGGATAATTACAGTTTTTTGGGGGGTTAATTTAACACCACAGAAGAAGACGTGGATACTCTCTGTAGGCCTACCTTTATCCCACATGTAATCTGGATTTTCTCTTTTGGGTGCTCCTGAGAGCTTTTCACGCTTGCATTGTGGACTGTACATTATTTTGCTGTTGTAGGTTGCTGGGAATGGTAGACGGCTGCTTTCCAACAAATACACTCACTGTTAAAAACAACAGCTGCACCCGTGAGGAAGTGCTGGATTGCAATGCTATTGGGAAGGAAGATAAAAGTTACCAGGAACAATAAAGTATGAAAAAATTAGACTGATATGGGGATATTTTTTGAGCTACACATACAGAAATAGTGCCTCTCGGTATGGTGTCGGGTGTTTTGCCAACGCAACATGCCAGACATGGAGTTGTAGAGGTTCCTAATAGCATCCTACAATAATCCATTCCATACAGCTTCAATATTCTCACTCAGTTGCTGCAAAATTCGCAGTAGGTGGAGTGACACCAGGCCTTCTGGAAATCGCTCATCTTGGCCCTGACCACGGTGCCTCCACACACGGATTCGTTGGTCGTCTCCACCAAGATACAAAAACAGGAGAGTCTGGCATGACACCACTGCAGTGTTTGGTGACACTGACATGGTGTTAAGAGCAGTCATTGTAAGGGTCTGCAGACATGTAGTCATGTGTCATGCAGCCGTCTGCTAATGGTGCCGACACAAACAGGATGACTCAAAGGGCTGTATATCCGCAATCGTGGCTGTTGAGTCAGTCACGCGACAAGGCCTGTCCCTGCTTACGTCACATGCGCGGCCGAGCGTAAAACTTCAAATCATACGCATGTCTCACAATTTCAAACCTCCCCACCAAGTCTAATTTCCGTCAGTTGATTCCTTCTGAGTGTAACCATTTTTTGACGATGATGACATATGACTTTGTCTCAATAATTTTGTTACATTAAATTCATCTAAATTCATCCTACCCATAACCACGTTTTCGTTGAATAACTCTGTCCATTGATGAAATCCAGGTGCACTGGTGGATGGATTCTCTTACTGTCACTGTTGAAGGTGATGAACCAGGTTAATGTAATCCATAGCCACAACTCCTTTGTGTACATCCTTTGAAACCTCTTCTGGCCATCACATCCAATATCACTGAAAGATCTGCATCATGCTCTGACAATATTCTTACAGAACGACAAGTGGTTTAAAATATCTTGCCAAATATGGAATGTCCGGGTTACACGGCAGAAAAAACATGACAATGGAGCAGGGACGCTATCCATTAAGCAACGTATATGCTTTGGTTTAACATGAGTCAAAAGAACACCGTAGTGCCTTCATAATCACTCTAGAACTGAACCCCTATCAGCACAAAGACAACCTGTGGATAAGGATAAAATAGTTTTATTTGTAGTCTCATAGTAAAGGTATGCCTTAACTTGCAAGACAACTGTTGGCAGTATGTACAACATACCTGTAACTTCCATGGAATGGAATAAAAGCAATATCTATTTCATACACACTATCTCTTTTAAATGAAACAACTGAAAAAAGAAACATTCCCTAGCCAGGCAAAGATTTCCAGGGAAGGTTATTTCGGCTGAGACGATTACATTTACGAGTATACAGTGCCATGTACTACATACTGAAATGGACATACTTACCTGTAATTAAGAAAAAAAATATAACTGCCTTAGAACTGCACTGTGTAACATTCAAATTCCTGTAGGGAATATTACCTGTATTAAAAGTTGTCCTCATTTGGCGCAGCAAACCAAAAGTTCCAAAACAATGAGGTGAGGATGCGTAAAGAGTAGAGGCCATCTAATTTCACTTACAATCTCAGGCAAAACAACATACTACACAATAACAGAATAAAGCCTCAACGTTACATTAAATAAACAAATTTTGCAACAAACATTTTCCAAAAAGGGGAGAACATCAGTCTTCTACACCAGTGAAGTGGGTCACACAGGCACATCCTACCCATATGTTTTTTTTGTTTTTTTTTATAAAAGCACCATCATATTTTTTGTCGTGGAAAAGTACAAATCTTACAAAGGTAAACTATTTTTAATGACGGTTTTCCTCCTCACGTCTCCGAACAGGCTCATTTGGGAAATAACAATACAGGGCTGTTTTATAGCTTAATGCAATTTGTGCACGACTATTAAGGAGGTTATAAAAGATAACTGAAGTCTTTAACTGTCGAGCTGCCACGCTTCTGAGGAAAATGTGGCTGGGCTTGATCCGTGTGCGGAGTGGCATGAGCATTGGGGGATGAAAGGCAGAAAACTTCAGAGCCTTTTCGGGGAACCCTCCCCCAGTTTCTGAACACACGAAGGAGGGGAAAGAAGGAGGAACGGCTGGTGGAGGGTGAGACAGAAAGGGGGAGGATGGAGCACAGAGTCTAAACCAAGGTCTCCCAGTGCTGGGAAGGCTGGGGTGGATCTAGCTGGGCTCCACACGGAGCTTCTTCCTGGTGGGCGGTTCCTCAGGCTCTGACTCTGAGCTGGAGTCAGAGCCGCCGTCGAAGGCAGACACAGCGCTGCCCTTGGGGTTGGTGTACAAGCTGCTGTCTGAGGAGTAGCTGGCCTGGAGCTGCACATTCCCCTTGGCCTTTTCCAGAGCTCGGACTACCATGACCAAAAAGAAGAACACACATAAAAAGGGGTTAACACCCGGTGTCTGCTGAGGCACTTACATTTACACTTTGATTGCAGCCTCAAGACAATCAGTTCAAGGCCAGTTTTTTATAATCCAGCCCTCAGGGCCACCTGCTGGTCCATACTTTGCTCTGTCCCAGCCACAATACACTGTAATACATGGGGCATGTTCTAGATAAATCACATTCACCTTGGCAGTCAGCGAAATTAGCAGGTTGCAGTATAAGAAGGACCTGAGACCAGCTTTTGTTTCTGATGTCACTTAAAAACTGAACATCTGGCTTAATATGCAGAAAACAGCAAAACAAAAGCAGAATAGAAAGTCCACTGGCATTGTGAGATCTGCAGCCCCAGTCTTTGAAAATATTATTATTATTATTATTATTATTAATAACCCAAAACTGGAAATTAATCGAAATGGAATTTGTGTAACTTCGTCTGCTGAGTTGTATTATTCTAAGCATTCTCAAATTTCTCAAACTGTATTTTCTTAATTACATTGTGGTTATGCTCAGCACATTCAAAAGCAGAAATACAACGACAAATGGGAAAATATATATTTCATTTGCTATGTGTGACTTGGGTTTCAGACACGAACGTTCCATTTCGATGCACCAATCACATTTTGTACTACGCTCTTTGCTGTATACACCACAGTTTGTGTCAGCAGACTTTCCATCCAATGAGAATTAAAGCTCTGTTGTCATCAAGTTCTCTCAGCTCACACTGCCATCTGAACAGGAACTGCAACATTTAGCTGAGAAAACTGCCACCAACTTGCACCAGTGACAGACTTCAAAACATGGCTACTACACTAGGAACAGTTCGCAGTTCTTAATTTCATGCTTGTCCTGTGTATTCAATTAGAATACCTTCTTATATCCAATAAACACCTTCTAGAGCAGCTCTAACACACAGGTTCCCACCCCCGGCCCTGGAATACCCCCTTGCCCTGCACAAATAAGTGTTTTCTTTGATAACACACCCCATGCAAGTAACGAGGAGCCGATCAACCAACTTCTTAGTTTCATCAAACAACGACATATGTAGGGCATGGGGACTGCAGGATCATAGTTGGGAACCACAGCTAACACCACAGCCAGGTATGTTTTTTGTAGGAAAAAAGTATCTGAGTGAGGCATGGTGGTGTGCATACGAGTTAAGCAGGACCTTGTTGCGTCAGGATGGCCAGAAGCATCTTAACTGCTAACCAAATGCCTACAGACTCCAGTGGATAGCCCTTCATCCAGCACTATGAGGCAAGCTCTATAGGAATTATTTACATGCCCTTGAAGGTCTTTTTATGTGGATCAGGTGTGTTACATAGTTTTGTAGCTCACCTGTAGAGCACCAAAACTAGGACTGAACAGGCCTGTACTTTAAACTATGAAATGATGAAACTACACACCCCGAACGGGAAAAACTCTCCGTTCCAGACTTCGGGCAGTCATTGGCTACAAATGATTTGCAATCAAGTACAAGACATTATCTCCACCATCACATGATTCATGGTTCCAAAAAATGTATTAAAAATCCACTTTAATGCCACATCTCCTGTTTCATTTTGAACCCAATGTGATGTAGTAGAGAGCTAAAACAATAAACACTCCTTAAGAAATTTCACTGTGTGATAACCCAAGTTAATGCATTACTCACCCTGCTGCTCCAGCAGTGCGTTCTGTTTCTTCAGGTCGTCGATGTCCTGCTGGTGTGTGTGGTTCTTCCGGCGCATGTACTGAATGTACTCTGTGGCTTTATCTAGAATCTGTGCTCGGGAAGCCTGTTTAATAGAGTGCTGTCAGCAAAGGATCACACTAAACCATGACGCAAGGTTGCAATGTTCAACATATATACTTACCAAAAAATCACTTGTAAATTATTATAGTCATGTTACCATAAGAGCAGTGGCAGTCATGTATGTTAAAGTACTATAAGACATAACCAAGCAGATTCTCTACAAACACCACATCTAGCATAATAATAATTACATTTAAGTGAAAAGCTCTTTTAAGAAGCTGGTCTAAAACAATATTAAATGTCAAACAACTGAACCAATCAATTTACATTGCAAGACACTACCAATTTCTACTGAAAACAATAAACAAGAAGCATAAAATAATTACAGCTGTCTACCAAAACACAAATTCAAAGAATAGTTCATACAGTCATGTGCATTGGTTTGAAAACTCCCAGTTAAATGGCATGCTTTGTTGATTTAAGAAAATAGCTACACATGTACAGTGAAAAAAAATCAAATATGGCATATGGCTCCTTCCAGCAAATTTTAGTGCAAACTATACATTTGCAGAGCTTAAACTAATTAGTTATTAGTAAACGTATAAACATAAATACATACATACATACATACATACAAGTGTATGTATGTGTTCTGTAACTTTACACAGGCCACACATTGTATTTGTTAAATTCTGCAAATAAACAGTCAGTGTGCAGTGAAATATGCAGAATTGCGTTCTTTGTGGCAGAACATTATTTACACTTAGAAGATGAAGCGGGGCTTTTAAACTTCCGCATGCATCTATACGTCTTTTTCCACCCCATTAGAAACAGCAGTCTCCAAACAACAGCAAGTGCACGACTGTTCAATTTTATATTTGATTAGAAAAGTAGGCCAAAAAGAAATCAAAAATCCAACCTTTTCTCCTTGTAAAGAAGGCACAGAGTCACGTAAACTGTGAAAACTGTCTTTGATGTGGTCCCTGCGCTTGCGCTCCAGTGCATTGTGGTGTGCCCGCTTGTCTGCCTGGAGTTATTTAAAAAAACCAAACAAAAAAAAAAAAAAGTCAACATTCACATTTTAAAAAGGGTTACACTAAAGTTGGACAGACTTGGAATGACTTTCCTTTAATCCAACATTAATCACTAGATTTAACACTGCAAGTAGCAAACTGTATTTCAGATCCAGTTCAAGACTCAAGCTTCAGCTGATTTTACACTGTGAAAATTCTCTGCAGAAAACAGAAATCACTACTTACACACAGGTATGAAATGAAAACATGTATTAAAGTGTCTCGCTCTTTCTTCTATACGCTACTCTGCCCAAAACTAAATATCCAGTGTGAAAACGCTACGAACAGCATCACCTGATACCTTTGGTTTCTGTGACGTGAACAAGAGCAGTCATTGACCACAAACTATTATTAGCCTGTCTATGAGATCAGTGTTTCCCAGTCCTTCTCCTACCGTTTCTCTGCAGTTAAACGTTTATGTTTCCCTCTCTCTCTACACCATCAAGCTGCTTTTAAACTTACAGGCTTGTTAACTGATAGAAAAGCTCTGTAACTTGTAATGGAGCAGGAAAAACACTATGAAGTGCAGTGCACCGGTTTCTAGAATCAGGACTAGATGATGACACTGCAGAATACCTAATGACTAGTAGAGTTTTCAAGGTCATTTAGTGGTAAATTTACTGCATCAGCATCTTTCTCGGAAGCACGGTTCTGTGTAAGATGCAAGATACACAACCCATATACTTCCTCAGGTCAGGTCCTTTTCAATTGCAACACAACCACCAAGTCTTGACGGTTTAGTAGCTTGAAAATAGTGCACTAGTTTGAATAGGTGGAGGATAACCAGCTCTGTGCACAGAGAAACGTTATTCTATATTATAAGACTTAAAAGCGCATTTTAGTACAGCAACTATTCCTGCGTTATTTCCCCCCAACATCTCCCTGTAAAAGCACCAATGAACAGATTTAAAAATAAAGCTGACGTTCTCATTAATAAACACGTTTCCTTTTAAATTAAGTCTGCACTATGTTTCCTTCTCGATACTGACCCCCGCCTTGCTCGCTCGCCATGGCACTGACCCAAACCTCCCATAAACAACAGTAAATATGAGCTTCTTTTAGAATGAAGACCATCATTCTTAGTCCCGTTCAGAGGAGCTAATATTAACCGAAGACGGCTGGTAACCATGCTGGACCTGTGCAGATAAACAACAACAACAACAACAACAACCCTTAGGCTCCAGAAGCCCAGGCAGTTAGTTAGCTAGCAGGCTAAAGGCCAAAGGGCTAATGGTATCAGAAACGCTGGTGGGAGACATCAGTTAGCAAAACCGATACGTACCACTGGGTGAAACCTCGAGGACTCTTCCTACAAAGAGGAAACAGAATTAGTCGTGGTGTACGACTCGTAAAACCAACGAATAGTGACAAAAAGATAGAGAAACGGCAAGCAAAACACAGCTAGCCTTCTGCTGCTAGCGAGCCAGAGAGAAACACAGTGAGCCGAGCACGCGTTTTAGCCTATTTCACATGGTGCTCGCTCCACTACAGCCAGCGCTGTTTATTTAAGCTTCAAACCAGACACAAGAACCACCGCTACTCACGTCGCTGTCGACTTCGATGTCATCGTTATCGCTCATTCTCTGACTGAACCGAAAATGTGATTATATCGTGATGAGACGGCAGCTGCTGCGAGCCTCCACGGCGAGACAAGAGGGACCTGAGCGCAACTGCACACGTGACTCCGGAGTTTCGCGACAGCGCAAAGCACGCCGGGTACTGGAGTTCTTAAAGGAGGAGGCTCTCGTTGAGAAAAGAGAATGGCGGTCACGAAGAGGACTACATTAGAGATTTGGAAATACGTGCCAACGTCCATGTCAAGGCGGAGGGTGCGTCACATGAGCGAGCGAGCCCAGAGATGCACGTGTCACTTAAATCCTCCCTGACATCTGATATATTTGTTATGAATAACAGCGTTATAAATTCCATTTATATATATATATATATATATATATATATATATAAACATGTATAACATATAAATAGAATAACACACACACACACACATATATTATAATTGTAGATATATATTATATATAACAGAATATATATATAAATTAATAAATAAATACATATTTATTTGCAATGAAATGTTCAACTGACAGAATATTTCCCTGCTAAACTAAAATTATTTAATTATATGTTCTTTCTAGCAATGTGTTCCCGTCCATATTCTCCTTGTCTTGTTTACTCACTATGGTACTAATTCTTTCTTCCAAAAACTCATCTTATTTATAAGATACATATATTCAGTGTGATCTTAAATTTAACCTTTTTTATTGTAGGTATCGCTACATAACCCCAAAAAGGTCAGTCATCCTGGTGAGCACCCCAAGTTAGCAGTCAAGGCAACCTTCTCGCCCATGCAGATCCACCTGAGCCAGCAAGACTCCTCACAGCTCACCCCATCAAGTCCAATATGCTACCAGAGGCAGCAACAGCAGCATAGTCCATCTCTCAGCTGTCCACCACTTTCCCTGCCATTCTTTGCCTTGGCCCCACTGCTGGTGACTGGCCTGATGTGGGTCTGGTTTGCCTCTTTTGTATGAGCACACCTGCCGCTGAACCTCCTGGCTGGCATCCGTCTACCTGTGGCACCACCTACCGATGTGTCTAATGGCAGCACTATACCACATCTGACACCACATTGACATTGGTGTAGAGCAAGATATAAGGAAGGCCATGATTCCACACCAAAATAAGCTCTTTATTTAAACATCTGGAAGAAAGGCACAGACTACACACAACAACACAGAACAAACTGGAGGGTCATCACCAGCCTGCTTCACAATAGACACTCAGCTTAGCTACCTAAGGCCACTGCCTGACTCACAATCACACAGATACACATACACAGAACTGAAACTAACAAGCAACACTGTAAACTATATTTAAGTTCCTTTTTTCATAGGGCGCACAACTCCTGTGAACCTCCTCGCATGGCCAGATACATTTTAGACCAGATCTTCATTGCACTATTGAAGAACAATGTCTGAGGCATTGTGTTCATAGCTGTTTCATATACATATACATAAAATTCTATGAGGGAGTTGGCATAGAACAAAAAACTGTATTTGTATTAGATTAATAAGATGAATAAGGAGAGTTCAGCACATAGAACTGACACACCATGAATCTTAAACCCTGTCGTTCCTTCAAACACAAATCCCTGTTTCATAAAGGAGTGTGGTAAAACGAGCTGATTTCAAAAATGTCTTGACCATTAATATTTACACGCCCAAAACTGATATATATATAGCAGTTCACATCATAGCCCAGCAAAACAACGATAACAGAGCAAAATAATTTAACTGTCTCTTATCAATAATTCAGTTTTTACTAGTAAGTAATTCAGTTAAAGAGATCTGCAGTTATATTTGTAATATAATTCTAATTACATGTATCAGATATTTTAATTCATATTCATATCCGTAATGAATTCTGACTAATAAAAATATTAGTTCAAGATATATTTAATTTAATTATGACCAGTCATAATATGCATTAGAGATATGTTCAGATTCAGATATCTCTCCAATGGTTTCATTCCTGTGGGTTAATTTGTTTGTATTTTATTTTGTATTTTTTTGATGATGAGTGTAGGCCTATATTAACCCATAACTGTCCAAATCTGGAATGTTAAAGTTCATGCGGTCTGTATGATTTCTCAGCTTAGCTGAGCACCTGTGTGAAGAAGTTTCTTCAAATCATTCAAACTATATGACTGACAGGTTTGGTTTCATTTTCCTGCCCGGTAATAAATGAAGGACCACTATCAGACCATTACATTGTTATGATAGTTATTACATAGTTCACAGCAGTTATTGAATAGTAGGATTAAAAACTGAATAATACGGTTGGATGCAGAAGTTTGAGTGTCCCTGGTCAAATTAGATTTTCTAAGTGTAAATAAATACATAAACAAATCTTCCACAGAGAACACACTTCTGCACAAGTTAATATGCAATCACTGATGAATTGCTGAATTTAACATTCTGGAAAATATAAGACAAGTAATGTGACCTGTGCAAAAGATCCGGCATGTGTTTTTTTCTCACTATGTAAAACTCAACAAATCAATAGAAATGTGGATGAACGTTCACTCTAACTTTAGCATGTGGCTGTATGTCTGCAGGTTGTCCATAGTGTTCAGAAGAGCAGACAGTACACAGCTCCATACACTTTTGCTCTTACAGAAGAAGAGATTCCAAAATGGCTGTACCAGTGTAGATATTAAAACAGTAATGATTATAATTAAATCACACATACAGTAGAAAATGTACAATGAACCGTTCCTCTTATTTTGGCATATCGTCGCTGTCCAATGAAAAACATGTATCTCCATTTTTGTTGATTTTTACTTTTATGCATCATTTGATCACACGACCTGCCGTTTACATTCTGTGAAAATTTCATGATGAATTAAACGACAGAAATGGCCCAAAACTGCTTGGAAAAAAGTCTGGTTCCATTGACTCACATTAACATTAAATTAAGTTTTNCATTAAAATGAAATGAGAATTTTGACTTCTCCTGTGAAGTTGCCATTTTGGAGATCCTTGTTTTTCTTTAGACACCAAAAATATGATAATCCATGTCTTTCAAACAAGTCTTTCTTCCTTCTTCCTTCTCCCTTTTTTCTCCTTTTCCTTTATTTCCACATTTAGAAAACTAACATCTGTCAATATTATCCGTTTTCATCTTTATCATAATTGTGTTCTTCTGGATTCTAATAGTAATCATTTGAATAATTTATGGTCTAATTAAATTTCTTTTAAAATCTTAAAGCTTTTAACACGTCACTGTGTCATGTTTCATCTTTCTACACTGCCAGACACAGTGAAGCTGTCTTCTTTTAGCCTCTGTACATTGCGTGTATATGTCTTGTATATTCTTATTATTTTCTTCTTATAATAATAATAATAATAACAACAACAATAATAATAACAACAACAACAACAACAACAATAATAACAATAACAATAATAATATTTCTTATTAATAATGATTGAACTTGGCAGGAGTCACATATGTTTGCATTCACAGATCATTTCTTTTGAATTACACAGACAATGAGAAACAGGTTGCCTCTGTAGTGACAGTTCTCGGACTAGTTTTTTGGTCAGCAAAGGCAGCACATGGTCAGAGAAAACAGTGTGGCTTCATTAATTACACCGAGCTCTACAATTCAGTAAACACAATACGAACAATTTAGAAAGAGAAGTGTTGTTGTTCTCAGCCGTCAACTCTGCATTAGAGAAGACTGTTTTCCCCACAACGGACTAAACTGGTCAGCTGCCTCCAGGCCAGTCGGTCAGCTGACTGCAGACCATCATTCGTAATCCCTGATCCTACAGGTTGCTCCATGAAGTGTGCTACAGCTTTGTGTTGTGTTTATTGAAAGTAATATCAGAGTAATGATACACACACACGCAAATACACACACCCACACACGTACACTGATAACATTATATTGGCCCTTATTCATCAAATCTGCATACTGTAGAATCTGATCATAAAATAATCAGATTATACTTTCATTTTTGCCGTATCTGTATGATCAAACTCGCACCTGGAGCACTTGGAGCACCTGGAGCGGGTAACAGCCTGGAAAAGGTCTTGATTTGCTGTTAACTAACTAAAAGTATTATCTACATCCTTTATAACCAATAAGAAAAATAAGAATAAAAAATAACCAAGATACTAATCATTTGTTCACCTCGCAATCTAGTACAAAAGTAGATTGTCTTATTTTACTGTAACACTGGTAACAGATGCTGCCAGTGTTCAGCATTCAATTTGACCATGGCGGTCAGTCACGAGACCAGGTGCCATAAGCTAATAGCATTCGCTGACAGAACCGACCCATGTGCCCGCCCCCAAACTGTCAAAACTATCCCCTTCAAGACTCCAGCGCAAAAAAAAAAGTGAAATGTTAAAACTTGTAGGTGCATGTTTTTCACCCTGTGTTTTTGCACCCCCTAATTTTGACAGTGATCTGACGCCATAATATTATAGTTTCAGAAGTTTTGAACAGCATTATGTAACTTTATATAACAAAAAGAGGTCTAATAAAGGTAAAATCATTTCTGAAAAACATGCGCTACCATACTGCTACCAACTTATTCTAAAGGTGTCTACGCTAAGCTAATGTAATTAAAATGGATTACTTGCCTTGTTATTACTACCTCGATAAAAATGGAGAAGAAAAAAAACTCTAATTTCTTGAAGAGGACGTTAACGTGTTAAAGACTGTGCTCTTGATTTATACTGCTGACACAACCTAGAAATAAAAACATGCATCTCATGCACTCCAATAATACAATGTTTATGTGTGTGAATTTAGGAATATAACCACACAGAAAACACTAATATGTTTTGTTTATTTCACATTTTATTCTTTCCAGTCCTATAAAGTTGCGCTCATTGCCTGATCCAACCTCAGACTCTTCCTTTGAACACAGCCATTGGCCCATCATTGTTTTACTGGCTCCCTTCAGACAAACTGCAGGGTGCTCTTCAGGTGTGTTAGATGTCAATAACGTACTGGTAGGCTGGTGCTTGATTCCATGCACTGAAGCTGATTCATTTAGAGGGGGCGGGGGTAAAAATAACAATCAATTTGAGAGAAGGGTTTGCAATATATGCAATTTTGCAATACGTTTTTTTTACTGTATTATTATTATTATTATTTTTATTATTCATTTGAAGGATTGACAGTTCATTCTCTCATTTTCCTTTAAACATGTTTTCTTTTTAAATTTGCTCACATTGTGTATAACCAGGCTAACAGACTACACTTTAATAACATCCTGCCGGCTTCTTTTCAGGTCCTTTGTGACGGTGTACAGAGGCAAAATTACAGAAATGGAATTGTGTCACTGTCCAACTACTTACGTACCTGTCTGTGTATAAATGTGTACAACAAATGAATAAAAGAATAACTGGTAATAAAATATGCTGAGCAAAAAAGCTTTTAATTCAAAAAGCACGTATTCTCTGTATCACAATGCTATTGAACGGCTATTGCATTTATGCCGAAAGCCTGAGGAAAGAGCAGAGAGCATGAAAATAATAGCTGCTCAATTATCAGTCACACAATGCTGATTGATCTCGCCCTGTGGATAGCACTTATAGCACTCCTGAGCAGACACACAGCGATACAGATGCACATAGTCGTTGATTACTTTAAATTTGTCACTGAGATTTTTCTTCTTGTCAAACTTCCAAATATCTTTGTAGACAAAAGCTTTTAGCTCATTGCGTGTGCTCCAAGTTTTGAGCATTTCAAGGATGTTGTACTTGCTGGTAATGTTAATGCAGGTGTCGATGCAAGGAGAGTTATATGTGTAGAACACCACACAGCCTTCCTTCCTATTGTTTATGAGTTTCGCCATGGGGGAGGACTCAGTAGGGTTCATGAGAATGGACTCTGAGTGTCTATTGTACTTCTTTCTTTCGAGAGTTCCTGCAGCGATGAGCTCTGACCCTTCATACAGAGCTATGTTCCTATCATATATCTTGTTCTTCACATTGGTTGCTACTTCGTTGGTTAGGAAATTGTCCTTGTTAGGAACAAAGTTCTTTTGGCACTTCTCCTTGGGGACATTAATAGCCACAGCAAACTGCCGCACAACGCCATTTTCAACTTTCTTGTAACTGTGAAAAAAAAGGAAAAAAAATCAGTGATAATTACATTTAGCATATCAGTTACAGGGTCTTTATAGTCTGTAATAACCCCAAACACCCAAATAAGGAATCCTGGGTCTAAGCCATTTCACTCTATTTGAAAAATGAAGTTCCTTTAAAAATACAATAGACCTAAACCTGCCAAAAGTATTTCAAACCTGTAACACTAGTGTATGGATCATTCTACCAAGTTAATTTGGTAAAGGCTTGTTATAAAAGAAAAAATGACATTTCCAGACCTCAGAAAGATTATGCTATTGAGTAGTAAAATACATATGTACAAAATCATTTGAAGGGTACCTTATATTGGTAGGTGGCTGTATCAAATCCTAACTTCCATCCAACTTGTGAAAACAATCATTTTTAACAAGCTTTTTAAAAGATTTTTTTTTACTAGATATACATACAAAACTAACATGCAGTAACTGTTTTGGTTTAGCCAAACAGGCTTTATACAGATGCAACACCAAGCAAGGGAACAACCAGGAGTATACATACACAAGAACTAACAAGAAACACCTGGGAAGGGGAGGGGCCATAAACTAGGGACAGGTGAGGGGCGTGACATGAGGGCATAGACCTCTTTCTGTAAGCTTAATGAAAAGGCCTTCATCATCAATGGAACCAGAGTTTTTCCAAGCGATTTTGGCCCATTCCTGTTGGTTCATTCATCATGAATTTTCACACTATGTAAATGGCAGCTGCTGTGTTCAAATTATGCATAAAAGTAAAAATTCACAAAAATGGAGAGACATGTTTTTCTCTGAACAGTCCCCTGCATAGATCAAGGTACCATATACCTGTTACATGGGGGCAGTCGTGGGCTGGAGGTTAGGAAACCAGCCTTGTGACCGCAGGGTTGCAAGTTCGATTTCCACAGTAACAACCAAAGTCCCCTTGAGCATCACACACAACCCCCAACTGTTCCCTGGGCGCCATGGATAGGGCTCAATGCCCCCTAGTGTGTGTGTTCACTAGAATGTGTGTATGTGTGTATAGTCATTAAATTAAAAATCTATTTTCTGTAAAAAGTGCATAAACATTGAGCCAATTACCATTTACCATTTACTAGCACAAAAAATATTAATGTTCATTACAAGACAGACAGACACTCTGTCTCCTGACAGAATATTATGATCATCTTTTATATCTTCACTTTTAGATCAACACTTTTTATCTTATGTAGCATGTTACTCCTTTTAATGGAACATTTTTAAGTTCATTTGCATTTATACATAGTATTTTATTATACTTGGTGTTATACAAAGGTGAAACTGCTCTGTTCTGCAACTCTCCAGAGTAAGATCTCGATACATTAAACATAAAAGTAAAAACACAGAAAACAGATTAACTATTAGTCTTTAGTCTTTTGGTGAATTTCAGATGCCATGTCTTTCAGTTGGTCAATGTTCAACCTGAAACTTCTGTGAAATTCAGCAAGTTCTCTTTTCTCCTTGGAATTGATCTTTAGAGTTACTGCAGCCATAACTTCACTCACCACTTTGCAAACTGAATTGTAGCGGGTCCTTCATCCTTGACATCACCTTTTTTGTTTCGTGCACAGTGCTCAGGCTTGTTTTCTCCATTTCTCTCTCTCTGTTTTTGGTCGCAGTTATGAAATTAATGAAGGAGCACACTTACTCTGCTACCATACCTGATGCAGCACCAACTGGAAGCCATGAGTTTAATTAATTTTAAGTAATTAAATAAAAAATAATTATTAAGTTTAATTAAAATTAATTATTATTTGAAATAAAAAAAAATGCTGTCACTACCAAAGCACAGTTTTAGTTCATAGGTGGAGCCTTATTTTAGCCACACCCCTGCATTTTAGAGCAGGAAGTAAGACAAGGCAGGAAGTGCATCCCTCTCCCATTGCATCCATTTCCCATAATGCACCTTCTCATGATGTCAACACTATATGTCTGTCAGCGACCATTCACAAACTACCTTTGTGTTCATCAGTACTGATTCTCATCACCTGTTCACAATTCACATGTCTGTGTATGTACCTGTTCAGTTCTGTTTGTTTGTTTCTTTGTGAGGCATTGGCGGCTTCATGTTGTTTACTGAGTATTCTTCCTGTTATTCTGTCAGTTTACCATGATTCTATTTAGTATGATCTTAGCCTTGTCTTTTAGTGTTTGTGTTTTGCTGGTTTTCCCCTTGCACTTGGTTGCTGGTGGGTTTGTTTGTTCTGGTTTTGACTCTTGCTTGTTCTTCTGCTTTTGGCTCTGTCTTCCTGTCTTCTGGTTTACAGCTGTGTGGCTTCTGACACACTCCTTGTAAATAAAACTATATCCCCTGTGTTTTACACTGGTTCTGAAGATATCATACTTACTTGTTGTTAAAGAACTCAATAATGCGGGCAAGAGTCTTAGCATCCACATCGTTGCCTTCAACATGTCTGCAACCAAGAGCAAGCAGACACAGCAAAACAATTGCCTTCAGTGAGCCAGGTAGACCCTAGAGAAACACACACACATAAGCACAGGAATAAAGAGACGCACCAGCTGCAGCCGTTACAGGCGTAGTCCATTGTGAAATCGTGGAAGACTTGCAAAATCTGTATTGGAACACCTAATCCAGTTACAGTTAATATAATGCCCTTAGAGCTTCTGGATCATTTGTCTACATGTATGTTATACTGTAAGTTCCAGAAAAGGTAAAGAGCTGGAGAGAGCCATGAAACATGTACTTAAGCTAACTGAACTGTACTAAACCCGGGCCTGGTGTCAGCGGATCATTTGCTCTACCACCCATCATACCCCACTACACCTACTGAATTGAATATGTTGAATATGTCTTTATAGAGGTAGTTGCAGCAAAATATGCATGCATTGCTGCAAATCAGTCTGAAGTAGTCATTTAACAGTGAAAGGCACCAGGCTGTCATAAGCCTTAGTGTGTTAGCATTACATGCACAGGCACAAAAATTCAGAATGCAAAATCAACATACACAGAAATCATTTTACAATTATTTATATTAGTTTGGGTGTCTTAATGAAAAATACAGTTTTTAATAAGTTTACCCCGCCTTTATCATCACATCAGACACCTACAATTACAATTATGTGCACCAGAATGGTGAGAAAATCATTACAGATGGTCTTAGTACAAAACCAAACTTAACTTTCTACATAATTCCAAGATCAAACAAACTCTTTGAGGCTGTAAGAAGACAGAGAGTTATGAGTCTGAAGTCTGGAAGGAATTTAAATCAAACTCAGTTTAACTACGCTCATACAAAATCCTCCATCTAAATAAATACATATCCAACATACCTTAAGTGCTGAGATAGCTTTATAACTATAATACTAAATAATAAAAGCATAATTGCTCAAACATATAGGAGATAAAACAGACAGAGATAAACACCTGTACATTAAAATAATAACACAGTAAGAGTGAAAATCTTTGAACTTGCCATATTGCTGTCAGGAATGTAGAAATGAGCTGTAGAAAGGGTGAAGTCTGACAAAGAAAGGAAGTATTGACCGATTCACAGGCCCGAAATATACAATGTGCAAACAGAAGCTCACCACAAATGTGACGCATGCTCAGGAAAAAAAAAACTGTGAAACTGTGAGCACTGAAAGACTACTCAAGTACCTGTGGCCCTACATCAGAAGGTATCCACTTGAATGGAAGTTAAAGGGATCAAGGAACGGAAAACTCTATTTAGGTTATTTTTATAAAACGTGAACAAATAAACACGTTATTTACTAGAATACATTTTTTACAGGCTGTTGTGGCAGATTTGGGTTGAAGTCACATTTATACACCATTTTTGGTCCTGCCACCACCGTAGCAGCCGCCAGATCACTGGCTGCCTGATTTTCAGAATTTTCCAGTCTTGGAAAGCTTCTCCCTTTCCATTTCCCATTGCACTGTGCGACAATAGTGTCCGGCTTTACCATACTCAAAAATCGACAGGTTCTAAGCGTGCATTGGTGGACATCTGAGTATTCTCAACTTTGACATTCATAACTGTACTACATGCTACATACTCAAAAACTAGTTAGTATTAGTAGTAAGTATGCAATTGGGCCAAACCCCTAGACTCCACGCTCCAAAAATACACATTTACCAGCTCAAATTCCAGCTCAGCAGGAAACAACGACAATGGATCAACAGCAATGGCGGATTATACACACAGAAATCTACCTTACCCAGCTGTGAGGGGAATATTTCCAGTGATCTATCAGTGAACATGGATGATGTTCATCTTTAAACAAGGATGAAGTTGCTTATATGAGTGCCAGAATGTCACAGGTGAACAGGAAGCCAACTTCAGCTCCCACGTCTTATGAGTCTGGATAACTTTAATTCTAAGATGTTAGATTGCCCTGGACATTTTCTCCTTGGACATTATTGAGGCTTTGCACAGTGAAGAGACTGAAGAGAGGAAGAGCTCCAACTATATTAGCATCACAATCCCAAGAGCAACCCGTAAGTAGCAGCCATGCTGTGTGATTTTAACACTGTTTGCTGGTTGAAGCAGATCATCTTAAACTATTACTTTCATAGTGAGTAACAACTTTAATGTACTTTGTGTTGTTGTTGCGGTCCAGTCAGAGCAGAGCTCATCAAAATATTCATGAGGTAAAACAGCTCGTTTCATTCTAGCGTTGCTTTACAGGGTGTAAAAGGGCATTTAAAACCACATCTGGACATTTTTCACCCCAACCAAAGCAACATCCCTTCTACATAGATATCAGGGACCAATTTAAAATAGTCAATAAATGCATTTAATGGTACCTTTAAAGGGGTGAGCCAAATAAAAAATGTCGCTACATCTGTTGTAAATACATCTATTCGCCCCCCACCGGCCCCCAACCAGGCAGTTGACTTTAAGTTTATTGACAGACTAACGTTAATTTGACTTGAAGTTTTCTGGCTAAAAATAAGGCAACTTTGTTTTTCTCTTTTGAGTACACAGAACATTCAGTATAGTATGTACACATTTCTGGGAAAGACACGGGGGAGAATGACCCAGTCAGTTTTTCAGACGACTGAACATGTTTTGTTCTGAATTGCGGGTCCTTTGTCTCATGCAGAAAATCAAGAGGTGGCCAGTGAAGATGACCTCAACAAAGAGGCCCATGGCCCTGGCAAGGGCCCAGACTTTACTGAGCCAAGCTCACGGGGAGTGAGTCCCAGGAAACAGCAGAGCCAGATGAAGTGCTGGCATCACAATTAAAGTATTCCCACACAATCAGCACTAGCAACAATGTGGGGAGCTTTCCCACGGTGCTCAGGTCCTGCTGTAACACAGACAAGCCTTGTGCTAAGGGACTATCTCAGTGCTAGGTGCAAATGGAAGGCACTTTGTAGACCACGGTAAACGTCAGTGGTGACTATTTAAGTCCAGTGATCAACAGATAAGTGCGGCCAGCTTGCCAGACATGCTACCTGTGGTAACCTCCATGAAACAGTCAGATACTAGTGAAGTCAGATACTAATATTGTATGATTTGTTCTGCTAATAGATCACTCCAGCTCATCCCAAAGGTGTTGGACGGAGCTCCATCACTCCAAACAACCCAGTTCCACATCCCCATAGCACAAAGCTGCTGGGCTTTATACCCCTCTTCCTGATGCTTGGCGTTGGACATGGTGACCTCTTGTGTGGGTGTTCCAGAGTGCACTGTTCTACTAGTAGTGCTTTTCTATGGATATTATCTAAGCTCTTTACCTTAGAAGGGGTTTCTGGACCCCTTTGGGCGTATAGTACACATAGTTTTGGGCAAACATGAATTATGTCATATCACTCTACTTACTCTGACTGGACCGTCAGTGCTTTGCAAAACAGCTGGATGTGTACGCAGCATGCTCAGGAGTGTTGATTCAGTTGCATGTTGCACAGTAGGAGGCTTCACCTCATGTGACTGTACAACGGCATGTGACGAGGATTGCAGAGCAGAGAGCAAAGGGGTTAAGCAGAAAAACTCTGGATGAGAAAAAGGGGGGCAGAAATGTGTTTGTGTGGTTGAGAGCAAGGAGGGTAGAGAGGAGGGAGACAGTAAGGGAGAGAGGGAGCTAAAAGGAGAGGAAGATTCTGGTCGAGTAGTTTCAGAGATGCAGCAGCACTACAACTCACAAAAATGACAGTAAGTAAATGGATGCACTGTTCCTGTGATGCAGGTAACTGTTGTTTATTTATAGCATCAGGGGTTGCAGAAGATTGTGATATGCCTTTATCAGAATGTGAATTACTGTGCACTTTGCACAGTCCATACTGAATGTCGTTACTGTCAAGTTCAGCGTGAAGTTCCAGCTGTTTTGCTGTGTTGCATTTAGTTACAGCTGTGTGACTAACATATTTCAAAATGAGTGGCTGACTACAAAAAGATGAAACATCAGTGTTGGTGACACACGTCGCCCAGTTTGTGTGGGTTGGTCATTAGCCTAAGTGTTATTAAATAGATGATCACATAGCTTGCAGCGTGGTGTATGATGCCCAAACATACTGAAGCCTTTGTCTACTATTTATACTATGTTTCTGGCCACAGTATGTCAAAATGTTGACTTAATATCTTAAAATAATGACTTATTTTCTCAAAATAATGATTACTTTTGTCAGGACAAAAGACTCCGAGTCGACGCTCGCAGGGTTAGAAGCCAAGGCAGATTATTTATTAAACAAAGTAGTGATTAAACTAAACAACAATCCAGAATCGGCAAAGGGGTAGGGTTAGAAACGTAGTCAGGGACAGGCAAAGGTCGAAACCGGGAGAAGGCAGTCAGCGGAGGCAACCAAGTTAGAAGGGTAAGGCAAAAAGGGAAAGAGAAAGGCCAGAGCAGAGATTGAAAAACAGAGATAAGCAACCAGATGATAAGAGGATATAGCAAAAGGAGTAGTCGTAAACAGAAAGGGGGACAAAACAAGAAATACACATAAACCAGAAAGATCTCTCAGAATTGCTAACAATGTTGGCAAAGCTTTGCGAAGAGCATGTGTAAACGCGGGGTTTAAATACAAATAGTAATGACAGCTGACTAGAACTCAGGTGACCGCGAACGAACGGGCACGTCCGCTCGAGAGCATGTGGATGTGACGTCATCGAGTGTAGCCCTCTGGGAAGGGGCTTCGGAAGGGCGAAAGGAACAGGAAACCCGGAAGCGTGACAACTTTCACAAAATATTGACTTACTATGTTGAAAAAATGACTTATAACAACGATTATTACATAGAAATAATAAGTAACTTACTAACTTACTATGTAAAAATAACAACTTAGTGTCTTAAGTGTACCTTAAGAATAGCTTATATTCTTAAAATATTGACTTATGTTGAAATGCTGTCTTGCTATGTTGAAACAATGTTGTCACTTATCATCTCATAATTATAATTTACTATATTTCTCAGAATGAAGACTTACTATGTTGAAATGATGACTAATTTTGTAATTTACTATGTCAGAATAATTAATTTGGTAACAATGGCCTATTATCCATAAATAATTATTTACGTTCTTACATTTAATAACTTTAATAAATTTTAATAAGTATTTTGACATGGTACCTCAAAATCCCCAAAATATCAGCCATTATTTTGAGATACTAAGTATTCTGACAGATCGATTCCCAAAACTGAGAAAAACAGGCTATTTAATTTCTTTCTACCCTACTTGGTGAAACTGGGCTTCCATATAAACACCACGCACATTGGCCCTTTATTCCTGTGACGTGAATAGAACCAGTCTGAGACTACACGTCTCTGTATCCATGGAACCAGTGCAAAGCTGCAAAGAAGGTTTTAACCATATTACTACATAACAAGTGACCCTAAGAAGTATATCACAAAGAAACAGTAGTGCCGTGATAGAATAAAGCACCACACTGAACACTGAGTGTGTGTGGGGGTGTGGTGTGTTAGGAACTGAGAATACGGGGGGCTTTTCTGCTCCTGACCAAAGTCTTGTTTGTCTTCTAGCTTGCATTCCTTCTCACAAGGAGACTGGCTTTTAGAGAATGTTTAAGCCTCTTTTTCAGTTTCTCTAGCAGCTGAAAGTCATAAGTTCTACTGGCGGCTCCTCGGGCCAGCAGGCCTTCAAATGGGTAGCAAAAAAAAGACCTTTATATTTTTAGTAAGCCGCCAGATGACACTTGCCTAAGGAGCATCCTCTCACAACACTAGCAGTACGTAACAAGATTTTTGTTTCCAGTGTCCTATGTGTTATATTCCGGTTGCTTATGTGTAAAAGTACACAAAAACATTTATATTTATTACAAGCTTGTTTCTGTGACCAGGACAATGAAATGAAAAACGTGATTTACTTCAAATGTTAGTTAGCAAGATATTAACACACTGCATAAAATATACTGTATATTGTAATATATATTTTGCCAGAACATGAAAAAATTGGGACTGATTTCTTAATAACAGCACTTTTAAACTTCAGTGAATGTCAAAACTTCCACCTCACCTTCAAGAGTTTTCCTGCAGTGCTCATAAGTGAAATGAGGTGCCCACAGTTTGTCTTGATCCCCGACAGGCATGCTGAAGAATGCTTTGTAGGCCTTGCATGTCTTAGCAGATGCTTTCACATTTATCCTCTTGTCTTGATGAATTGGCCACAGATGTAGCAAAATGCATCTGCCGGTCACAGCAGCTTCTTGATGCCATCTAAATTAAATGTAGCTCTGTATCCACTATCCACTCAGCTAGAACATAAACTGAAATGGCTGTTATAATGCACCTGCATTTAAACCACTACGTACAATACTGGACAGTTCCAGACAGTTCTAGAAAGTTCTAAAAATTCTTGAAAGTCTCAGACAGTTTAATAAACGTCTCGAAAATTCCCCCAGTTCCAAAAAGTCTACCCAGCACTGAATGTATCGCAAATGTTCTGGAAAATTATAATTAAAAATTTTCTGTACATTTTAAGTCTAAGGAATTAAGAACGCACACCTGGGAACAAGAAGAAAATAAATAATTGTAATGTAGTGCTATTTAAATTGAGCAAAACTAATCATTTAAAATTCTTGATCAGACTGTTGATTGGTACCAAGATGATTTTTTCCTCAAAAATATTTCATGTTTTTTGTTGACTGATGTGTTGTACTGATTAATGTTTTCTTATTCTAGGGCACAAGTTCACACTAGAGTGAATGAAGGAGGAAGGACACAGACAGAAAGGTCACAGGTCTTTTGAAAATCTTCCAATACATTGAAATCACAATATATTTAGAACAGTGGCATGACTAAAACGTCTTTCAAAATGCATATAAAGAAATACAAAAAGACAAAATGAGTACACTGCTTACTCACTTTTGCTATATACTTTTGCCTCTTTTCACAGAAGTATAAAATGCAATTTCTGTCTGTTTTGAAGATCCCTCAGTTTTTGTACCATATTTCCCTTCCACAGTGTTGATGGCACAGGTGTCTATGTGTAGAGGTGTGAAGTGTTTTCCTAGCAGGGGGATCTCTCTTCTTGCACGCCTCCTTGCTCATTAGCAGCTCAACACAGAATCACAACATTTCACACACAGGGCCAGCAGTGCCCTTGTTAGTCTGATAACGGTGAATATATTTTATTTGATCACATTATTTAAAAATATCTGATTTGACTGAGTGGCAGAGCGGCCACTTGGGGAGACAGAAAGAGGTTATCTGTGTTGCTGCTCTAATGTTAGCTGAATTAAGTCATTAAGTGATCAAAATAATGCTTAAGTTATAAGTGCACAGAAATAGTAAATAGTGGAAGATAAGGAGCCCCATAAAGACAGGAGCCCCCTCAGAAGTCCCAGTGTGATTGCCCCAACTACACAGCCAGTAGTTTCCACTGATTTACATTGTAATATGAATACATTTCTAATACATTTGTGATTTTGAATTGGAAGCAGGGAGGACCTGAGGCAATTATGAACGTGACAGAAGAGTACCAAAGAGGTGTCAGCTATGGCCTCCTCAACATCACTTCAGAAAACACCACCATCACTAATGGATTCCAGTTCCCCATCTCTCAAGCCTTAGATAAGGCCATCAATGGCATCACCATCATCATCCTGTTCATCACTATGATCTCCCTTGGCTGTACCATGGAGATTGCTAAAATCAAAGCTCACATCCTTCAGCCAAAAGGTGTGGCCATAGCGCTGGTGGCTCAGTTCGGCATCATGCCTTTCACTGCCTTCTGCCTGGCCAAGGTCTTTCAGCTGGGGCCCATCGAGGCGGTCACTGTGCTGATCTGTGGGTGCTGTCCTGGTGGGAACCTCTCTAATATTTTCGCCTTGGCTCTCCAAGGGGACATGAACCTAAGGTAATCTAAACAGACCTACTTTGGTGGTTCATATTTATGAAATACTTTACAGAAGGTCTTCATTGGAGTTTATGAGTTACACCTACACTAGCCATATTGCAATAATGACTTTTTATCATGCTATCACTTTCATCAAATTTGGAGATATTCAATTATTATTTATGAAATAAAAACAATGCATGTAGCGTTCTAATGAGTTGGTGGTTATACATTTTGGGGATCTCTCTCTTTAAAAAGGAGCTCTCAATGGCTGTTTGTATTTCGGCACAACAGTTATTAGGCAGTCTCTATGGCCATCATGTCTTTGGTTTTCCCTAGAATAGTTCAATTTGGCCAGGTGAAGATGCTTGGTACTCTAGCTAGCACTTTGAGTATGAAGGGAAAAGATGGTACTGCAACTGTTACAGTGAACTGTGAAGGTGCTCAGAGCAGTAACACACTAAGACAGCTTTTCAAACAACAAATAAAGCATGGGCTCACAATGGGACAGCGTAGTGTGAGCTTGCAAAAGCAAAGCTCCTCTGCCGGACCTATAAACATTTCGGGTGAACCCGTACCTTGTTAGACTAAAAGAAGTGATGATAATTTAGAGCGTCCATGGTAACAATACCAGTGCAGAATATCACCGTTTATCAACACTTGCCGAACCTACACTCGTTGGCCATTTCATCAGAAACACCTCACAGACAGGTGCAGTTTGTAGAGTTACAGTTACTGATATAGTGCAGTCCAACTGTCACTGCACAGTCTCTCAAACCCCTCTACACTGTCCATCAACGAAAAGGGACCACTACAGGACCACTACTGACCAGATTATGATCAGATTATGGGCAAAAATTATGGCACATTTTTTCCCTATGGGTAATTTTTGTCCAATATGTTAAACTTTAAAATGTAAGTTTCATGTGTTACGCTGCTGTGAGTATTAGCCCCTCACCCAATGTTTCCTATTTTTGCTGATGTGTCACATTTACATGTTTCCGACACCATTGCAGTCTTTGCCGATGTTGACGTGGTGTTAAGGGCAGTCATCGTAAAGGTCTGCGTGCATGTAATCCTGCGTCGTGGTGCTGGCACTGACAGGATGGAGAGTATCACTGCTCACAGAATGTCTGCAGTCCTGGCTGTTGGGTCAGTCTGCGCATGTCGGACAATTCGCCGGTTCTTTCTTTCCGTGGTTCATGTAGGTCTCCCAGATCCTTCATATCGCTGTTGCATGCCTTCTTCTATCCACTGCAGCCAAGAGGTTGCTATCGTAATATTCGCAAGACCGTTATGAATCACAATACGTTGATAAGACCATCCCACTTCTCGGAGCCCTACGATGTGACCCCTCTCCAACTCCTCCAACTGCTCGAATTGCTTTCGAACTCTTCTCTGAGGCAAACTTCACTTGCAGAGGATGCTACCAACACAACAGCACGAGTCAGAATGGACAGCACGCGCAAGAGGATGATCTTATATAGTCAGTCAGGTACAGCGATAAAGCCTGTCTTTGCTTATGTCACATGCGCGGCTGAGTGTGAAACTTAAATCATTCACATGTCTTATGATGTCAGACCTAGCCACCAAGTTCCTGTCAGATGATTCCTTCTGAATGACGAGTGTCTATGAAATAGAAATTTACAGTAGTGTGCAGTGTGGGATGGACAGTGTGAAATTTAAAGTGCAAAGTGTGCAAAAGTGAATGTGCAACATAAAGCTGTGCAATTGAGCGGCAGGCATTTAATAAAGTATCTGTGGTAAAGTCCTGTGTATGATGTATGTGTGAGGTCGTCCTAGTGGCATTGATTCAGATACTAAATGGCCTGCGAGAAGAAGCTCCTCCTCATCCTATCTGTGTTTGCCTTCAGGGAGAGAAAGTGCTTTCCAGACTTTAACAAAGAGAAGAGTCTATTGTTTGGCTGCTAGTATGATGTTCTTATGGTGGAATGCAGTGTTAGCTTTACACCAGATGTAACGGGACCCATGTCTTCCAAAACATTCCACCTGTGACTCATCTTTCTACAGAGTATTATCTCAAAAGTCTTGGGAGTCATCTAGATGGTTTTTGGGAAATGCGATGTGAGCCTTTGTGTTCTTTTTGGTCAGCAGTGGTTTGCGCCTTGCAACCCTCCCAGGGATGGCATATTTACCTGCTGACTTTCTTATTGTGGATTCAGGTACGTTGACTGAGGCAAGTGAGGCCTGCAGTTCGATAGATGTCTCTTATTGTGACCTCCGGGATGAAATGTTGATGTGCTTGTGGTGATATTTAAGTAGGCCAGCCACTGATGTTCACTAAAGTCTCAAAGCCTTGGCAAGGGCTTTGTAACACTTTCCAGATGGTAGATTTCAATAACTCTTTAGAATGTGGCATCATGTACTGTTTTTTGAGATCTTCTAACCTATTTCACATTGCCAGACTGGTTCTTTTTAAGTGCTTTAAGAGATTCAACAGTAATGGCATTAACCATGCCTGGGTATGGCTAGTGATATTGAACCCAACAGTCAATTAGATTTGGTTAACTGGTTGGGTTAGTGTTTAAGGGACCAATTACTTTTTCACAAAGGGTCTGGTAGGGTTGAGCAGCATTTTCCCTTCCATAAATGAAGTTATCATCTTTTTCATGACACAGTATATACACTCGCCAGCCACTTCAACTCCAACTGCCTTAATTCTTAGTGGCATAAATTAAACAAGGTGTTAGAAACATTCTCTAGAAATTTTGGTCAACATAGACATGATAACATCACACAGTTGCTAAAGGTTTGTCAGTTGCACCTCCATGATGCTTGTCTCCTGTTCTACCACATCCCAAATGTGCTTTGTTTGATTTAGATTGGTAATTGTGGAGGCCATTTGAGTACAGTGAACTCAGTGTACTAATCAACCAGTTTGAGATGATTTGAGCTTTGTGGCATGGCACATTATCCTGCTGGAAGTAGCTGTCAGAAGATGTGGTACACTGGGGTCAAAAAGGATACAGGTTCAGTAAAAATACTCAGGAAACCTGAACCCCACACCACTGCACCACCACCACCAGTCTGGAGCTTTGATACACGGCAGGATGACCAGGCAACATTATTTCCAATCTTCTAATGTCCAATTTTTGTGAGCCTCATGTGTAATATAGCCTTAGTTGCCTGTTCTCAGCTGACAGATGTGGTCTTCTGCTGCTGTAGCCCATCTGCTTCTGTGTTTAACATGTTGTGCATTCGGACATGATCTTCTGCAGACCTCGGTTGTAATGATTATGCAAAAAGTCAAAAACGGCAAAATGTTTTGTGCAACAGCAATGACGTATCATACAGTATATGGATCATTCAACCAAACTGGTTCAAGGTCAGAGTTGAAAAGACATTTTGGACTTTTGGACATTTGGAATTTTATGAAAATAAATGATCGAACATTCCATTTTGTCATTACCAAAACAATTGAAACACTACCGAAACTTTACCAAATGTTTCAGTAGCACTCGGCAGTGGAACTCAAAAATGATAGCCAATACATGAACAGCAAATACAGCTTTGCACAGTTGTGAACACACAAAATCATATTTTTCATTAAAACACAAAAATGTTTCTTAATTACAAAAAATAGGTGTTTCGTTAGTGGGAGTTCTTAATGTTACACACTGATCTTCAGACTTTGTGACACATTTGCTTCAAAATAGGATCTAACTCTTTACCATGTGGCACTGTAGAATGCAGTAATGCAGTGTCATTTCCTGCTCTAAAATGTAGGGGTGTGGCTAAAATAACGCTTCGCCTACAGTCTAAAACGCTTTATGTTTCAGTGACATGAGCTGTGGGTCATTTTTTGTTTAAACATTAAACTCACACTAAATCAAAATCTTGCAACTTTACTTTAAAGGAAATTAAACAGATATTAAAAAACACAACATTTAAAAATATGATTTTGTATATTTTTAGCTTATTACTATTTTTTAGCTTATTACTATTGCATTGGGTTAAATAGATCACATTCTAATGTCTGTAAATATCTGAGATCTGAATACTTCATTGTATTATAAACATTTTATTACTGTGGGACTGCAGGTTAATCTACTTCAGTTCAATGGTCCAGGTATATGTATGTATGTATGTATGTATGCAATATTCTATACTAAATATGCTGTAATGTTTGGATCTCTGTTGTAAGGTTCCTACCACTGACATGTCTTAAAAACGTGGTTTATTAGGTTATTATTAGTTGAATATACCGCAAAGTGATACCAAACCTCTCTCTGTTCCACAGTATTGTGATGACCACATGCTCCACAGTCACGGCACTGGGAGCGATGCCCTTTCTCCTATATCTGTACTGCAAAGGGTTCTCTGGTCTGGAGAATGCTGTTCCCTATGCTGGTATCATCGTTTCCCTCGTCATGACCTTAGTGCCTTGTGCCATCGGTGTCGCCATCAACCACTGGGCTGCACGTTACTCTCAAATTATAGTTAAGGTACATATCTGAGGGGTAAAAGTATCAGTTTCCTGGATACAGATTAAAGCCTAGATCTTTACCAAGCTACACAGTAGATATGTTATTGGGTGTATTAATTGTTAGCAATAATATTGACTGAGATTCCTATTTAAAGTGGAATTACACCAATTATTTAAATATTTCTTTATAGTTCAGTTATTGAGATTGGTGGTTTGATGCTAAATGTATTGTATAGATATGTACCAGCTCTGATATGTTTAACAATGAGGTCATAGGAACAAGGGGTCTTGATGTCTGCAGCTCTATCTAAACAACTCTATCTAAAGCCATCAATAGGTTTTTATATGTAACAATGTTATTGTATGGTAAAATAAAAAAAAAACAGAATGATCTCTCATTACACATTGCACGTGCCTCTCCACCATGAACACATTTTAGGGCAATACCATATCTTAAAATGGTCATAAAGCAGTGTCTTAGGCATCATGTCATGTAATAGCTTTCTGTGAGGGAGCTTTTAGAGGCATAAAATGTTTCAGACGTCTGGTTCCTATCATCACCACTGTGAACAGTTCTGAGTAAGTTTCTCCAGAATGAAGCATTGCACATCAAACCACTCTGAATGAAATACATCTTAACCATTTAATCACTGTTGATGCCCAAAACTAAACAAGTATCTCTGAGATGGTAACTTTACAAGTGATTACAAAAGCGCTTCTTTACTTTTAATGTTATTTTTTGGACATTTCTTTTGGTCCATTCGTCATGGCATGGGAAGCTGCTGTGCTCAAGTGAGACAGTTTTTTGGACAGTGATGTAGCTAAACCTCTGAACTAAATATGTGAAACTCCACTTTAAATAATTGCTTAAACTTGAAGTTGAATTTGCATGTGGGAGGACAAAATGAAGTACACATGACATTCATGTCTTCTACAGGTTGGTCTCAGCATCTTGCTAATAGCCTCTGTGGCTATCGGCGTGATGTCCGGCATCGCTGTAGGTGGAACGGTGTGGGTATTGCTCTCTCCGCGACTCATGACAGTGGCCTCTCTCATGCCTTTCATAGGCTACCTGCTTGGGTACATCATGTCAACTCTTCTCAAACAGAATGGCCAGTGAGTACTGAGCATGTCTTTCTTTAGCAAATATGAAAATCTGTGTTTTCAATTACAGACAACTAGGTTCATTAAGTAAAAGAACACATTCCGGTTGTTTTCCTGTCAAATGTTTTAAGCAACCCATAAATTCCCTTACTTATGTAAAATAAAGCAGTTAGAATTATATCAACAAAGTTTCAACACATATGGTTCACTCTCCAGTACATACAGTCATATAGATTTGGAAACTGGCCAGCAAAAACAGCCAGCTTTGAATTTCTGTGATGTCACATCCAATTGATCTACATATATTCGCCTATTCAGCCTACAGCAATTTTTTCTCTGCCCATTCACACTTAAGTAATGTTTGTCCAAGAGTCCTTTTTGAATAAGGCACAACACAGGGCAGCCAATCAGAACAGAGCGTATATCAGTCCAAAGACACAGCAACAAAAACAGCCCGTTTAACTGAAAAACATAAAGAGAGATTGGAAAATTAATTTTAGTGCATAAAACCACACAAACGTTAGCCAAGGTAGGTAGAGTAGCCTAATCAATACTCAAGTAAAAGTATTGATACTTGGGTTAAATACTGACACAAGTAGAATAAACTTCACGTAAAGTAAAAGTATCAGGTCAAACACTACTACGGAGCGTATAGGACTGCAATGAATCTTCTTAGTAAATTCAGCATCTATCAGCACAGGAACTGAAGATTGTAGGGCTCAGTTGTTCTATTTTTCTTATTATTTGGGCTAAAATAAGATGCTAAAGCTCCAAAGTCAGAATTGTGACCTATCACAACATAGTACAGATGCTGTCACCAACAGAACAGAATGAAATTAAAGAGAAAAAAATGAAGCAGTAACTACATATGAATGAGTGAAATCTAACTGAGTAAAAAATTGATTACTTTCTAATATACTTGAGTAGAAGTAAAATTAGTACTATGAGGAAAATACTCAGCAGAGCACAAATCCATCAGTATTTTGTACTTGAGTCAATGGACCAAACTACTACTCACCTCCGGTTATAAGTAGTGTTATGTAGTCTGTAACATTACCAATCAGCTGTCACCAATCATGAGCATTTAACATCTGCTTTCACCTCCAGCTTCCTAAACAAGCCATGCTAAATGCTACATCAATTGTGGTTGACCAGTTTGATTATGACTATGAAAGGCAGGCTGGACAATTCAAGTTCCATTGTCTCTCTCCAGGTGCAAGAGGACGATTGCTGTGGAGACTGGCTGTCAAAACATCCAGCTGTGCACCACCATTCTGAAAGTGGCATTCCCTCCAGAGGTCATTGGAGCGCTGTTCCTCTTCCCACTAATTTACATTGTGTTCCAGGGTGGTGAGGCTCTGCTCTTCATCATCCTCTTCAGATGGTACCAAAGGTGTAAACCTGCCACAGATGGTAAGTTATCCTGCAGAGTCTATTCAGGGGTACTATTTCTGCTTCTAGTCATCAGGTGAACTGGGCTGATGTAATTCATGTAATGTAATTTTAATTTAATGTTACCTAAAGGATGTATCTCTGAGATAACCTACCGCTCAAAGGCTTAGGAGATCATTTTCAGTCATATAAAATCTTGTCTGAGTGCAGACGAGTGTAGAAAATTATTCTAATATGTTAGTTTTTTTGAGAGCTTCAAAGTATTACCATGACCCTGAGAAGCTGTAAAAAGACGATTCCTAGCTAACATCATAATGTGACTCAACTGTGTAAAATGACAAATATTTTAAATGTGATAAATAATTCCAAACTTTTGAATGGTAATGCATGTGCATGATTTAGAATGAAGCCAAATCTCAGTAAGCTAGCTGTTTTAATCATTCAGATTAACACTGTATGCTGGTGATGTGTTTTCTTTGGCATTTCTGACAGAGAAAACCGTGTATCTGGCAGTCGAGACACCTGAAGAGGCCAAATGTCCTTAACCAGAGTCTTCATCTCAACAGTCCATTGACCTTGAAGGATTCTGTCATTAAAGACCAAAAACAAGAAAACTAAGCAATAAGAACTCACAGTATGCAGTGACACAGTGGTTTCAGGATCTTGTTAAAAAGCCTCTGTGCTGACTGATGCAATGTCTGATTTCAATAACCTTCTTGGGCATTTTGGAGCTTTCCCTTTAGCGGTTACAAAAACGGTGGAATATTCCTGGAATCCTCAAATGTAATATTCTAGAAAACAGACTGTCCAAACATCACACTATGATTTTATACAAAAATAATTAAATACAATTTTAAAAGGAAGGTAAGATGTTGAAGTTATGAAAATACGCTTCTTCTTGCACTGGGTGAGGGGTGGGTTTAGGGAAACATTCTGGCAGGCCAAATCAACTGTACTAGCCTATGAGGTGCTTTGGGTTCCTTTTCCCTACTAAAACTCCTGGAAATCTGCTTGCAATCAATTAGACTGTGTTTTTGCTAAATTCTTGTATAATGTTTCTGTAAAGTAATAAAAGTGTTGGGACTGATGTGTGTCACTGAAAGAACAATGCAAAATCCATTTGTACATTTGCACAATTAAAACAATATTTAATCAGAAATCATCACAAGTTATTTACAATGCAGAGATAAATTAAACCTTTGTACAAACATGAAACACTACTCCTTGCAAGTCACTTCATTCTGTTCCAAAATGGAAACAGATGTCATACAGTACACAACGTCACTTTTTTGGTATTAAATAAATCCATTTACATTAAGTCATGAGTTTGCTCCTGCAAAAAGAATATCTCCTTCAATTAAGCAAGGAAACATTACCACTTACTCCTCCCTGCACAAATACAGTTGTATGCAAATGTTTGGGCACCCCTGGGCAATTTACGTATTCAGTTACTTTCTGAAATGAAAAGAAGTTAAAACACCACCTCTGAAGCAAACTAGTTAATAATCTTTTGTAAAATAAAGCTAACTGATACCTACAAAGTAGTGCCACCAGAAACCCTCACAAAAGGTCACTGTCTGAAATAGACCAAACAACACCTACAGGCATTTTGGAAACACAAGCTGTGGAATAAGGAAATAAAAATGGAAGTCTTTGGCCACAATCACCAAGTATGTTTGGAGAGAAAAAAAAAAAGGAGCAGCATTTGATGACAAGAACACCTCGCCAGTTAAGGACTGGGTTTGTCTGTCAGCCAGCAGCACAGGAAATATTGCATGAGTTGATGGAAGAATGGATTCCACTTAATGTGACACAGACAGTCACAAAACTGAAGCTGAAAAGAGACTGGTTTCTACTACAGGACAATAATCCAAAACATTAAGGCATTGAATTGGCAAGACCTGCCGATACGATACATATAGTGAAATTGGGGTTATGATTCGATATAAACTCTCTGCTGAGAGTTTGCAGCAGAGGTTGTGTGTACTCCTTTCCACTTCTAAAATCAGCAAAATATAAGTTTGCCAGGAGTGCTGAAACATTTGCATGCAATTATACAATTTACTTTTACAATGCTAATCAATAGCAGTTCAATATACAAAGCCCATTTTTTCAATTCACTAAATAAAATTCTGAAATGCACAGTAAAATGCAAAGGTAACATACGGAAAAAACATAGCCTGCCATATTGTCAAATCGAGCACACTCACCCGAGCTGTAAGATGCTGTGAGAAAAGTAAACATTTGTTTAAGGTTATGCAAATCCTTATGCAAATGCAACCTAACTGCACATACAGCTAGTTTATAGATCACTGCCACGCGAAAACATCACCGTGCCATTCAGTGTGTTCTGATTTGCATCCTTTCAGAGTGAAACCATGCTTTTGAGGACAGATATCCTCCCAATAATCCCAAACGAAACCTTTTAAAAAGTATTATCAGTGACAAATGACATGCGTTATTACTTAACCAAGAGAAGATTTTGATAATACATGCTAAATTGTCACGCATGTCCAGTAGCCAATTCTCGATCAAGAAATAAGAGATTTACTCTTAACTAACACCAATGAAAAGTAAAACGATAGGGGAAACAGTGCTCGTAGAAATAGCCCTTTTTACGGTGTGGCAGGGTATATACCATAAAGATTTTTGCCACTAAATAGCTACGAGTGGGATGACACATTCGATCAAGTCTTTAAAAAAAGAAAAAATAAAAAAAAATAAAAAAGAAAAATAAAAGAAGCTCTCAGTGCTAGCGAGTGCCCATGCATCATTCACAATGTCATGTGGAAGGGCTGTTCGATGCCAAAATTGGAATTCACTTTGAGTCCAATTCCAAGTAATCTCAACACAATATTGTCACTGATTTGGAAAATGACTCCAAAAAAGGAATTAAGACCCTTTTCACACACGCACTTATTAGCGAAACCGTAATTACCAGGGAGGACCTAAATATGACCGAAATGCAGGAAAGTAGAAATTTACCTGACCAACATCTAGTACAATTACTTCAAAATTTCCAGGAGGGCTGATGCATTACTTGTACCTCAAATAAGTCTTGACTGCAGCTAGTAAAGCTGTGCAAGCAAAAAGCATCAAAAGAGTATAATTTGTACTTGATTCTAGTGGTATACTGCTTGAGGGATGTGGGAAGAATCTGCCCCTTGAGCACACATGGCTGCTATTGCACAAAAGCAACACAGCATGACCAGCAAAGTGGAGAAGTTTTGTGAGGCTTTTGTTTTTAGATAAACAAACATATTGACTGTAAGTCACTTTGTTTCAGATTTTACATGTTTTACATGTACACTGTTCAAATACAATACAATCTACTGATGTGTGTGTTGAAAGGATGCTGACAGCAGATTCTCAGTACTTACATGTGCAGGTGTAGGTAAACTTGAATGTCACTGTAAGGCCAAAGCTTTGGAATTCACTCTTGATTTCCAACTGCCTGGATTTAGAGAAGCAACTCTTTTTTTGGGATCGAGCCCTATCAAGTTCTGTCATGTGCACATACACGGTGGTGGTGGTGGTGGTGGCGGTGCTGGTGGTGGTAGCAGGTGGGGGGTGGGGGGGTGTACATGTACATAATTTCTCACAAATGTGATAATTGTGGCCTCCTTTACAAACCCCAGATAACAAGGTGATAACAAAATAATACGTAAATGCCACGCAAGGCATTTCATCAACCTTTCACTCTCTGTACAGTGATGTGTCTCTCTGCTACGTGTCCAACTCTCTAGACCTGAAGGATGCAGAGCAATCGTCTGAAATGGTGCAGGATTTGACCATGTATGATATATGTATGTAAAGAGCTGGGAGTTCTTGACAGGACAGTATTGGTGGCGTCTGTTAGGCATTGAGTCTGTCTAGTTCAATATCACCTGAGATGGGCTGGGCTGTGGTAGAGGTGCAGCACAAAAGGGGATCACAGCAGTCAGGCTTGCAGGGTCGCAGCCTTTGTGGACCCAGCATTCAGGCTGCGTGGCAACCTAAGGGAGTCCAGGAGCTCTCAGGATTCCTTTAAAAGGGGAATGTCTGCAGGGAAGAGAGAAGAGGAAATATCAGCTATTTGTCTTGACAACCACAGAATTTTAGGTGAGAGACAGAGGGAGGGCAGAAATGTGTAGAAAAGCATGCCTACCATCAGCCAGGTCCTGCTCTGGACTGTGTAGAGACATCATACTGTTATGCTGACTACTATCAGGGTTCTGGTATTGTAGCTCTGCAGACGCTGCAGTAGCCCCCTGCGCAGCGTCCAAAGACCAGGAGGAGGAGGAGGAAGAAGAGGAAAGTGGCCGATGCACCACTGCCATCTCTGAGTGCTGAGATTGCATAGCTGAGACCTGGGCTGAAGGTTGCTCCAAAGGCTCTAGCTGTGTGTGTGGGTGAGTCCTGGGCACGACCAGACCTCCTGCTCCCGATACAGCCTCTTCGTAGGACGGCAGCGTCACCTGCACACCCTCCACCATGATAGTTACAGGTTGCCCAAGGCCTCCCTGCTCACGGCTACAGAGGGGGAGAGAGAGAGAGCATCAGTATTTAGAGACGACAAAACATAATGAACAAACGGATAAATGGAGATTTGAACAAACGAAAGTTTCTCTACATACTGCTTAGAAAATCTAATCTGTATCTGTATTAAAATGTACAATTCTGCAAAGGGTGTACTAGTCACCCCCAAACCTAACCCAGTGTTATCAAACACACATTCTACAAACCAGGCTCATGCACAAACATTCTGGTGGGCAACAGCTCAACAGGGGCCAAAAGAACAATATAAACATGAATGAATCATAAGAAAAAACAACAAAGCAGGGCGATGGGGTCTATCCATGCATGTACCTGCCACAGACAACAGGTAAACAGAGTAACAAAAAAGTAAAGACAACAGCAAAAACACACCCGAGCAACCAAAATATATCCTTACAAAGAAAAAAAGGCTAAAAATACACACGACAATAATACTGGGGGGTCAAGCGATGGCCATCAAAAAAGTATTTCGGAGAATTGTTTTTTCCCCTCAAATCTCTCTACCATCACCAAGGGAGGACACGGTTCAGCTTGCTTAGTAGTGTTGTGCAAGATCAAGTTGTCAACGTTTTCAAAAAAAATTGATTTAAAGAATTTGAATTCTTACTGCTATGACCTGTATACTACGGTCTGGCCTGGTAGGCTGACAGAGAAAAAGTAGATGGCTCACCGTCCTTGATGGAAAGACTTTAGTTTGGGTTGCACAAATAAGACAAACAGGACCACCAGCAGAAGGACCAGTACCACAGAGATAGCGGTGGAGGCCACAATAGACAGCGTGTTCATCCCCAGTACAGGAGCTGGATTCTTTTCTATTCAGAAGAGATTTTGGAGAGTTACCAAACTTGACACAGACGTACCTACAAGTGAGAGTTTCTTGGCAGTGTTTAGGTGCTCAGGGGTGAACTTAACCCCCACTGAAATGTAACCGTTCACTCCTCATCATATCTAGTAATTATTCATATCAGCCACTTTCTGTAATGAGCTTGAGTCTAATAATTACAGCATAAATACTGAAGAATTTAAGAGCAGCATCTCATATGCATAACTAAATACATGTTAGACAAAGATTTTTATACATAAAAAAGACTCCAAAGGATATTGAATGGGAATGGAAGGAAGGGTCAGTGGGATTAATTAACACAGACTAAACAAGCTTAGATAGACACAGTATTAAACAGAGAGTTTCAGTTACCCTGGCTGAGAACGCAGCTGATCTGTACAGGGTTGTCCCACTCGCCATTCTGGCAGGTGAGGTATTTGTAGTCACCCTTCAGTGTGTAGCCCTCATCGCAATAATACTCAACCACTATTCCATGAGTCAGGTGTTGACATGGTGATGGGTGGCAAGCATAACCTCCGTTCTCTGGCTGAAACGGAGGGCCACACACTGAAACACAAACAGTTACAGAAAACGGATGGATTAAATGATGGTGCTACTCTGATTTGTACTCCACTCCAGTGTCTTTTACCTACTTTACCACATTCACAATAAATGTGAGTGAACAAAACATTTCCAGATTATACGAGCCCTGGGCACAGATGTGAGCAATATGACAATATTTTATCGTTCATTATTGTATCATTATAAACACACTTCTCTGATCATCATGGATATCATCCATAAAGGCAGTGCACTGCATCTGTGCCACAGCATTGTTATCATGACTAATGTCCTTAGAGGAGAACTCCACAAAGTCATTTAGAGTTGAGTAGAGGTGAAATACTTTGTTGTAGAAACTTAGATCTTTACAGTGGTGGTGATAAGAATCAGGGTCAACAATCCAAATTTGACTACTTTATTTACTATCCAAAATGATCAGGGAACCTACGTGTGAGAGTTTTTCTTTGCATTGCTGATTATGGCAAAATAGTTAGAAATCTGAAAAATAAGTTTTTAAATATTTTGCCTTACAGGGCCGTGATGTACCTTTCCACTATGAATGGGGAAAAAAGGTCAGACCCAAGACTACAACCTCATTTCAGCTTACACCTACCATAAAACAAAGCCTCAGGCATCAGGTAACATATTCATAACCATTTTAGGTTAATGATTTTCTGTGCGGGAGCTTTTAGGAACATTCAAATCTTCAATTGTCTGTTTTTTGTTTTGTTTTTTTACCACCGCCTCTGTAGACAATTGTGACTAGAACAAAGCATTTCACAACAAACCACTTTGAGTGACTTTGTTTGCATCTTAGCCATTAATTTAAGCACAAATTTTGAAATAATGGCAGAATGCCCTTTTAGGTATTGTGATGTGATGTTTCTGCCACACCGCTTACACCTAACTGGGAACTCACAGTTATTGTGTAGACAGCGTGGTGGTCCTGAAGACCAGAGACCCTCTTGGGTGCAGATGACGATGCTGGGACCATCCACAGTGTAACCTGAATCACAGCCATACTGCAGCACAGTGCCCACAGGGAAGGAGCCTCTGTTGGTCTCGGTCACATTCACTCGGCCATGCGGGATGGAGAACGGCCTCGCACAACCTGATAAAAACAGACAAATATGGGGGGGGGGGGGGGGATGAGAACATTTACTTTTCGGTAAAACCATCCTCTTGTAAGTGAGTCTTTTAAAAACAGCAAAGAGGACATCAAGCTTAACTGAAGTTAAACATTACAGGAGATCTAGGCAGTACGCTGATGCTCAATTGCAGAACTAGTGACTTAAAATAGAAACTGGTAGCTGCATTTATAGTTCATCAGTTCGAAATGTCCATTAAGGTGCTTGAGAGTTTAAGATTTAAAAATTAAGCTGAATTCAAAATGGCTCCCTATTAGAGAAGAGGTATACTATACAGTGTGTCAGCCATGTAGCAGTAGTGTTACAATTCTCAACAATAAATCCTTCGGTCTTTTCATGGTTGATCTCCATACAGTCCACTAAAGAGCTAACAATCATAAGTAGTCCATTCCAATCACAGCAATAGAATACCAAAACCCCAGCTTAAAAGTGATTCCAGCTCTTTTGCTGACCTTGAGTGGGCGCACAGCTGACCTGCATGGAGCCATCCCACTCGCCATTCTTGCAGGTGAGGTATTTATAACCTTTCAGAGTGTAGCCCTCATCACAGACATACTCGATCACGGTGCCCTGAGTCAGATGGTGGCATGGAGATGGGTGGCAGACATATCTGCCGTTCTCTGGAGTCAGTGGTGCAACACAGTCTGGGTTGGGACAACATTTGAGATCACATGACCTTGACATGCTTACTTCGCCTCTAAGTTAAAATATTTAAGTATACTAAATATTATGTCAAAATACTTCTGCTGAATAGTCTTCTTTTCCTCACGATGTTTTACTGAGCTGCAGTACTTTTAGCACCCTAACTACCCACCATTACTCAAGAATCCAGCAAGCGTCAACTTTGTGATTGTAAGTAGTTTGATCATGCTACCAGATATACTGACTTAGCACACAAAACAGAGCTGTGTGTTTAACTGTCTTCATGGCTTAAAGAGCTCATCTTTCTGAGAACAAAAGATGCTCAAATTCAACAACATGACAACAAACATGTCATAAAGTACTAATAAACAACCTGGGACATTTCTGCAATTTGTCTTATCTTTGCCTTAGCTACAGTGCAGCCAAAAAAATATTTGCTTCATTGTCTCAAAATAGAACAGACAGAACAGAGACTGCATTTCTGTAATATAACCTCACATTGTCATTTACTCACAGCAGGCAGGACTGCAACATCAAAAACAAAAAAAAACATATATAAAAGATGATTCAGAAACCACAGGAACCAAGCTCAAAGCGGAAACCGACCCGTGTTTAGGGATTGGTATATAAATACACACTTTTATTGTACCAGCTGAAGTACTGCAATAGGGTACCCAAATTTCTTAAGAACACTCTGAGTCAACACTTTGAGTCAATTACAATGCCTGATCAAAAATCAGGCCACTTAATTAGCATGTTATTAACATGCTTCTTAATTAATCGGCGATTTGTTGCACATATCATAAACATACTACAATAAAGCACAGTAAATATTGTTCTATAAGCACAGACCCACTTCCAGCACTGCACAGTCACACCGCCGGCAGCGTTTAACAGAGCAACCGCAAGATGCCAACAAAACACTCTTGGAGCAACGCTGAAACCAGCTTTAAATCTTATTCATCTTCTAGATGATATATGTACATATTTTCAGGAAAACATGCTTGTTTAAGTGCACTACTTAGCAGCTGATGTTTCCCACAATAAGCTTAAAAACATGATTGCCAAGTAATCAGCTAAAATAATGGATTAAAGTGACTTGGTCAAAAATAAAAATAAATAAATAAGTAAAAAATAATTAAATACTTTAGCAGTGCTCTTGTAGTGCATCTCAGAGTGATGGCAATGTATATACATTGAACTGACTTTCAACGTTCTCAATATAATCAAGATCTCTATTAAGCAACTCATTTGAGTTTGTATTAGATTCAGTGCCCAGACGTGCTTCACACATTGTATGCTTATTTGGATAACTTCTGACAAGTTACAACTCACAGTTATGCAGACAGCGTGGTGGGCCTGAAGACCAGAGACCCTCTCGGGTGCAGATGACGATGCTGGGACCATCCAAGGAGTAGTCTGTATCACAGCTGTATTGGAGCACAGTGCCCACAGGGAAGGAGCCTCTGTTGGTCTCGGTCACATTTACGCGGCCATGCTGGATGGAGAACGGCCTCACACAACCTGGCGAGGAAGAGGCGTCAGACATGTTACAGACATTAGAGAAGAAGGTGTTTGAAGTACTAGCTCAGAGCTGTGGGCAGAGACAGCATGATAATCCACTACAGCCCGTTAAAAAACAAGCCTAAGTGGGTGTGATGTGGGATTGTATAACTCTGGTGAATCACAGAATCTGTAGGCTGTTTTACTCTCTGCTCAGTACTTCCTACAAGAAAGCGGCTTTGGAAACAAAATATGCTATTTGTTATTGAGACTGGTGTTTTCTCCAAACAGCAGTGCATTTTGTTGGGGGTGAGTCAGTTTAGTTTTAACACACTCCATTCAAGCCAGAAATTGAGCCCTCTGTCGTAGGTCTTAAAGAAAGTTTTATAAAAAGCAAACATGCAATGTTAAATGTGTAAAGCACTGATAAAATCCCAAATGCCTTGTTCAGACTGCCAGCCCATATCTAAAACGTATTCAGTCTCTTTTTTTTTCATTGTCTGGGCAGCAAAAAAAACACATGAAATACGAGTTTAAAATGCAATTCCAATCAGAATGTTACAAGATGAGCCTAGATGGTCTGGCTGCTCAAATCAGATTTCCAAGTGTCTTCTGCATAACTCACAATGGGTCAGACAAACCATGTCAAATCCAGAGCGACGGAATTGCTGGGATTTGCTACACAGATACTAATGCCTATATTGTTACCACAGCAAAACAAGTAGATAGGTTAATGATGTCTAGACACCCAAATCCGATCTGATCACTTGCAAATAACTGATTCATGAAAAAACGAATCCCATTTCCCCGCAGTCCGAGCATAGCAAAAAAACCATAAGCACTATATACAAAAATGTGTCCCCAAAAAATTTTAATATTCAGAAAATGAAAATACATGAACATGAACATCTGTTACAGCTAATCAATGATGTATGTTCCCCCTGAGTCCAATGTTTTCCAAATCCTGCCTATAAAAATATGAATCAGGTTTCAAGGAACTTACTTGATGCCTGTGATGCAGACAGCAAACTCAAGAAGATCAAAAGAGACCAAGGCAGGAAAGGAAGAGGTGCTGAGCAGACCCGGACCGATGAATACCTCTCATTAATTCCTTCTGACATCTTACCCTTCACAGCAGGGCTACAGTCTCCTGTAGAGGATTAAATTACATTAAACCATCACACTAAATTAACTCTGAAACACCACAGTAAAACTCCCAATGCAATAAACACATTTATGTGGATTATCTATTCTGTATAAATGACTACAACGGCTTGATTAGACCCTAATAGGTTAAGTTGGTTATGGTCTAATTAGGTTGGTGTTTGGACGTTCATCATGATCATGCATGTTCCTTTGCTAATCAAATTGCACAACTCACTAACACTCCCCACTAGTACAGTCACTGTTTCAACGCATCCTCAAAGGTTAGTTCCAGTTACTGCTCCACGCCTACTAGTGCGGGAATGAAGGAAAAAGGACTTCCTTGTTTTGTTTCCAAATATAGAGCACTGTGGCCTAAAGCTCCCATTATTCAATATACGTCAATGTGAGAGCTAAAACGCTGCACTTTACCTGCATTTTATGTGATGAGCGTCCTATAATGTCAGCAGAAACATTATCCAACACCGGATACGCGGAGAGCCAGTTAGCTAGATTAGCTCGAATGTTTACAAGATCTAAGATGGTTAACTAACTAGATGCGGCTACATAAACTGAAACAACTGTAACAAAACATGTCTTTAAGGTGTCTTTAACCGTGTTGATTGGATGTGTTATTTATTGTTATGTATCATATAAGCTAAATCTGGGAAATTAATACCGTTTCCGCTCAACAAAAGAACCATAACGTTAGCACAGACAATAGCTAGCGGGCTAACGCAGCTACATAGCGTTCATCTACATCCACTGTTTCAGAGAAATAATGTTCATCGAACTGACAGTTTAACAGACTGGCTGCTATAATCTCAAAAGATTAAAACTGAGAACCGTTCTCATGTGTAGACTTTTTACTATTTGGTCAGCTTTTTAGTCTTTAACACCGTCTTTGTGCTTCTCCATTACGGAAACTAACTTGACAGCTAGCAGCTCTCCGGTGAGGTTTCCGGTAAACCAGCTATAAGCCAGTCAGCGTTAGCTATTGTAGGTATCGATGTCAGTTGAGTAAATGGTACTTCATCCAGAAAAATGTCGGCGCCACATCGATAATTCGCTAAAGGCGGCTGGTCTGCGGACAAACTGACCTTCCTTCGGGATACGTAGCTAGCAAGCTAGCTATGCCTCCGCCACAGCTGTCAGGCAGCTCTCTGAACAGATGACCTGTCCGTCCGCCTGCAGTCCGCTCCCTCAATGCGCTCCGGAGAACCAGCACGAAAACAGCCTGTCAGAATAAAAGTACCGCAGCAACGCCGTAAAGGGCAACGCCACTGGTTTTTCAAAATTTCACATTTCAAAATTAAATCAACCGGTGATATTTATACGCAGTCATTCAGAGAGGTTTGAAACGGTTCACAATAGACGTTAAACGTTTTCATTACAGTGGTGCTGAATGGAATCAGGGCTGCAATGTTTAAGAGACTATTTGCTTTATACTTTCATTATGTTTATCTTTGGCATTAATTGGTTTTTAAAAGTGCATTCTATGATGAAAATTATATATCAGAGCTATTGTTAAACATTATCTCAAACATCAGACAATATATTCATATCCCTTTAATATAACAGCTATCTTTTAAATGCTTCGGACATCTGGTTCCTATCACCACTGCAGTAAACAATTCTATCAGTATAAAAGAGTTCTATACATTTCATGTAAATAGTTCATGTACAATAGAAAATTTCATATCAAACAACTCTGCCTTATTTTATGTATTTCTCAACTTATTTAATTAAGCAGAAATCTGTAATCTCCTTTTAATGAATACTAACAGTTTCATAGTCAGAATACTATCCTGCTGACTAATGTTAGAGTAGGAATAAAGATGTATTTTTACAACATTATCTGCATAATTCAGCGGTTAATATGTAAATGAAGTTATCCACAGTGTAAAAAGGTTCATAGTAGAGAACTATGCTGACTTTGTTTACAGTGGTGGTGATGAGAACTAGGGATCATAATATATACAACTCAAATATAACTATTTAACGCATCTGTCAAAAACTACCATTGAACCTTTACGTGTCTAATGATTTTTTTTGTTGGTGATGGTAAATGTGGAAGTGTTAAATCTGAAAAAGAAAGTTTTGGTCTGGTTTGCCTTATAACAGCCTGCTTGTACCACCTTTACTATGAATGGCTTTTTAAAAAAATGTTTTAGGTCAAAGTCTGATCTTAAAACTTTTGCAAAAGTATGTATCAAATATCAGGCAGTGTATGGTATGTGTATGTCTGTCTGGTTCCTATCACCACCACTGTGAACAATTCTGACCCAGCGAGTTTCTCTAGAACAGAGTGTTTCACAGCAAACCACTCTGAATGAAACTGTTTACAACTTAAGTGTTTAATTATGCAGGAATTTTGGGAAACTGGTGGGAAAATTCCCCTTTAAGTAAGTTAGTGAGTAAGTACGTTTCTGAATACTGTTTTCTCACAGTCAAACAGTCTATAATTCCTGTGCATATCGGGCACTGCTTCACTTACTGTCTGTGAGTATTCAGCTGGCTCTGTCACAGTGAAAGTATCCGAACAGGACATGTATGTTCATATACAGGACGTGTATGTTCATATGACAAAATACTTTTTAAATATAATGACAGTTCCAAACAAGATTCGGGCACATCTTCTTATTCTGGTTCTATCATCAAAGAGCAATTTGCATTAATTCTTAAATTTAGCTAGAAATAAAGTTAAGTAGGATAAAACACATGCGGCATGTTAAAGACTTCTCTTATCTTTATGATCTGGGATGTTTGTGGTCTCTGTTGTGCCGTCCAAGCCATAAAAACGCCGAATCAACAGGGTTTTGTAAGGAGCGCTCTGATTGGTGCAGAGCGTTACGCCTACAAAGTTAACTTCAGGATCCAGCGCTATTCATGACGCCTTTACGGTGGACGTGAACTCTGGAGTCGTAGAAACCCTGTGTAGAAGCGTAAGCTGCGTTAAGGGTTTCTACGCGGGAAGGGTGTCTGCTGAGAAGAGCTGCTGCTGGAAAAGTTTCGAGGCACACAAGTTCAGTCTCCGGGAAGAGAGTCCACTGCAGCCGGGATGTCAGCACAAACCATCAGCGGGAAAGAAGTCTCAGCGTAAGTGTCTTTCTCGCGTTTTTCGTTCGGCGCTTTGCAGTAGCCGCTGGGCTCTGAAGAGGGAGCTAACAGGCAGATCGCATGCAGGAGGGTCGCTCAGAGAGACTCTTACGACCATTTTTCATAAACGTGAGGGAAATGAACTCTGTGTTAAACGAGCTTTAGAAGCTTTTTAGTCGTTTGGGTTTCGTGTTTTCAGTGAAGCATCTCATACAGAGCGAGGGGGACAGAGAAGCTCCAGCCACGTGCAGCGCTCATGCGCGTCTGATTATGGAAGCGGTGCAAGATCACGATCACTGCATGAACCTGAGGGGTTCAGATCAGGTCGATTTCACTCAGACACGCATATGAACTTTGCAATCAAACTTTTTCCCAGGTTCTGTGTACTCAGGCCGCGAGTGCAATCCCTTCATGTATGCCTGTCCTCGTTATGAACCCTGGGTTGTTTAAACTCAACAGTAGATCAGGCGTTTCTGGTCATCACTGATCATTGCAGGCTTTATTGCAGACTGACTGATTACAAGATCAGGGCATGATCTGCGGCTTCTCGTTTTCGTGTTTTTTGTCCCGTGAATCGCAGTGTTTTTGTTCATGTCTCGAACCTTATTGTCTTCAGTGTCTTATTGCTTCATGTATGTCTCTCAGGGCCCTTATTTTATCGTTCGTCTATTTTTATGTTTAGTGTTTCTTATATTCATTATACTCTTGTTTAGTATAATCTGTATGTCGTTAAATGTTTATGTGCTACACCTTGGGTCGGAGAGTAACGCAGTTTCAGTCCTCTGTATGTCTTGTACATATTGAAGTGTTGACAATAAAACTATTTGACTTGACTAAGCTAAATAGCTATATTTGCAGTGTAGGCAGTGAGTGTGTTTGCATGCACTTAATAGTCTGATAACTGCAGAAAATCAGATTTTGTCAATAATCCGTTCAACACATTTACATGCACTTGAGTAGTCAGATAATGGGAAAACTCTGTGTCTGCATGAATCTGGCTGTAGTCAGATTTCTGCTTTACCAGCCAATAAACGTACAGAAAAAGACGTCATCTAAACGTAACAAACTCAAACTTCATGTCTTGGCTTTTTTTTTTTAAACACTAATTTACTTTACCTGACAATATGAACGTACATCATCTAGAAGATGAAAATATTTAAATCCTTAATTTCGTCAAGCATCGCTCCAAAAGTGTTTTGTTGCCGTCTCTTTGTAAAGTTGTGGACTGTTTCCGGTATCACATTCTGTTTTCACACATGCACAGACTGAGAAATCAGAAAGAAATCAGAGTAAGTGTACACATGCGCTGAGAAATCTGATTACTGAGCTAAAATATAGCTCTCTTTATCCAATGTCTAGGTCTTCATTTGATCTAAGCTGTTAAGATGAGCACTTGAGCAATTGGACAACTGCAGAAATCATGATCGGATGATTAAATACATGTAAACGTTCTCATTGTTAACTCTGGTTCCTGTCAGCACCACTGTGAGAAACTTTGTAGATGTCTACAATCATCCATTTCGCATCATTCGAAATGACTCAGGCATCAGACTAATAGTACTATTTGCTGTTAATGTAAACTTTACTGACTGTTTGTTTTCTTAAAAGCAAGCCAAATAATATAAAATAATAATATTCCTAAAAATAATAACTGGCCATGGTTTGGACACTGCGTGTGGTGTGTTGGATTTATGACGGGGGTCAGATTTTTTTTTAGTCAGTTCGTCGGTGGTCACAATTGTGTCAGCCACTGGTCACATGACTGAGCAGCTCAAGCTTTCTTTATTTGGTGCCTTGTGTTACTGATTTGGCTGTAATTACACAGCGACTAACCCAGTAATTCAGTGCTCCCCTTGACTTCTTCCAGCTGTGGGTAATTATTGTGGGATGACTCTATTTAAAGAAACTGAACCTATAAAATGCGTTATTGATTGTAGAATGTTGCATGCAACTGTGTGTGGTGATTTTTGGTTGCGTTTTGACCTTTCTGCATATCAGGTTATCACAGAGAGATAAAATGTCAATGAACCAGTTTTTGTATCAATGACTACTCTATGGCTCTGATCAGAGTGCAACCCTTCCTCCCATGACCACGTTTGAACAGCGATAGATGAATGATTACTCAGATTATTGAAACAATGACCCACTTTACACTCAGTAATGTTATTACCTAATGTCAGGCCCACATTTACTCAAAGGTTTCTTTGAAGTGGCCAGTGTCTCTTTAACTAATTTACAGACTGTTTCAGAACCTACTGGAAGACCAAATTCAACTAAAAGATTGCAGCTGTTTGGTCATTGTAGTTAGAAAGTAATTGACTTAAATTTCCCTCAAGATATAAATAATCTACACTCATCATCAAATGAGTAGTTGCACCCAGAAGACATGCGTGTATCCTGGTGAACTTCTACCGTTGTGCAGTTGAAAGTATCCTGACCAGCTGTATCACAGTCTGGTATGGGAACTGCACTGTTGCAGACCGCAAGGCACTGCAACGAGTGGTAAAACGGGCCAGTACATTACAGGGGCTCCACTTCCATCCATCGAGAACGTCCAGAGGAAACGCTGTCTGCGTCGAGCTTGCAGTATTCTTAAAGACACCTTCCACCCTGCCCATAGACTATTTGCTCTCTTGCACTCCGGCAGACGCTTCAGGAGCCTCCGGACCAAGACAAGCAGATCGATGAACAGCTTTTTCCCTAGAGCTGTCTCCTTACTGAACCCCCGTTAACCCCTCACATCTCTTTCTGGTCACAGACTGCACATTCTTCATGTATAGCTTATTATTACATTCTACAAAGCTATTGTAAATTATTGTCATATATCCGCATACTGTGTATATCGTCACTGTCCAATGAAAAACAAGTATCTCCAAAATGGTAACTTTACAGGAGAGGCTAGTTTAAACCTAGTTTAATTATAATGTAAGTCAATGGAGCCAGACATCTTTCCAAGCAGTTTTGAGCCATTTCTGTTGGTCCATTCATCATGAAATTTTCACACAGTGTAAACGGCAGATCATGTGATGAGATGATGCATAAAAGTAAAAATCAACAAAAATGGAGATACATGTTTTTCATTGGACAGCGACGATGTACATTAAAGATGCACATATCCTTCTGTCTAATATGTTCTTAGTTCTTTAGTCTGTATATATGTCTGTAGTACACCCAGCTGTATATCATGTTTATAGTACATTCAATAATATAATTACCTGTAAACTTTGTTCATACCTCTGCCTGTATCCTGCATATACTGTACACTGTAGGTACTGTACATCCTGCACTTGCTGCTTATTCCACTTCTGGCTAGATGCTAAACTGCATTTCGTTGCCTTGTACATGTGTAATGACAAAGTTGAATCTAATCTAATGTGAATGATTCAAGTTTCACGCTTGGCTGCACATGTGACGTAAACAAAGAAGGGCATTATCACTGTAACTGACAGCCAACAGCCACGATGCATGAAGACCGCCACAATGACTGCTTTTAACCCCATGTCATTGTCACCAAAGACTGCAATGGTGTCATGCCAGAATGTTGTCGAGTGACACAGAAAGGCAGCGGGTCATCTTCATTGTCGAGTCCAACTTTTGTCTTGGTGGAAACGACCAATGAATGCATGTGTGGAGGCACCGTGGTCAGCACCAAGATGAACGGTTTGTGGTCACGTGTCACATGTCCAGAAGGCCTGGTGTTGCTCCACCTCCACCTCTACTGCAAAATCTGCAGGAACTGTGTGAGAATATTCAAGCTGCGTGGGATGGATTATCGCAGGACAGCATTAGGAACCTCTGCAACTCTATGCTGAGACATTTGCGCTAGCAAACATGGTGGCCTGACGCCATACTGAGAGATGTGTATGTGTAGCTCAGGAAATATTGACCATATCAGTCTAAATTTACCATCATTTATTGTTCCTGATAACCTTTATCTTCCTTCCAATTAGCACTGCAATCCCACACTTTCTTCTGGGTGCAACTATTCTTCTGATGATGAGTGTATATAGTATAGTTCTCTGTGGTGCATTATCCCTTTCTGCAGGCCCCCTTGTGGTCTTTCCTCTAGCAGAGTAAGAAGTTGACCCTTTTTTAATTGATATAATTAGATGAATAATTATTTTCTCATAACTCTGTTATCAGATTAACTAGAACACTGCTGGCTCTGCTGGTGTAAATGACGTGTTGTGACTTTGCATGGAGCTGCTAGTGAGCAATGTGGTGCAAAGAGGTGGAGTTTGATACCAAATAGCAAACAGCCGCTGAATCCATGACAAGTCTGAATGGTTAAATAGCCACAGAATTGTACCTGAATGATTTCCATGAGATGGTGTGACATTGTTTGAACTGTTGCTTGTTGTTTACTTCAGCCAGGTGAGAGAGAGGCTGAAGAAGGAGGTGGAGGCTATGAAGGAGCAAGACCCAAACTTCAGACCAGGTCTTGTGGTGCTACAGGTCAGTGGGAGCAAGATAACCTTTCCCAGGAGATATTTTTATAAGATGCAAAAATAACTGCATGTCTTCTTCTTAGTCATAGAGATAATAGACAGGGTGAGGTCACACAGCCTCTTCACACATTTACATCCTTCCCACCAAGCAAATTGTTTTCTAAGTTTCTTCAGGCATTTTACAGCAACAGTATCATTTGAGAATAGCTGTATAATGGTACACTCTTTAAAGGGTCCATGTCCTCCATTATTCTTTGTCCCCTGAGCTCTGTTCTGATTGGCTGTCTTGTATTGTGTCTCATTCAGAATCACTTTAACTTCATTGTGAATGGGAAGAACTAAACTGCTGTAGACTGAATATGTGGATGTACTGTATGCAAAAGTGTTTGTTCTTAGGACATGGCAGAAACAAAGAGTTTAAAGCAGGCTGTTTTTCTGGCTTGGCTTCCATGTATGATTTCTGTATTGATATATTGCTTAAAACCCTTCTATTTTATAAGTGAGGGATGTTTGTTTTAGATTATATGGACCCTTCATAGGTTTTAAAGGGAATAACCACTTTTCAGTGGTTGTGGCACGATGCAGGATTTGTGGTGTACAATAGAAATAAGGCTGTTTTATTTAGCATGCTATCCAAACTGACTCAGAATCTGCAAGTGTCTTCTGAGTTTTCATCTGTGTTGTTGATAATGTAAATGTGGAAAAATAATTTTTCTTATTTCTTTATTTGCCTTTTTTGCCTTACAACACCCTGCATCCCTTAACAGCTCTTACAAATTAGCTTTAGGTTAAAACTTCAGAGCAAAATTAACCTCAGACCTCAGGCACCAGGCAGGACATTTATAACTGTCATTTAATAACTTTCTCTAGTGTAGCTTACAGACATTAAATTCTTTGCATTTGTGGTTTCTGTCACCACCACAGTGACCAGTCAATTTGAACGCCTTTGTCTGCATGTTAAGGACTTGATTATTCAAAACTTTTGAGGAATAGGTAGAAATTTTCTTTAAAGAATGCTCACATAATGTAAAGGGTTTCCTAGAACCTTTATATTTTGTGGAGATTTTAAAAAATAACATTAACATTATAACATTATTCTTCAAACTCACACGTTTACAAAATGATCCTCTAAAGAAGTGCAAACAGGCATTAAAAGTGGTTCATCAATGGGATTACCTCCAATTTTTTTGACACGTTCATTTTTAAGAAGGCCAAAGGAGCCTGGTTCTTTTGCTAATCATTCATGTATGATATATCTTTGTAGAAATCCATTATTATTTTTTTTGTTACTGTGTTAATAGATTTTAAGGCACATTCAGGTCTGTAGAAAATTTATTGCAAATAAATACAGATCCAGAATTGTTTAATATTGACCTACCTGACTAAATCTGAAGTCATTCACAGCTTGGTGGTATTTTCTTTTTCTTTATTTCTCTATGAATATCCTGTTCTATCAGGTTTTAAATGTAAATGTATGTAGTTACATAAACCATGTTCCAAGGCAGTGTATCTATAGACATGGATAGTAATGTTGAACGACACCTGAAAAACATCCATCCAGTTAACCATGATTTGGATATTTTTAATTTTTTTTTTTTAGATCTACAGGTGCATTATTGCCATATTTCTATAACAAAGTGTTATATTAAAGCTGCTACATATCAAGAAGGTTTGCTTTGATGGAGGAGTACTGGGTCGATGCTGGGATCTGATTTTGTTCTGTATGTTAAGGCTGTCTGAACTGAAATGCAGCATAAGAATTTTTGATGAATTCAGTGTTCAAGACGGCAGTGCGGAGCAGTTTGACTTGAAAGCACATGATGGGCACTCAGTGCACAGTTGAACTTTCCCCTGTTGTCCACAAATAAACATATACTTATGTTGACTCCGAGTTTTAAAATCTGTGCGGATATTTATAAACATCCAACAGCTCTTCAGCAACTGAGTCATTCTTACTGAAGTCATATGTTTATAAGTGGGAAAACCAGCCAGACATGCCTTCTCAAAAGAGATAACTGGATGAAATAGTTACAGACTTCATTTTTTACTGCACTCATATAGCCGTGTTTAGCTTATAGTGACAGCAGCAAAGTATAACTTATGTCTTCCGCACTTTAAGTGCAATTACAGATTAGATTTCCCAATCTGATTCTGATAAACACATTTTAAATTATAAAATGATCAGGTATCAGGAATCTGTATTACTGGACATTACATTGTATTATATTACATTAGTGAACAGTTTGTATCAAATACATGTTTTGCCTTTCCTGGTTACCATAAATGCACCATCAAATATTGGTTTAATTAAAATTTTTGAGCCATTCTGTGAGGAATTTGTCTTCTGCATTTAACCCATCCGTGAAGTGAAATACCCACATACACACACTCTAGTAAACGCACACAGTAAAGGGGAAATAAGTGAGCACACTTGCCTGGAGCGGTGGGCAGCCCTATTCATGGTGCCTGGGGAGCAGTTGGGGGTTAGGTGCCTTGCTCAAACTTCAGTTACCTTTATTTATCCTTTTTAAACAAAGTATCTTGTATGCTGTTCAAGCGCTTGAACAGTTGCTTAAATAAGTTTGTGACTGTTGCCGGTATGGTGGTTATGGAAGGTGATGCAGTATATTTGTATTACAGGTGGGAGACAGGGAAGACTCCAACCTGTACATCAGCATGAAGCTGAAAGCTGCCGCTGAGGTAACAAGCTATACAGGCAGAAACTGTGCATGTCTGTGCATCATCAGTGAATGAATGTTCAGATTCTAAAACTCTACTGTGGGTGTGCTGCAGTTCATGGCATTTTCTGTTTTGTTGAGTTTAGATCGGAATCAATGCCACGCACATGAGGCTTCCCCAGACTGCAACTGAAGATGAGGTGAGTAAACAAAAAAAGTAGCAACATATTTCGGCTCTTCATTTCATGTACAGGTGTTGTTGTTGTTGTTGTTGTTGTTGTTGTTTTTTTTTTTTTTAATAATATGACATAACATATCCTGGTGCCATCTAGAGGCCAGTAACTGCATTTGAGGTAAATGATAACTGCTAGTTCTCTCTTAAATATATGTACACATTCAGGTTCTGAGAAGCATCAGAAACGTCAATGAGAACTCCAGCGTTCATGGGCTCATTGTGCAGCTGCCTTTGGACTCTGTTCACCGCATTAACACAGAGAAGGTCACCAATGCTGTGGCTCCAGAGAAGGACGTGGATGGGTAAACAAATACGACCCACCTAGTTTTGTTTGCTTCAGTGTCATCTTAGTCATCACACTGACATTTTTAATACTAAAATAAATGAACACACAGTCTGCAAAGTAAAAATGTTGCATGTATGTTACATGAATGTACATTGATGTAACTAATTTATGAATTTCCGTTTGTTTGTTTGTCTTGAAATGTTTACACAATGTAAACAAACATAAAAAGCGATAGGGTTTAAAAATACAAAGAAAGTGGACTGTTTAAACTGTTTAGACTATAAGCACAATAGTAAAATATGTCATCTACGTATTACAGTATTGCCATTCTGATGTTAATATTTAATAATCAATAATAATCTTCTTCTTCTTCTTCTTCTTCTTATTATTATTATTATTATTATTATTANATAGTGGACTCTCTGTAGCATGCTGCATCCCAAGAATTGTGCTAGACTTCATCTAGCTAGGAATTCATCTGTCATGAGAGACAGAGCGGAGAGGATCGTTATGGGCAGTGTTAGTGGTGGGACATTCAACATTTCATTACACATCTCACTAAACAGATACTACACAAACTAGCATAGATTGTGCTGCTGCTAGGTTTAATTATTCATCAGCCCATGTACACATTAGCAAATGCCCTGAACACAAGTAAACTCAGTAGGCAGTAGTGGGGAGGGGTACCTGTACTCTGTTCCTCAGTGTTTTTAGCGAACCTCAGTAATGACAATGTGCAGAATGGCACATTTTCCAGTGGCGTATAATTTATCTTTGAGCAAAATATGTTTTTTTAAGTTTCAGCCGGGAGTTAAACTGTCCTGCTGTTCATCCCTGTGTTCAGTCTCTGGTTCAGTTTGACCCTCCCTCTTTTCTGATTACCTTGTGAAAAGTGACTGAGGAACAGTGGAGCTTTTCCATAGAACAATTTTCAACTTAAAAAAGGAAAAATCCGTGGAGGCAAGAGCAGAGCCCTAGGATAGCATGTGTCTTTGTGTGTAGGCTGTCTGAGTAGCCTAATTAATGAAGCTGCTAGGGCCACTCGTCCTTTCCCTGGCATGGAATGTGATATTCCAGGAATGTGGGATTTGTATATATTGTCCACCTCCAGCCTGAGAAGCATTGGTTTTCTTTTGGGGGCACTTGATATGGGAGTGACCACATACACATTTAGGATGCATAACATCATGTCTTCCTGTAGGTATCTCCTTGTAAAATACAGATACAAAATAAAATACACATACAGATGCACGCATACAGATGTTTGGGGAAACTAATTAGGAGGGAAATTGGAATTTCATTTCTCAGCCCAGTTGATGGCCCTAATAGAAGAACCTTTGCCAGTACCATGAAAAGTGGCCATTAGAAGTCAGATGAAGCTTCAGCCTTGTTTTAATAGGTATGACTCTGTAGCCATACATGGTTTTGTGGTTGAATAAATTGTTTCTTTTGCAGGCATACCTGTAGCAGGAAAAAGGGCAGTTGTGATTGGCCGCAGTAAGATTGTGGGTGCGCCGATGTATGACCTCTTGCTCTGGAATCACGCTACTGTGACCACCTGCCACTCAAAAACTGCTGACCTGGCGGCTGAGGTAATTGTCTAAGCACACAGGCAGCAATCAATTACACATAACTGGAGATCTGTGCAAAAGAGAATACACCAAAAGCAATACTGCAAATGAAACGGATTTGCTCAGATATACTCGTCGTCCTCGTGCAGAACCCTAGATCCCTGAAACGGCCTTTTATGTTGAAACACAAATCGTCTGTAGTGTTCCAGCTGAGTAGTGTCATAACACTAACATCTGCCTACATGTTCTGTATTTGAGCTCTCTTTTGCTGTCAGAAATTTCCAGCCAACTCTGTCAACACTAATAGACCTACACTTTAGTTCCTTATTCTCATAGCTATATAAAATGCACAGAATAATAATAAGGGAATGACAAAACAGTAAAATGGTACGTGTGTGTAAACCACTTCACAGGTGGGACAGGCAGACATTTTGGTGACTGGGATTGGAAAGCCTGAGATGGTAAAGGGAGAGTGGGTGAAGAAGGGAGCGATAGTCATCGACTGTGGCATCAACCATATTCCAGGTGGGTGTGGAGGTAGAATGCATGTTTCTGGAACATGCTTAATTATTTGTCTTCTGCTCTATTTCCTGTTTGGTTTTTGTTTTTTTTGTTTGTTTGTAAGTCTTACCCTAACAAAGCAGATAATGAAAAAGCATTGTTCTTCATTGTCATTCATTGTTTATCGAAAGTTTTCACTAGAATGTTGAGCAGAATCCCTCTGGCATCTCGGACCACTGCACTTGTGTGCATATGATAAGTGGATATGCTAAATGTACATGACAGGAGTTCTATGCAATAATTAGTGTGAAGCACGAGTGTATAGGTGACTTACACAGTCGAGTCACATTATGACCACTTCCTGCTTTTCGATAGCTCATGAATGAAGTCATGTTTTAGTGGCATTCTCAGGGCCCACTCATCCATGTAGAAGACATTCTCAACCGATTTGGGTTTGAATCCATCCTTGCAGATAATGTACACCCATACATGCTGATAGTCTCCCCTGGGGTGGGTTTGATGTTCCAGCAAGACAATGTGACAGGCGTCACATGGCTAGAAATATCCAACTTTGGTTGGAAGAGCATAACAAAGACTTCCAAGTACTACCCTGGCCCTCTAATTCCTTGAACCCTATTGAGCATCTGTGGGACCACCTTGATGGCCGTGTTTACTTTATGGATCCTCCCCCATGCACCATCCAGCAGCTGTGGGATGCACTGCCATCAGCATTCCTGTGTCAGATACCTGTGACAACCTACCAAGACCTTACTGAGTCACTTCCAGTCTGTTTAGCTGCTGTCTGTGTTGCGCATGATGTAATGTGACTCGATTGCGTATAACTTGTATAGCCTAGGTTCCCATGCAGCCTGGAAGCAAGCGTTTGAAACATCTGCCGTTGGGTATTTTAGCATATCTTTTGCTTCCAATGCCCTATAAGGTGTTTATGACCTAATTAATAACCATGTAATAAACTCATTTCTAAACATTGATTAACCTTTTATAAGGGTAGTCTTAAGTAGTCCAAATGTATATGTATATATGTATGTATGTATGTATGTATGTACATTACTGCATATGTAAATAGATTTAAGTCGGTATCTTTTACTAGTTGATATTCTGAAAATCAATTTTATATGGTGAAGAGTATATGCTGTTTGTGGTCTTTGGAAATGACATGTAAAATACACTTGAATAGTCATGTGGTTACATGTGCTTCAATGTCTCTCGCTCACCTCCTGTGCTTGTGTTTGAATCTCCTCACAGACAGCACTAGGCCTAATGGGAAGCGAGTGGTGGGTGATGTTCACTTTGCCTCTGCTAAAGAGCAGGCAGCCTTCATTACTCCCGTGCCAGGAGGAGTCGGCCCAATGACTGTAGCTATGCTCATGCAGGTATAAATCTCATTTGACAGAGGTTGATATACAGTATATGTATATGTGTGTGTGTGTGTGTGTGTGTGTGTGTGTGTGTGTATGTGTATGTTTGAGAAGTTTTTTCTTACTTTGTGTTTGGGGGGAACTTCCCCATGTTTAATGTTTTCCACTTGAATGATATAACTCTCCTTTCCTTTCTGTTTTGCATCAGAATACTGTTCTTAGTGCAAAGCGCTTCCTTCAAGCACATAAACCAGGCAAATGGAATATCTCTTATACCAAACTCAACTTGCAAAGACCCGTCCCCAGGTTTGACTCTTTCTGTCTGTAATGTCCAAGTGATATATCTAGCACTCGTTGGTAGACATTAACAGTAATGGTGGCTCTCGTGCTAAAACGTTCATAATACCCGTGCTATGAGTCTATAAAGTCTTTTTCTTTTTTAAATTAATTAGATTTTATCTTAAAGACTTCTAAATGACTCATATTATCTTTAAACAATTTCTGTAATGTAACATAGCTGTATTTGGTTTAATTTTCCATCTGTTTTTTTTTTTTTTTCTTTTCTTTTCAGTGATATTGTCATCTCTCGCTCTTGCGTGCCCAAGCCAGTTGGCTGCCTGGCCGGAGAGATTGGGCTGCTCTCCAGTGAAGTGGAGCTCTATGGCACAACCAAGGCCAAAGTACAACTGGAAACTATTGATCGACTGCAGGCCCAGCCTGACGGGAAATATGTGGTTGTAACTGGGTAAGAAATGTGGCCACCCTTTTTGTATATACATAATTTTGTGTGTGTGTGTGTGTGTGTGTGTGTGTGTGTGTGTGTGTGTGTGTGTGTGTGCGTGTGTGTGTGTGTGTGTGTGAATGTATATATTGGGTATATAGGGAGGAAGTATACAAAGAAACAGATGAAACAGTCAAAGTGCACTTCTGTGATGGTCACCCTCTAGTCCTTTGTCAGTGGTCACAGGACGCTGCCCACAAGACGCTGGATAGTTATAGTTGGTGGTCTATTTGTTGCGTCTGATCCACTCACTAATGCACCACCACCACGTCAGTGTCACTGCAGTGCTGAGAATGTTCCACCCAAATAATACCTGCTCAGTGGTGGTCCTGTGGGGGTCCTGATTATTAAAGGTTGGGTGAAATGGGGTTAACAAAGTATGCAGAGAATCAGATGGACTACAGTCTGTAATCGTAGAACTACAAAGTGCATCTAAATGGTATGTGGAGCTGATAAAATGGACAAGGAGTGTAGATTAGCTGACCTGATCTAATTTTAGACACAAACTGTGGGGGGAAGGGGGAAACCCTTGAGATGGAAAACATTTAACATCAAATATAAAATGTGCCTTTACTTTTGAAAAGGCCACATTTTTATATTTTCATTTTTTATCCAGCATGTTAAATTAAATATACAGAAATTGTGCATAACAACATGTAGAAGTGTGCAACTTACTTTCACTTATAAAATCAGCGAGACATGACATCTGCACGGGGTGCTCAAACTTTTGCCCATGGCTATATAATTCAGAATAGTTTGATCTTTACCCTTTTAGTATCACTCCTACACCTCTTGGAGAAGGAAAGAGCACCACCACAATAGGACTGGTGCAGGCACTTGGTGCTCATCTCAATTGCAATGTGTTTGCTTGCGTCCGCCAGCCATCTCAAGGCCCAACATTCGGCATCAAAGGTGAGTCAAGCGGTTCAGTCATGCCGCAGGATTGGCTGGCCATAATGCTATCTTGATGTATCTTGGAGAGTAAAACAATATTATTGCTGTACAACTACTTTCTTTGCTAGGTGGAGCTGCTGGTGGTGGTTATTCTCAAGTTATTCCCATGGAAGAGGTACTGTGACTTTTCATGAGCTAGTATGCCAAATTCCATGTCCTTGCTACTGTTGCTGTAACATGTCTTGTGTTTTCTTGTTGATTTTAGTTTAATCTTCACCTCACGGGTGACATCCATGCCATCACAGCTGCCAACAACCTGGTAGCTGCTGCCATCGATGCCCGTATGTTCCATGAGGCCACACAGTCTGATAAAGTAAGAACTGTAATTCTTTAGGCGTAGCCTGGTTTACTGTGAAAACAGACATGACGATTTATACTGTTTCTCTCCCATATACAGGCACTTTTCAACCGGCTTGTGCCGCTGAGTGGAGGCCAGAGGAAGTTTTCTCCTGTGCAGATCAACAGACTAAAGGTATGATTAATCGCCCTGTTTCATTCTGACCACGGATTCACAATTTATTCTGTGCTTTTCACCAAAAAATAACCAAAAAATTTACTTGAATGAACTTTTAAACAACTTTCCTTTATAATTTTCGGTTAAATATCTCCAGTTGATATCTTTGCTTATTTGTTTGTTTATTCCTGTTTGTTCTTCATTAAGAAACTGGGCATAGAAAAGACTGACCTCTCCACCCTGACTGAGGGAGAGATCACTCGATTTGCCCGGCTGGACATTGACCCTGAATCCATCACCTGGCAAAGAGGTATAGAACACTGGAGGCTCAGAATGTACAGAACTGTATACAGTACATAGACCTCTTCCTCTTCCCCTTTAAAGCTGATGCTGAAACATGTCTAGTTGTTTCTACCCTTAATCCTATTGTTTTCCCCTCAATGCAGTTTTGGACACCAACGACCGTTTCCTGCGGAAAATCACCATAGGCCAGTCTCCCACTGAAAAGGGCCATACCAGAACCGTGAGTATAATGAACACATTTACACCTAGTAAGTCCTAATGGACATCACAGCATGCCATTAGAATCATATATTTTTTTTATGCAAGACCGTAGTCTGTTTAATAGTGTAAGATATACACTATATTTCCAAGGCTGTAGACACCTACGTCTTAATCGTTCCTTTGAAATCAAGGGTATTAATAAAGAGTTTCACCTCCTTTTTGCTGTAACAACAACAACAACTACCCATGTAAGAAGGTTGTAGACTAGTGTTGGTACATGTCCTGTGAGGATTTTATTGCACTCAGCCACAATAACATTAGTGAGGTCAGCTCCATCAATGATTAGTTCTAGTTCACAAATGCTACTACAGCTCATTCCACAGCAGTTCCAAGTGCTGGGGGACTCTACACCACCTCTATGGCACACAGCTGCTATCCCGTTCTATTAGCAACACTTTTCTATGGAGATTATAGAGGCTGTGTGGGGACAGAGGAACTGTAATGAGTGCAGCTTAAAGTAACTGACCTCTCTGATTGCAAAGGCCAAATAGTGTACTTGACGTTTAGTACTGTGGTCAGTAAAACAATATAAAATCTAATGTGTTTTCTTATTTCTGAGCATTAGAGTGGCTTTTATTAGAGTGTTTTTTTTTTTCCTCCAGGCTCAATTTGACATCACGGTGGCCAGTGAGATCATGGCTGTCTTGGCTCTCACCAGCAGCATGGAGGACATGAGGCAGAGGCTTGCTAGAATGGTGGTGGCCACAAGTCGTGGTGGAGACCCCATCACTACTGAAGACCTGGTCAGTAGAACAGAACAGCTTGTGGCGATTTCAGAAGGAAAGAAGTAGAGCTATTCTACGTCTACAGACATCACCTTCTATGTGTTTAGAGATCTGTGAAGTGTCATTTAAAGTGGAAAACCGGGAAAATGTGAATTGTGGCTCAGCACTAGTTTTTGTCTCTGTGTGGGGCCGCTAGACTAGAGGGCACAAATGTTGCACATTGATGGCTACAGTGTTGGACCTAATCCCCGCTTCTCTTTTCAGGGTGTGTGTGGAGCTCTGACTGTTCTAATGAAAGATGCCATCAAGCCCAACCTAATGCAGACATTAGAGGTATGAAAAACACTTTTTATGTATTTATTTGCATAGTTTAACATATTGAGGGAAAAAGTAACATAAAATATGGCCTGTGCAAACACATTTCATATTTTATTTGCATACAAATGCACATTTATATTTTATGTACAGAACATGTTATTTAACTGGGGGTGTTCAAATTTTGCATATTGTATTTATTTACAGTCTTTGTGTTGAACGTATAACTACAACTGTTGCACATTAAATGGTATAGCTTATTCTGATGGTTAAGCATGTGAAGTGTTCCTACCCCTTTTTCCCTCCCATTTCCGGCTGTTAGTCATATGCAGTTCCACCCCTCTGAACTTAACTCATTAATGGACAAGCACTGACATCCTTGGGCATGCCTATTGAAGGGAAGCTCCGCAGATGTTTCAGAAACATTCCTGTATAAGTCAACTGCTGATATATAAAGCCACTGAGGTTTGATGTTCAGTAATTATAGTAGGAATAATGAATAATGCTTATAGTTCAGGTAAATAGGTGTAAACAGTTAGTGTAATGAACTGATATATTCGGTCCAGATTAGGTCAGGCCCTGGATGGAGTTACTGCACTTCATTTGAATCTGAAATAGTATGCTATTCTTTGAGATGCTTTGTATGAACAAGGAGAAGAAAGAGTCAATTGGTGACTAATTGCTTGACTCTCACTTTTAACTATGTATGCTCACCGTTTTAGGGAAACCCTGTGTTTGTTCATGCCGGACCTTTTGCCAACATTGCGCATGGGAACTCCTCTATCTTGGCTGATAAAATTGCTCTGAAGCTAGTGGGGCCTAAAGGATTTGTAGGTAAGAGTATTAAAAAAAAAAAAAAAGTGCCCGAGACTCATCTTCTCTGGGCTGCATGGCGTACTGGTGCCACCTGCTGCACGTAAACATAATTGCCTGCTTTTATGTACAGGGCCCAGCCACTTCATTAAAACCGACTCCTGGCCTCTGCACTCGTCCATTTTATCAGCTCCGCTTACTATATAGGTTCACTGTGCAGTTCTATAATTAAAGGCTGTAGTCCATCTGATTCCCTTCATATTTTGATAGCCCCCTTTTATCCTGTTCTTCAGTGGTCAGGACCCCACAGAACCATCACAGAGCAGGTATGATGTGGGTGGTGGATCATTCTCAACACTGCAGTGACTGTGTTGGTGTGTGTTCAGCTGGTGTGGTGTCACTACTGAACTGAGAATAGTCCACCAACCAAAACTATGGTATGAGTGGATTAGACATAGAAGAGGGTAAAATGGGGCTAACGAAGTGTGCAGAGAAACAGATGAACTACAGTTCCATAATTGCATCTTTGAGGTAAGTGGAGCTGATAAATAAACAATAAAACAGAGTGTGAAAACAAAAGGATGTACTTAATCAATCAGTGAATATGGCAATGTTGAAGTAAATAGAATTGACAGTGTGGTCACCATGGTCAACTTGTTTGGTGCAGTGCTGTATTTAACCACGTGCTATTTTAGTTTCTTAAAGGATAGAAAATTGTTTTTTATCTGTGTACATTCTTATTCTTATTGTGTCTATTGTCATTCCCCTGTGTTAGTGACTGAGGCAGGCTTTGGTGCAGACATCGGGATGGAGAAGTTTTTCAACATTAAGTGTCGTTATTCTGGGCTGAGGCCACACGTGGTGGTGCTGGTGGCCACGGTCAGAGCACTGAAGATGCATGGTGGAGGACCAACAGTGAGTGGGCTGTTGTTGGGGATTTAGTGAACTGTATTTAATGTGGAATTAAGAACTCCATCTAGATGGCTGTAGTGAAAACGTTTCGGGGATCGGGCTGTGAGCAAAGGCTTATAGTATCAAATAATTGGCCACCTGAAGTGTCTATAAGTTTATAGATGCTTTGATATTCTGGGGTGGATTTAAGGTGTTTGTCTTTTTTCCCTAGGTCACAGCTGGAATGCCTTTACCGAAGGAATACACGGAGGAGGTAATAAAGTGACTTTATCTGTGCAGATGCAAATGCCTTCTAAATTAAGCACAAGGATTGGACACAAAAACGGTGTTGTTTTTCAGAATCTCGAGCTGGTAGAGAAAGGCTGCAGCAACTTGAGGAAACAGGTGGAGAATGCAAGGCACTTTGGGGTCCCGGTTGTCGTAGCAGTCAATGGTTTCAAGTAAGAAGCTAGGGAAGAATAAGAATCTCTTTGGACTTTTCTGTCTCAAGTCTGTTTGAGCTTGATTACTTTTATCTGGTAAAGGGAGTATTTATAGGAGTGGGAATCACTGCAGGTGCAGGTACATTTCTATAGAGATTTTATGCTGTAATGCTGTTTGAGCTGACCACCTTGAAATTCAACAACAAAAACCTGTTAAAAAAATTGACACATGCACCCAGGCTATGCTGATGTTCCATGCTTTAGGTAGTGAATTATGTTTTTGAATCTTGTGACTGTGAATTGCCGTGCGTATTCACAGGATTCAAATGACACAATCATGCAGCCACTTGCATGATAGCATCATAGTCAATACTAGCGCATTAAATTGTATTTGAAAAATGGTATTAAAAAATCTGCACCATCATTAGAAATGCACTGATTAGTGTTGTAGGTTAAGTACACAAATGTGTGGATTGGGACACAGCATTAAATCAGCAAGCGAGATGAATAGCAACAGACCAGCAACTCCAGTGGCTGATAATAGCTTTGCTGTGCTGCTTGTTAACTGCTCATTAATAAAATCCAAGCCAACTTTAATGGTCTGTTCATATAAAACAAAATTGCTGAAGGAATTTTCTCATTAGGGGACAGGGCTGTATAAGATTTCATAAATGTTCCTGCTGGACCATATATGGTGGTATGTAAAATCTGAATAAGAGCCTGGCGAATAAGAAGCCAACTTCAGTTTCTTTTATGTGTGTGTTTATTTAGGAGTTTAAAAGGAACTGTCCGGGTTATACGTAATCAGGCAACCACTAGAGCTGATCTTCTGCTTATAGAGTACTTTCTGGAGAGTGCCTCTAAAGTGTCCACATAGCTTTCCATCTATTCCATGGTCATTCTGGCTGTTTTCCTTGGTGTTCATCCACTTCCAAGGTTGTACCTGCTGCAATGTTGACATGCCAAGTTATGTCGGAGTTGCACTCCAAAATGGCGGCTGTCCTCCTTAATGATGTAATTGAGTACCATGAATAGGGACTCAGCATGTATTGAGACTGAGCATTCTATCTGCAGAACAGACTCAGAAGCTGAGCTGCTGCTGATCTGTAAGCTGGCTAAAGAAGCTGGAGCCTTTGATGCGGTGCCCTGCACCCACTGGGCAGACGGGGGCGCTGGAGCTGTGGAGTTGGGCAAAGCTGTGCAGAAAGCTGCAGAAGCCCCAAGCAACTTCAGCTTCCTCTACAACACTGAGGTAATGACCTTTTCACTTGCAAAAAAAGGTTGCCTGCTGTTTGTCATATTGCTTGATGTCACATTTTCTCAGTGGTGTCTATTAAGTGATTGTTTCTGCTGTGTCTTCTTCAGCTGCCCATTGCTGAGAAGATTAGAATCATCGCACAGAAGATTTATGGGGCAGATGACATCGAGCTCCTCCCAGAGGCCCAGCATAAAGTAGAACTGTACACCAAACAGGTATGACCATGTTTGTCAATAGTAAAGTTGGAGAACAGGACAGACCCCTTGTGTCTTCCAATAAAGTTAGGACGGCTTGTTTAATTTGTAAACAAGGGTGCATGTTTTTAGTGTCTGTTTAAATGATCCAATTTTGTATTTTGTGTGATACAGCTCTTTCACCTTTTCCCTCTCACTGTAGGGTTTCAGCAATTTGCCAATTTGTATGGCAAAGACCCACTTGTCACTTTCTCACGATGCTGAAAAGAAAGGCGTGCCCACTGGCTTTGTTCTACCTATCCGCGACATCCGCGCTAGTGTGGGCGCCGGCTTCCTCTATCCACTGGTTGGCACGGTAAGCGCAGACAGGGGAAATACTTTGTGCTCTCATTAACCTTGGCATGAGTTGAGATATTATCTCGATTCAGTCCAGTTTCATCCAGTTCAGAATACGGAGCTGCATGATTAATCACTGATGCCGTCATGAATAAAAGCACAGGAGAAGGGAATTCTTTGCAATAAACGACTTAAAAAATCCAGTATTAAAAACCGACGAAGCCAAACTCAAGGCAGTAATGCGGGACGTGCCCTTTCCAACGAGCCCTGGCTTACGCTAAAAGCTTAGAGGGTACCAGAGACGGAGAATAGAGATGTCATAAATTTGTATCTGGCTTAGCCGCACCCTAGACAGCCTCGCCAAGATACTCAATCATGGCAGAGGTCCAAAGAGCCAGAGAAATTAAGAGTACCTGAACCAAACCACCTGCCAAAATAACAGTGGCCGACTTCATTGGCCAAGAAATGTTAGAACGAAGTGTCCATGTTCTTGGTGTCCTCATTGGGTAATCAGTGACTAGACAACATCATGCTTAAAGCTTCTTCGCTGAGCAGTAGTCTGTCAACTAGTCTTTCCAACCCCTACTTCAGACTAAGAACTTAGTCATGCTGTTTGTACATGTGAATGTAGCCAGCGGTAACAGGCAGTTCACTAGCTCATATTTAGAGTTTCCAGCTATATAGTTTGATGACATTTATCAGTCATGTTACGGTTATTCATACAGGTTACAAGAGAGGTACAAGAGAGGTGGACAGGGTAATGCACTGAATAGGATTTCAGGATTTCTTAATGACGGTGCAGTGATTTCCTATGGTTGTATAATGCATTCGTGTAACCTGTGTTGGGTATTGTGAAGAAAAAAAAAGAATAAAAAAGAGAATTCTGTTAAACTAAATAAGTTGTGGGATATGATGCTGCAGTAGAATATTGTATGACATGACATGGTATATTAATTATTAATTTGAGGCTGGAATGCCTGTTTAAGCATTCTTTGCAATGAGAAGCAGACACACAGTTGTGGAACATAAAACAGGGTTATTTATAGCAAGGGATATTTCTCTTGCTGTGTATTACATGCTTAACACACATTTGCCTTTGGACTCAGGAATGTTTACTAATGCATGAACAGAGAATTTATTTCTGTGTGATTTCAATGTAAGTTCTTCTCTTGTATCTTTTACCAATACAGATGCCGACCATACCAGGTCTACCAACACGTCCCTGTTTCTATGACATCGATCTAGACCCAGTGACTGGAGAAGTCATTGGGCTCTTCTAGAGGAGAGTCATACTGAACTTGTACCTTTTTATCAGTCAACTTGGGGAGATATGCTGTTCTAATAATTTCCAGACTCTTTCATAGTTTTCAGATGGTCCTAATAGTTGTAATTATAAAAGCTGTCTGCTTTTTTATTTTTATTTTATTTTATTTTTTTGCAATTGTAGGCTTCAAGAAGAAGGGAGGCGGTGTTCCACATAAACATAGCAACTCCACCTTTACACGTTATAATTTACGTTTTGGCGATACAAGTAGTGCTGTTTCTTTTGCAAGTCTGAAGCATATTTTTAGCATTCATAACAAGTGACAGTACAAATAACACCCCTGGCAATGTGCTCCAGATTGCACAAGAGCATGACTAAAGCTGAAGCTATGTTCATAAAACACAGGAGTGCTAAACCAGAACTTGTTTTTATGAAGAGATGTTGTTGGTACTCTTCCTCACAAATATAACACAGCCTCCGGCAGTACATACCCATAAAATAGCCACCTTGGCAACCTGGCAGTTTCTCTGGAAACTATGTGGACTTCTAGTAAACACGGTTGGGAAGTACCTTTTTACTTTTAAAATGCCTTTGAGAACACACTACATCTGCTGCCTTCAGTGTTCCGCTGAATGAATCCGTTCTCTGTTTAACTCCATAAACTGACATTTCAGGCTCTTTCCAGTGCTCTTAATGAAATATGAACAGCAGTAATTCTCTAGATCTGAATGCAGCTGTGCTTTTGTATGTCTTATCAATGGCATTAAAAACACCTCAGAGTTATGCAAGTTCAGGCAGATTTGAATGACTTTTATATTCTGTTAGGACAATCTGTTTCAGATTAATTGTAACATCAGCAGTTGCTGCTATAACATACATGTTCTCCAAATACTGTGACGGAAAAGTTCTAGATTTCTCAAATTGTACAAATGAAATTATTTGTTTACTGTATTGACTACTCCTGTCTTAAGTATGACTGTGATAAGCTGTCCTGGTCTGGTCTGCTTCAGGCTGCTTCATGTATTCAGGTTCATGCTTGCTCTTTCTGTGTATGGAGCAACACTGGGTAGGTCTGTCTGGGATGTGGATTTTCAGTGTTACATCATTTCTTTCAAGCAGACTGGATGGATCAGCAACTGTCAGCCATGCCCTCTAATACTGTGACATCTAATAACTGTTATGATTGTCTTTTTTGGAAGATCGTTTACCCTGAAACTGACAAGTGTCATTTAATAGAGTCTTTATTACCTTTAGTACTGGCGGTGGCTTTAAAATACTTCTGTTCTTTGTGATCTACGCCTACACTATCCTTCTAACGCTTTCCTTTAAGTGGAACTTTCATGCTGTTATTTTTGAAACAGCTGCATCAATGAAGATAAAAATAAAAAGATGATTAAAAAAAACTTGGATTGCTGCTTCTTGTTATACCTGTTTCAAGGAAAACACGATTTTATTATGTCAGATTTTAACAGCAGAAAGAAATAGTTTAAAAGCAAAGAGTCCCAGTCATTATATGTAACTCTCTGTTGCTTGAGCCAAGGGCTACTGTAGAATTGAGCGTGGCTCCTTATTAAACACTTCTGATACAACTTCTCATCTCACAAGACCTCAAACTGTTGACTCAACAGTGTGCAGACATGCAGGCTCTGCAGAGTAAAATACAGAGGTGGCAGGTAAAGAAGTACAAGTAGTAGAAGTACATATAGTTTTTCTTGGGTATCTTTTCATGGGTGGTCATTTCATACTCTGTGATAAGCCTTGCTGACCCATAGGAATCATCTGGCCATCCAAGTTATATTATTATCTATCACTATTATAGAATATTTTAAGTGTTCATAGTTTTCAGAAGTTTTGTCCTAAATTTCCTCCTAAGGTGTGCGTGTGATGTCAGTGCTCCCTCCAGTACTCCATCAAACCATGACGCTTCTTCACATGAGCAGTGCAGACCTTGTTAAGTTGGAGACATTATAAATGAGTAAACGGGTCACTGATTGAAATGTAAATATGGAGCTCATAATGCACAACGTGGCATCTGTTTACAGAGAAAGTCCTGCCCTTTAATGAAAACTATCAATCAGCTTGCTGGTTCCACCATGTGGCCAGTGCAATAGTCAGGACAAGCCAAACAATCTAATTTTTGGGGGGGTTATTGAGCGGAAAGCTACACACCATTCATGAGGCTTTGTCTGATTTTATCAGTCATTTCAAAAATGTTTAAACTGTAATTTGACCTTCCGTTTCAAGTATTTTGGTCTCATCCCGTTCGAAGATATGGGCTAGTCTGGGCTAGTCTGATCTTTTATGGCTGGAAATAACTACCCAGGAGCAAAGATGGCTGCCCAGTGAACAGACTTTGGTTAAGTGAACTGCTACACCTGTTTGTAGCTGCTTTCAGCAATCCATGTAAAACTGTACCTTTGATTCTTATGTATTTCACTTGTTCTTAACTTATATTAGAAGTTTAGTGATTAGCCAGCTATGAACAGATGGCTCATTAAATAACAGACCCCCTCAACTCCAGCACATATGCTTCCTCCACTGCTGAGCCCAAAACATCTACCAACACCGAGCAAAGCATTATTGCCTTGTAGGCAGCAAATTACCATCCTGTACAAAATCCAGACATTATGTACAGGATGTCCAGCTCTGCCACGTCCACTTTTGACTTAAATATGGATAGCCCATCTCAGCCAACATGAAATAGTTCTCGGAATCCCCTTGTTTATATACCATATATAGGAAAAGTAATGTTGTTGTTGCTGACCACCTAAATAATTCAAAGGCCCACCAATTATAGAGAAGCAGGCCTTTATTGAGCACATTGAGTAACATCCACAGTACAAGTTAGAAAAGGCAAGTGAACCTCTGTGTTAATGATTCTGCAAGAGCCAATTAGCAAAAGGGGTTTTAATTAAGGAGATGGGCTTAAAAGTGAGGATTTCACAGGTTCTTTGCCCATTAAATAAAGTTTATTGACAAAGCTGTTTATCCACATGTCATAGAGATGCATGAGGCTGCAAAAGCATTGCTTTTGTGGGTGCACATCAATCCATGGTTAGAAAAATGTTCCACAAATGCAGTAAATCCCCAGGAGTGGGCATCTTGTTAAGGTTACTCCACAGAAATGTAAGAGAGAACCCCCAATATTATCAGCAAAACACAACTATTAAAAAATGCTGAAGATAATGGTGTTCATGGAAGACAGCATGAAGGAAGCCACTGCTGTCCAAAATATTGCAGCCCTTCTCAAGTTTGCCCAAGACCGCCTAGATGTTTCACAATGCTTCTAAGAAAATGTTCTACAGCCAGATGAGACTGTTACAGGATAGCTGAGCAGAGATTGAAAAAATTCTGAAGAAAACTGGAAGTTCCAAAGATAGCACTTAGAAGATAGATCTGCACCCCAAGCCAGCCCCCTTTCAAATGGCTAAGTTCTGCTATTTAAATACCCATTAGACTATTGGAATAAACCAACTACAGGTAAGTTCTAACTATAACTTTATATTTAAACTCAATCAAACCATTTTATTATGTAATCGAAGTTCTAACAAACATACAAAGCATTTAATATTACAACATTCATGCTGGAACCTTGCAGAGACAAAGGTGGAACTTTTTAGTACATATGTATAACTCTAGGAGGGAAAAAGGACACAGCACACCAACACCAAAACCTCAACCCAAATAGTGGAGGGAGCATCATAGTTTTGGGCCTGGAGCCTTGCGCTCATTGGGGGATTGATAAATTCTAAGGTGTAGGTGACCCCAAGCTGAAGAGAACATTGGTGATGCAACAAATGACCCAAAGCACAAAAGTAAATCAACTACAGAACTTTGACAAAATGAAATGTTTGTGGTTACTAAATGCTCTGTGTTAATCCATTTGTTTTGGACATGCTCAGTAGTGACACACTTGGAAGACATTACAGTACAGAGTTGGTATTCTCCACACTACACTTTCTCTGACCCCTCATCCTTGCATTCCCCAACCCATATCTCTCTCTGTCTTAGCTTTCAACACAGTTAGTAAAAACTTTAATAAGAAAATAAGAACGGAGTAGAAGAATAGAGTAAAGAATGGATGTTCACCAGAGGGCACAGTGCTCTGGATGGGTGAGTGTGTGTGTGTGGGTGAGGGTATGGGTGTGTGTGTGAGTGTGAGCAGAGTTAATTTATACATCAATGTATAGAGAATCCTGCATGTGCAAATGCAGTTGTATCACAGTTGTGATTCAAAGGGCACTATTATGTCACAGACAAGGTAGGAACTCAGTCAAAACATTCCAGCCAAAACCTACGAAGTTCATTAAATTCTTCAACTAACAAAGTTGGAAAGAGATTTTTCATTGTCCATGCTATTCTGAGCACAGGTGACAGGTGTTCTATATAGGTGTTCTAAAAGGACATTCTACAGCTTCCTAACCTCTGAAGTATGGAAGGAACATGATCAGACCACGTTCCTTTATCTTCATTACGATCAAAATGCTGAATCCTCAATGTTCCACTCAAGATTAGACATGTAATGGGACTTTTGTTTCCAGGCCCTGTTGTTGATAATGCAATGTGAACCTTTTGTAATAGTATGTATGAACCTGGAAGATCACCCTTTCCAGTGTGGGTGTTCCTAGCATTTGTCACATACCACCAGAACTTAATTAGTGTCTCTGGATCATTAAAACCATTTCAGGTGAATATATGTCCACTCTGCCTGCCATAGAACGCAAACGATAGATCAGAAAGATACATTTAGTCTGCAGGTAAAAAAACACTTCCAGTGCAATTTTCTACTTTTAAAGGTAGACAATAAATGTTGTTTATTTTGTTGTATTACATGAAATATTGTACTTTTCAGTCCTGCTCTAGCATTAGCACTGTGTTCTGACATCCAACCTAGCCATGCTAGCCCGGTTGTCTAGCCCGAGCCCAAAACAAGAACAAATCTGATATCAGTGTTTAATTTGTTGTTGGTACAACCAAGCAACCAAATCCAGAAAACACATTCTTTGTCTATTTTGCCATTGTCATCTCTTCAGGACTGTTTCCCCCAAAAACGGGTGCGGTGCAGAGAAACTACTCTAGATGACATAGCAGCAGTTTCGCCCGACCCAGTCTCACTGAAGTTTTATGGAGTGTTGAAGTTCTAAAGTTAAATTAGAGGTGGATAACCTTCTGACAGTCTGCAAGATCATTAATCTGGTAAACAATAACAAGTTCACTAAGAATCTGAACAGTAAACAGTGGTGCTGAGGTTCAGTAAAAGGGTTCATCTACATCTGTGCCGTTAAATTACAATCTGTATTAGTAGGGATGAGCAAAATCTTGACAACACATCACAATGTGCTTTTCTGAACATCATCAGAACTTGTCTTACAATTTTTGTGTACATGTGTATGTGTACATATTAAAAACAGTCATAATTCATTTTCTAACCTTCATTAATCCTTTAAGCAAGGTTTTGTTACTGTCCCTTTAAGACTGACATATTAAAATGGTCTCTGATCTGATTGCTTTGTGCTGGTTTCATTCAAAAAGCAGTTAGTAACACAATTCTTAGTTATTAGAAATTCTCAGGTTTGAAACTGTATAAGTATCATTGGGGTTTGTACTGCAGTAGATCATCAAAACCGGTAAAGCTCCATTATTTACAGATTTCACTGTGACACACCCTCCATGTTCTGCACACACCCATTCTGCTGCAGGACATAGACATTCTGACCTAATTTTTTCTGTATTTTAAAGCCTTGGGGGTGTTTGTTCAGCCCAAAGCAATGTAAAGACATTTCCCCAGAAATGAACACAAATACATAATGAGTGAGTAATTATACATTTTAATTCCATTACTGATGTTCAAATATGAAGAAGACATACAACATCCATCAGGACTGTCTAGCAGGACTTTCAGCTGCGTTACTTTCCTCCTTTTGGTTTGCCTTGGTCTCCGTGGCCGTGTCCATGTCCTTGACCATGACCGTGGCCTTGACCATGTCCTTGTCCTTGGCCTTGGCCCTCACCTTGGCCTTTTCCTTTGCCCTTCTCTCCGGGGCATCCCTCTCCCTTTGCTGCTGGCTTCCCTGCCTGCTGTGGGCAAACACATGGATGATGACTAGTTTGATGGATATGTCATTGGCAATAACAATGGTATCTGACATCATCATTTGTTATGCATACATAATTAGCAATCATTATCAGTAAAGTTTAGCATGCATATTTCATCGCTGTTCAAAGAAAAACAAGTATCTAAAAAGTGGCAGCTTTACAGGAGAGGGCAAAAACCTGATTTAGATTTAAAGTCAATGGAACCAGACTTTTGTCTAAACAATTTTGGGCCTTTTCTGTTGGTCCACTCATCATGAATTTTTTTTCACACAGTGTAAACAGCAGCTGCTGTGCTCAAAGGTGCATAAAAGTACAAATCCACAAAAATGGAGATTCATGTTTTTCTCTGGACAGCAGCGATATATGATCAGTATTGGGGTGGTACTGGACATATCATTAGCATTGACATCTATATGTCAGAGAAAGGGACTTGCAACATTACCTGTGGCTTTGCGCCTGTTCATGTAAAAGAAAATAAAAGTACAGGCAGTCAGTTTTTGAACCATTGGCATAAAAATGAAACACGTATACATGGTAGCTAAACATATAAATTCTCACCTTGTTTTGGGTCATTCATTGTGAAGTTCTCAGGTTTAACAGGATCGACACTGCACAATGAAACAGACCATCAATTCATCATCACTTTCAAAAGTCATGCATCGCTTTGCCCTTCATTGTTATTGCACACTTGATGCTGCAATTGCACATAGTTCTTCAGTTTGCCCAGTACATCTCCAGTAAGCAGATACAACAATAACCAACAATACCAAATCACCAATCAGCATCTTTATCCTTAAGATGTCTCTGCAGAGTGGTTACCTGCCATAATAAATAAACCTCAGAGTTAGCGTAGCGTGTCTTACCTGGTGTCTCAATGGGTTCACCTCTGAGGGAATGCTCTGCTCTGCGTGAATTTATGATGGAGCCACGCCCTGGAATAGGTATACAGGTATGGACAGGTAGAGGTGGTTGAGCAAGTGAAGAGAAAAGCTGAGGAGAGCCTTAATGCTGGACACGGCTCATCCAGATGAATGGAGATGTTGGAGATAATGTACAACACTAATCCTGTATTAATAAGGCTTTAACACAGTCAGAGTCACAAATTAGCATAAATTTGACCTACGATTACTGCAGGATTTTAAGTATTTCTTTATTTGATCTTTCTTTTTTAATTATGTTTTTTTTTTCTTCTTCCTTCTTATATATGTTTAAAGGACAAATATTCCAGGTTTTCAATTTGAACCCCACTGTAGATCCATAGCGCTTGGACAGCAACCCTCATTCGTTTTGGGTCTGACTTCCAGAACTTTGTATTTGATTGGACGCACTGACTAAACTGTGTTGAAGCCCATTTAATGCTTAAATGTTATTAGACTTAACAATTACGTATAGAAGAAACAGCACTGAACTGCACTGTGCTCAGTTCAACTCAATTACTGGATTTAAAGTTGTGTATTCATCAAAACCGGTAAAGCTCCATTATTTACGGATTTCACCGCGACACACCCACCATGTTCTGCACACACCCACTCTGCTGCAGGACATAGACATTCTGACCTCATTGCTGAGATTTTTCATATTATTCTTCCGCCCAAATTTTGACCTAAAATTTGTTCTAGAGAAGCCATCTTAAGCCATCCAGACACCAAACTTGGAAGGAAAATATTTTGTACAAAGATCTCGCCACACACCAAAAAATGACACAAACTAGCCTGATGGTGGCGCTATAGAGCAAGCCTTTGCATTTTGTCAAATATCTCCTGAAAAATAAGACATAGATCCACAATTCTCTCTTTGTTTGAATTCTTGAAGAATTCTACAGAAATGCCTCACTACATGTTATTAACTCCACCCACTACTACTGTACCATAATTGGCAAAATGTGTGAAACTAACTAAGTTGAACAAGTCTGAGGCGTTTCATGATTTTCATGATGTGGTTTCCCTGAGAAGGGAAGTTTTAGTGTTAGGCAGTTAGAAGCCTTGAAAAGAAACCTAGATAAGAAAGAGAGAGAACGTGATAGATGGTATAAAGTAAGTTCTTAGCATATTGGAAAATGTTAGGAGACTGGCAGTGGGAGGCACATAAGAGAGAAAAACGGCAGGCAGGGCCCTTATCTGTTACTCAGTGTGCTGTGTTACAGGTTGACCCAGACTCGGACTCTGCCTCACCGAGACGACTTCAACCACAAGTAGAGAGATATGAGCAACCATTTCCTGCTTCAGAGGGCCAGGGTGCAGTGGGAGGAGCATCCCGTGACCAGAACCTATCAAGGGACTGCCCCACCCCGAGCATATCCTGAGCTCCAAACATCTGCCCAGCCTGCGTTTGAAGGGAGAAATGCAGGGACTCCAGCATCACCATCATGAACCAGGCAGCACACAGTGTACAACAAAGCAAAACAAGGGATACAGCACCTAGATGCACAAGATCAGATGCCTGAGAACATACAAGCTCCCATGGTAGAGGTAGCAGGACAAGATGATCCCATACTGGTAGATCGCCCATGGACACTGGCTGACATCAAGGATGCCATGACACACTTCCCCAATCCAAGTGAGGTAGGCGGCACGAAATTTGGAAATGAACTGTTGGCCTTTTGCAGAGAATTCAGACCCACAACCAGTGAGCTGCGACGCCTACTGATGATCAAGATGGGCACACACTGGGCTAAGTTCTCCCAGGGATACCCAGAGGGAGACATGAGACTCATCAATCCACAATGGGACCATTTAGACAACACAGCATACCGTGAGTGCATCACTGCACTACAACAACAGCTTACAACAGGCTTCCCTGTTCGTATGGACATGACAAAAATTGCGATGTGCAAGCAGGAAGATTCAGAATCAGTCCACAGCTATCTGACACAACTCACTGAGGTGCATGACTTCTACTCAGGTCTAGAACAACCACAGGCCCTCGCGGGAGAAGGCGGAGCATTCACAGCATGGGAAGTGCATCTTCGCAACAGCTGAAACCTGAGATTGCTGCAATGATTAAGAATCTCTGCATCACTTGGGACTCAGGCAACCTGTCCCAAATCCAGCAGTATGCAGTGCACGCCTATAAACTTCTGAGAGAAAGGCAGAAGAAAACAGCTGAGAAAAGAAGCAAAGACCCACACTTACCATGCTACAGATGTCTCGCCCAACTGAGAAAACTGGATGAGGAAGAGGAAGGGGCACATTCAAGCCAAGAAGTCCAAACCGTCAAGACATTCGCTGTGGTAAACTTGGACACTTTGCCAAAGAATGCCCAGAAGCGGAGAGTGCAAACCAAAGCAGAGAACAAAGCCAAGCCAACTGATGGGCAGAAGCTGAGGATGGGGAGACGGCTGAGAACAGAGGAGGTAACACACAACACACTGATAATCAGTTAGTTCATATCAGACAGGAACACACACTCTGACCAATCACGAAACAACATTAGACAGCAACACAATCTCCAAAGGAGCCAGGCTAAGACTGCTTCAATGTATTGAAATATACAGCATTTCCTTTCACTCAGATACCTTGCATGCCACTCAATGTGAATAGAAAACAAATTGAATTTTTAATAGATTCCAGTGCAACCCACTCAGTGATCAGACAAGGAGAGTTCACAGTGCCCCCAAAGTTAAGCTCTAATAGGGGAGGCCGGGTATGGTTGTAACATGGGGAGAGTTGTAACACCACCAATTCCACCAATCACGGATAAGATAGGAGTCATATGATCATTCCAGTGTTTACTCATTTCCTCCCCGATCCCACATGGTGGTTGTCAAAACTGGAAACAGGTGCATGCAGATTATATAAAGACATTTTTTTAACCAATTCTATATTTTGTTTAGTACTTATACTATTGCAGATAAACCATAAGAATTATATTACATTAAATTGTAGTTTCTCAGGCAAAATGTGATGCATTTTTCCCCTGCTAATTTCAAACCACTATGCTAATACAGCTAGCTAAACAATGGCTGACAGGGGTGGGGTGGGTTACAACCATCCCCTTACATACAACTACGAAAACTTTCTTGATTTTAATAACTTTACAGAATGCCTAGGCAGTGGAAAAGAAAGACTGACAGAGGTGCACCTGCAAATGTTTTAAATAAAGCATAAGATGAGGTCACAAAGAAGGGCAAGTCAGTCAGATCAGTTGCGAAGGCACATGGGATCTGCCATGTAACACTGAGCAAATACTGCAAATCACTTGCAAATCAAGTTTTTAACTTCAACCATTGGATCGCAGTGTCTAGGGCCCATTCAAGAAAATGGTGAACACCACAAGTGATGCCTGGATGAAGATGAATCCTGCCAGTATTGTGAAGACTACTCTGTCTGCAGCTGCAACACCCAAAAACATTCAAGCCGGTTTCCAATCCACAGGTATTTGCCCCTTCAATCCTGACATTTTTGAGGAGCATGACTATGCACCCTCACAAGTCACTGACCTTCCAGACCCAGGTATGTCATTGACATCTGGAGTTTTCCAGCCACACTCTCCAGCAACTCACCTGGGGAGTGCCTCCTCTCCTACAACTCACCTGGCGACTGCCTCTTCTCCTCACCTGGGTACTGCCTCCTCTCCTCCAACTCACCTGGCAACTGCCTCCTCTCCTCCAACTCACCTGGCAATTGCTTCCTCTCATCCAGCTCACCTGGAGACTGCCTCCTCTCCTCCATCCTACCTGGTTACTTCTGGCTCCTCTGCAATTCATGATGTCACCATGTCCTGTGCTCCAGATGAGCCAGACACATCGGGGTTGTCTCGAGGTCAGGCGTTCAGTCCTTTGGCTATACGGCCGTTTCCAAAAGCAGGGCCAAGGAAAACAACTGGCAGGATCAGGAAGAATAGGCAGTCTGCAATACTCACCGATACACCAGTGAATCAAGCATTGATGGAAGAAGAACAGAGGAAGCAAAAATGTAAGAAAGAGTATCTTAGGAAAGAATAAAGGCAAGCAAAAGAAAAAGGAGAGAAATCCCGCCAAGAAAATGTTGAAAGCCAATACTGAGGTTTCTGAGACCTCAGATGATAAACTTTTGTGTTGTCTGTATGGAGCCATTTGGCAACTCGAAGTCAAAGGAGGTGTGGGTAAAATGTGCCCTGTGCAGTCTCTGGGCCCACCGAGCCTGCACTCCAGAGTTACCAACATTCATTTGGCACCATTGTGACTCTGATTAAGAATATACACACATAGACACACACACACACACACACACATTGACATTGTTTTTTATTTGACCTACATGTTCTTTACACAGGTATATTGTAGCAGAGTGTTCATTAAGCATACATATCATTACGGAAGTTTGTTCTAGTATGCAAATTTACACACACACGCACACACTCCTGAGTCAAACAGAAAGTGGATTTGAGTTATGGTCAATCACAGAGAGAGAGACATTGTTCTGGATTGTTCTTTTATTTTGATAAACCTCTTTTTGAAGCATATTGCATGGTGTGGCTTCTGTTTTTGCTTCTTTTGTCTAATTGTTACAACTTACCCCAGCATGTGTTACAACCTACCCTGGTAGTGGGGTTGGTTGTAACAAAGGAACACAGTGTATTTGACATCAACTCACAAGGTCTGTGATAATCTTGCAGAGGTTTGAATTGGTGCCATTTGTAGTAAACAAATGTGTGTACTTTGTATACAAGTTTGAGAAGTCTAGCTCAAAAAATCAGTTACAGAGTTACAGGTGCTGAAGCAAAAAGTGTTACAACCATACCCAGTCTCCCCTACCATTTGCTCCGTAGGAACAACAGGCCACTCTGTATTGGAACATTTCTCAGAATTACTGAAATGTGTAACTGAGCATGGGCAGGAGATGAAACATGGATTCCTGATTTCCTCCAACTGCCCTGTCAATTTGTTAGGCAGAGATTTAATGTGTAAATTCTGTTTGAGTCTAACTTCAGGGCCTGAAGGTATTACAATTGTTAGTGATATAGTCAAATTGAGCACAGAACTCCCCTTGTACCTCTGTGAATGGAAACTGTGTCCAGACATAGTGACCAAAGTCACCCAACACTTAGCTCAGGAGAAAACACAATTGTCTGGAACTGATTATATGGAACATGCGGACCTCCACTGCACTGCACATGTGCATGAAGGTCCGGATGAGCATTATGAGAAAGGATGGTTTGAAGACTCTTGCAAATGTAAGCGGCTGAGTATACAGGCTCTATATTGGTCGAGACATTATTGTGCATGTTTAGTACAACTAAATCATTGTAGTGATTGGAGTAATTGTCCCTTGCCCGGACCAGTGCACACTCCCATTTTTCCTTTAAAAAACAAACCACCACAGCAAACTACCACAGTCTGATGAGTGGAGATGTTTACAAGACCTGCAGGCAGTAAATGCTGCTGTCATACAGCAAGCACCAGATGTTCCAAACTCTTACACAATCCTTGGCCAAGTTCCTCCTGACAGCCAGTGGTTTTCTGTAATTGACCTGGCAAATGCTTTATTCAGTGTTCCTTTTCACAAGGACAGTCAGTATTGGTTTGCATTTACATTCGATGGTAAGCCATACACATTCGCACGTCTGTGCCAAGGCTATTGTGAGTCACCTAAAATTTACAATTTTACAAATCCTGAGAGACAGTTTGAGTTCATTCACACCCACTTTCTGGTACAATACGTGGACGATTTGATGACTTGCGCGCCCTCTGGAGAGCAATGTGAGAATGACACCTGCAACACCTCGTTAGAGAGGGCCACAAGGCTAGGCTTTCAAAACTTCAGTTCGTTCAAAAACAAGTGCACTTTTTAGGCCATGACATCTCAGCTGAAGGAAAAATGTTGTTAACTGGCAGAGTCTCTGCAATCCAAAAAATCCTAAACCAGTCACTAAGAAACAGGTTTTATTATTCTTAGGAATGTGCTCTTACTGTAGGGCATTCATTCCTAACTATTCCATTTCGGAAGCACCCATTAGGGAGATGGCCCATGCCTCAGGCCTCCCGGCAACCTCTAAGGTTGCCTGGACACCTGGAGCAGAGGCAGCCTTCAAAAACCTGAAGAAAACTTTACAGACTACTCCAAATCATTTGTGTAAACTGTGGATGAAAAGAATGGTTGCATGACTTCAGTTCTTTTGCAGAAACATGGAGACAGACTGCGACCAGTGACCTATTTGTCGGCTAAATTGGACCCAGTGGCAGCAGGCCTTCCCCTTTGATTGCATGCCATAGTGGCAGCTGAAAAGGTTGTAGCAGCCTCTCGAGATTTAGTTGGTTATGCTGATCTCACATTGCTGGTCCTACATGCTGTGTCCATGCTTCTGTTGGAGCAGAAAACCTCACATCTCTCAACACAGCGCTGGCTGAGATACAACACAGTCTTGTTAGACATGCCGAACATCACTGTTAAACGTTGCACAATTCTAAATCCTGCTACTTTTCTTCCCACAGAGGGATGACGGAGAGCCACATGATTCTGTTGCCCTGACTAACTAGCTTTGTTCCCCCAGGACAGACCTCAAGGACGGACCATTACACATTCCAGATTTGGTGCTCTATGTTGATGGTTCAGCATCGCGCGACCCAGAAACTGGTAAGAACAGAGTGGGCTATGCAGTAGTGACAGATAATGTGGTCAAATCAGGTGCGCTTCCTTCACATCTGTCAGCACAGGCAGCTGAGCTGCATGCACTCATCGAAGTGTCCAAGTATGCATCAGGTGGAACTGTGAATATCTACACCGATAGCCGGTATAGCTTTGGCGTTGTACACGATTGTTGTATCATCTGGAAGCTTAAAAATTTTCTCACTAGCTCAGGCACGCACATTGCACACCATCAGCTTGTCTCTGAGTTGCTGGATGCTGTTCATCTACCATCCAGAATAGCAGTCTGTAAACGAGCTGACAAAGCAGGGAAGCAGGCAGCAAACTCTCCATCACAAGTTAACTATGCTTTGCCCAAAACAGAGGCTGCTGACACAGCCTTTTAGCAGGTCTCCGAACTACATTAACACGCCACACCAGATGAAAATGCAGAATGGTGCAAGGCGGGTTGTACGATGAAGGATGGGATGTGGGTGTGCCCCGAAGGCCGCCCATGTCTCCCGAAATGTTTCCCTGTTTTGCCAAGTTAACACATGGGAAGGACCATGTATCAAAAGGGGGAATGACATCGGCGATTTTTGTCAAAAATGTCTTGTGTGTGTGAAACACAATGTAGGGAGAGGTTTGAAAGTGGAACAGGTGGCACACCCTTCACCAGGCAAACCATTTGACCATTTGCAGATGGACTTTACTGAACACCTAGTGAAAGTAAGAAATATTGTTTGGTCATAGTTGACATGTTCTCCAAATGGGTGGAAGCCTTTCCCACTTCCAAACAGGATTCAGATGCAGTGGCAAAAGCTTTACTGAAAGACATCATACCCAGGTGGGGAATTACAGGGAAAATTACCAGTGACAATGGAACACCCTTTGTAAGTGCAGCACTTATTTAGGTAGGTGAATTTCTGGGAATCAGCATGAGACAGCATTGTGCATATCATTCGGCTAGCGGGGGGGCCATGGAGAGAGAAAATGGGACTTTAGAAAACAAACTGAGCAAGTGTTGTGAGGAGACGAATTTAGGGTGGACTAAAGTTCTCCCTATTGTGCTAATGCAAATGCGTATGCGTATCCTTTTGAAGTACTATCTGGGTGACCTCCAAATACTCTGCTCTGAAATCTGTCCACAAGCAGGTGAGCAAGGCTCTACCAACCCCAGCAACAGGACCATTGCATTATCTGAAACCGGGCGACTGGGTGGTGTTGAAGGATTTTCGAAGGACGCGCTGGAATAAGCCCAGGTGGACAGGACCTTTCCAAGTGCAACTCTCCACACACTCTGCGGTGAAGGTCGGCGGCAGTGTCACGTGGGTGCATGCGAGTCACTGCAGAAGGGCTACAGATCCCTTGGAGGGAGCCCAAGCACCGAAAGAGTAATACTGGTCAATCAAAAGGCCTCTAGGAGGACCAACGCACATGAGCAACGACTCACACCACACGCACAGCACATACACCTCACATGACACAAGCAACACCTGTACCTGATAGTACTAAATGCAACCAGAACTATACTACTATGACCAATTGGCTTATATCTAAGATAATGTAATTTCATTGACTTTATTTTTATTCCTACTTAGACTGAAGGTCATTGTAGTTTGTTGAATACCACAGAGTGCTTTACACTCACAAAAAAACAGCTTTAGCTCATCTATTACGACAAGTCCAATAATGTGACAAGTTGAATCCTCAGGAATTCTTGTTACTGATGTTTTTACTGTTGATTAAGCAGTTTGCGCATCAGAGGTCAATGTGTTCTCTATATGTGATTAAGTGTACTGTTCAACTCATGTTGTTCTTTCTTCTTGTACATCTGGATTTTGTGACATACTGATACACAGGCTCGCCTCCCTGCCACCATATTTTCTTCTCCTCACTCACACACACCAGTGACCTTGCATCTCCCAAACTTGGGAATAGCTTCCTGCTGTTACCAAGCAACGGGACTGGAACTCCAGGTCGTACAAATACCTCATCCAAGGGAGACACGGCGAGCGCTCCTGTATTCTATCCTTTTTGCATGCTGTGAACTTTCTTTTATTTTATAAATTCTCTTTGTACTACTTTTCATCGGGCAGCCCAGACTGAGTTTGTCATTTTTCCACGTCAATGTCTTACCTGGTGTCTCAATGAGTTTACCTCTGAGAGAATGCTCTGCTCTGCGTGAATTTATGAAGCAGGCATGCCCTGGGGTAGATAAACAGGTAAGCACAGGGAGAGGTGGTTGATCAAGTGAAGAGAAAAGCTGATGAGAACCTTAATGCTGGACACAGCTCATACAGATGAGTGGAGATAATGTGCAACTCTAATCCCGTATTGAAATTCTTTGTGAACAGGCTTCAACACAGTCACAAATTAGCATAAATTTGACCTAGAAATGTGCAGGATCTTGAATATTTCTTTATTTGATCTTTCTTTTTTCTGTTCTGAACTGTCCACTGCCTGTTGAAATAAGCCTAATGAACATTTATGTAGGGTTATGTCAGATGTCATCACAAGCTTATATAGGCTTCATGCAGCCTTATGAATAGCACTTTACAGTGAAGTGTTACCAAACATTCTTTACTTTTAATGTAAGTTAAGGGAAAGACATTTTTAATTTTGGAGCATTCTATTGGTCCGGTCATCATGAAATTTTCACACCATATGAAGGGCAGTTGCTGTACTCAAATTTGGTGAAGCAATGACAATAAACACAATTTTCAACAGTGAAGATATGTTTAAGTCACTCACTTGCCTCTCTTGCAGTATGGAACAGAGTCTGATTCAGGAACAAAGCCTAATTACATGCCATATTGTGCTTTTTGACTGTGGACATTCGGCGAGCAGTGATGCCCTCCATGAGTCATCCTAATCCTGTTAATGCCAACACCATGGGCAGGACTACATGCACGCAGACCGTTTTGGTGACTGCCCTTACCATCACGTCAACATCACCAAAGACTGCAATGGTGTCGTACCAGTGTGTCATAGAGTGACTCCACCATGGTCATCGGCAAGATAAATGGTTTCTTGTCATTCATCACATGTCCAGAAGGCCTGGTGTCCCTCCATCTCCAACCCTATCACAAAATCTGCAGGAACTGCGTGATGATATTCAAGCTGCATTGGATGGATTATCACAGGACAACAATATGAACCTCTACAACATGCAGAGTATTATTTGGATATATATATATATATATATATATATACATATATATATATATATATATAGGATCCTATCATGACACATTTATAAAATGCTATAAGAAACAATTTCTAACAATGATTGTTTTTTAAGCTTAAGGTAGCATGTAAACACTGTTAAACAATACTTGCCATTTCTAATGTGAAATGTCAGTACAAAACAAAACCAATACAGAACCACCAGAACTTAATTAGTGTCTCTGTATCATTTTTAAACCATCTCAGATGAATATATGTCCACTCTGCCTGCCATAGAACGCAAACGATAGATCAGAAAGATACATTTAGTCCAATTTGATTCATGTCCTTCAGTGTCCCAGCATCAAGCTGGTGCAGTAACCCACTGAAAAGTCTTATTGTCTTATTGTCTTATTGTCTTGTCTTATTGAGTCTGTAGGTAAACAAACGTCCAGTGCAATTTTCTACTTTTGAAGGTAAAAAATAAATGTTATTTCTTTTGTTGTATTACATGAAATATTGTACTTTTCAGACCTGCTCTACAAACCTAGTGCTAGTTAGCATTAGCACTGTGTTCTGACATCCAACCTAGCTATGTTAGCCCGGTTGTCTAGCCTGAGCCCCAACCAAGAACAAATCTGATATCAGTGTTATTTAATTTGTTGTTAGTACAACCAAGCAACCAAATCCAGAAACACATTCTTTGTCAATTCATTTTGCCATTGTCATCTCTTCAGGACTGTTTCCCCCAAAGACAGGTGCGGTGCAGAGAGACTACTCTAGACGACATAGCAGCAGTTTCGCCCGACCCAGTCTCACAGAAGTTTTAAGGAGTGTTAAAGTTCTAAAGTTAAATTTGACTGCTTTTTGAATGAGACCCAGTACAAAGCAATCAGATCAGAGGCCATTTTAATATTTCAGTCTTAAAGGGAGCTTGCTTAAAGGATTAATGAAGGTTACAACATGAATTATGATTTTTTTAATATGTACACATAAACAAATGGACTTCGGGAAAAAATGAAATACAAAAAAATTTGTAAGACAAGTTCTGATGATGTCCACAGAATGCAAAAGCATATTGTGATATGTGTTATCAAGATTTTGCCCATCCCTGCTAACACACATTAAAGTAATTTAACAGCACAGATGTAGATGAACCCTTTTACTGAACCTCAGCACCACTGTTTACTGTTCAGATTCTTAGTGAACTTGTTCTTGTTTTTCAGATTCATGATTTTACAGACTGCCAGAAGGTTATCCACCTCCACTGTGACTTTTTAAAATGATGCAGATAGCTGACACAGTTCTTAGTTATTAGAAATTCTCAGGTTTGAAACTGTATAAGTATCATTGGGGTTTGTACTGCAGTAGATCATCAAAAATGGTAAAGATCCATTATTTACGGATTTCACCGTGACACACCCACCATGTTCTGCACACACCCACTCTGCTGCAGGACATAGACATTCTGACTTAATTGCTGAGATTTTTCTTATTATTCTTCCGCCCAAATTTTGACCTAAAAGTTGTTCTATAGAAGCCATCTTAAGCCATCCAGACACCAAACTTGGAGGGAAGATATTTTGTACAAAGATCTCGCCACACGCCAAAAAATGAGCAAGCCTTTGCGTTTGTCAAATATCTCCTGAACCATAAGACATAGATCCAAAACTCTTTCTCTTAATTCTTGTAGAATTCTACAAAAATGCCTCACCACATGTTATTAACTCCGCCCATTACTAATGTACTATAATTGGCAAAATGTGTGAAACTAATTAAGTTGAACTAGTCTGAGGCTTTTCATGATACCCCAACAATATAAGTGTCAAAATGTCCGCCAGAGTCTGGAGATAAAGAATTATATAAGGAAGATGAATATTTGTCAGCAGTATGGCTGCCACAGGCAAATTAAGGTGGAGCTAATTTCACTAAATTGCCTTTAAATCTGTAAAGCTAAGGTCAATTCTCACCAAGCCACCAAAACATTGTTTCTCAGCTGCTGCATATCCAATTGAGCTGAAACTTTGCAAGCTGCATCTTTGAGCTACGCTATAAAAGGCCTCCTAAGCAAAACTGTAAAATTGAAATAATACGGCCGCAATTAGCCAAATAGAACTTAACAGGGTTTTGACTGACTTGACTTTGGCCAATCACCACGAAACCTAAACTGTATGTACATGAAGGCATTCTCCAATAGCGTATGAAATTTGATGTCAATTGGCTACTAGGTGGTGATGTTCTAAAAAACCAAGCTTATGTCCAAATACATTTGGTGTGTGGGAATGAAAAGTTCTTATCATGCAGTGCACTGAGCCTGACAATTTTCCCCATACACGTCTGTTAGAAATCTTTTTAGTTTTTCTGTAGTCATACAAAGTTTGATCAAGCCAATTAATGAACTAGTGTCTGAGTTTCAATGATATCATCTCAAAACTGGTCTAGAATGAATCTGTGGAGTCTGAAAGTTAATAATTATATTTAAAACAATGACATTGTTGTACATGATGACTGCAGTACATGAATCAGTAAGCGCATCATGGGGTTTCTGACACAAGGGGCTATAATTATATTAAGACTTGCCCAGTTGTGATTCAACTTCTATGTCTAAATATATGCATAGACCGATAACCAGAGCATGACTGCAAATTTTGGATTGAATAGGTCTCAGTGGACCTCTACAGATCAAAATTTCTCCTTTTCAAACACTTCCTTTTTTTGACCACTAGATGGATTAAAACACAAATGAATGTCATGGAGCCAAATACCCTGAATGAAAGCTGCCTGAGTCATTCTTATTAAGCATAGCTAGTAATTCAAATTTCATTATCTTGATTGATGTAGAAATGTATGAAATTAAATATTTAATAAAAGGGCTGACTTGGTTGTGTAAAATGGTTCCAGCACGTGATTTAAGAAGTGTGACCAGGCTGTACTGACTCCTTTGCCTGCCTTTGATTCCAAGGGGTTTACAGTTCAAATCTCACCTAGTCTGTGTATTAGACAGTCATGAGTGAGTTGTGTTCAAACACTTCCTTTTTTGGGTTTTCTGGTATCAGGGGCTATAATTGTATGAAGGATTGTCCAATTGTGATCAAACTTGGGATAAATGTCTAAAAATATGCATAGACTGGTAATCAGAACATGATGGTAAATGTTGGCTTGAATAGGCCTTAGTGAGCCTCTACAGAGCTGCTTTTATTGTGAGTATGTTTCTTTATCTCCTTTTTTGAACACTGATGAATGAACGTGGTGTTGGCTATGTGGCCTGTGCAGGCTGAGAGGTGCTTGGCCCCCGAGATCGCCGCTTGCAGATAGATATATTAATATATATATATTTTTTTTCATTTTAAAGGTGTTTGTTCAGCCCGAAGTATGCAGTAAAGATGCAGTAAGTAATGTAGTAAAGACATTTTCCCCAGAAATGAACACAAATACATAATGAGTGAGTAATTATACATTTTAATTCCATTACTGATGTTCAAGCATGAAGAAGACATACAACATCCATCAGGACTTTCTAGCAGGACTTTCAGCTGCGTTACTTTCCTCCTTTTGCTTTGCATTGGTCTCAGTGGCTGTGTCCTGGACCATGACCAGGTCCATGACAGGGTCCAGGACCATGACTGTGGCCTGGACCATGACTGTGGCCTGGACCATGATCGTGGCCTGGACCATGACAGTGGCCTGGACCATGACCTTGTCCTTTCCTCTCACATTGGTCTTTTCCTTTGCCCTTCTCTCCGTCGCATCCTTCTCCCTGTCCTGGTGGCATCCCTGGCAGCTGTGGGCAAATAAATGGATGATAACTTTGACTAGTGTGAAAGATATGTCATTGGCAATAACAATGGTATCTGACATCATTACAGTAACGTTATGCATACATAATTAGCAATCATTATCAGTAAAGTTTAGCATGCTGTGCTATATCATCACTGTGCAAAGAAAAGCAAGTATCTCCTAAATGGTAACTTTACAGAAAGGGCAAAAACCTCATTTAGATTTAATGTAAGTCAATTCAAACAGACTTTTTTGTGGGCCTTTTATGTTGGTCCACTCATCATGATTTTTTTTTCACACAGTGTAAACAGCAACTGCTGCGCTCAAAGGTGCATAAAAGTAAATATCCACAAAAATGGAGATACATGTTTTTCTCTGGACAGCAGCGATATATGATCAGTATTGGGGTGGTACTGGACATATCATTAGCATTGACATCTATATGTCAGAGAAAGGGACTTGCAACGTTACCTGTGGCTTTGGGCCTGTTCATGTAAAAGAAAATAAAAGTACAGGCAGTCGGTTTTTGAACCATTGGCATAAAAATGAAACACGTATACATGGTAGCTAAACATATAAATTCTCACCTTGTTTTGGGTGACTCATCGTGAAGTTCTCAGGTTTAACAGGATCGACACTGCACAATGAAACAGACCCATCAATTCATCATCACTGTCAAAAGTCATGCATCGCTTTGCCCTTCATTGTTATTGCACACTTGATGCTGCAATTGCACATAGTTCTTCAGTTTGCCCAGTACATCTCCAGTAAGCAGATACCTCCCAACAATACCAAATCACCAATCAGCATCTTTATCCTTAAGATGTCTCTGCAGAGTGGTTACCTGCCATAATAAATAAACCTCAGAGTTAGCATAGTGCGTCTTACCTGGTGTCTCAATGGGTTCACCTGTGAGGCTATGCTCTGCTCTGCGTGAATTTATGATGCAGCTACGCCCTGGGGTAGATAAACAGGTATGGCCAGGTAAAGGTGGTTGAGCAAGTGACGAAAAATGCTGAGGAAACTGCTGGACACAGCTCATCTAGATGAATGGAGATGTTGGAGATAATGTGCAACGCTAATGCCGTATTAATAAGGCTTTAACACAGTCAGAGTCACAAATTAGCATAAATTTGACCTAGAAATAGTTATTTTATATAATTCTGAACTCTCTACTGTTCATACATGTTTAAATGACAAATTTTCTAGGTCAAAGACTTTTGGACCCCACTGTAGATCCATAGTACTTGGACAGCAACCCTCATTCGTTTTGGGTCTGAATTCCAGAACTTTGTATTTAATTGGACGCACTGACTAAACTGTGTTGAAGCCCATTTAATGCTTAAATGTTATTAGACTTAACAATTATATATAGAAGAAACAGCACTGGACTGCACTGTGCTCAGTTCAACTCAATTACTGGATTTAAAGTTGTGTATTTTAAAATATGATAAGTTGTCATAAAGGCTACTTCAGCTTTCATTAGAATTGGTGGAACCTTTACAGCAGTGATGAAAAAGAACCTGGTAAAGAAATTATAATAGACACAACTTTCAACAGTGAAGATGGGTTCAATTCACTTACTGGTCTTTCTTACAGTATGGAGCAGAGGCTGATTCAATGACAAAGCCTGATATACCATATTGTGCTTTTTATAAATTGAACTTTATACAAGAATATTTGTTTCCCAGTAAAGTACTTTGGAATATTTAAAAAGCTGCATGGTTTGCATTTGTTCAGTCATTGTTTGGTCTTTTTATGGGTTATTGAAACTCATTCATCAATTATCAATGTGATCAGTGAAGTTCTCAATCACTTATACTGTATACTTGATAGTAAAAACCCTGTTTTGTACAAACCTCATGCTTGATAAGAAAGTGTTTGCTTCCTCCTCCATAATAGCAATCTGAAGCATGCTGTACATAGACAGTGCTTGTTGGTTCAGCTTAATTGGGTCATAAAGCTGTTTGAGGTCCTCTCTTTTACAGTCTGGTGTATTAGAGCGCCCAGAAAGAAATATGTGTACAAATACATTTGCATCTGCTCAGCAACTTATCATAAATAAGAAAGATGTGAACCGTGTGAAAAATGCCCACTTTGGCTGTTCGTATGTGCGTAGAGGGAGTGGTCTGCTACGATCACCCTGACTTAATTGGAGGAAAGGAACGCCTGGAATAATTGTGCAGCAGAGCTGTCAGCTGAAGAGAGGATTTATAATTATGGCCTGTATTTACGCCAGCACTTTGAAAGCATACCAGACAAGCAGACACCTGCTGGAGTGAGGAGGCTGCTGCTGAGCGCCTTACGTCTGCGCTGTGATTGCGACACCAACAAAACAACCATGCATCATAACAGAGACCGCGTGAGAGTGGAGATGGGAAAGCTCTCAGATGTCTATCTGAACTGTAGACTTGATGGAACAAGTGACAGTCAACATGATCTTTACTTTTAGAGCATCAAAACTGAGACGCACACTGTACACTGACCCAGCCCAAGAGCAAGATGCCAGCGGAAAAAAACAGAATGCCCCACCCAAACACGTGATTCGCTTATTTTCTCACTATTTTAATGTCTCAGACAAGTTGTTGCTCTCGAGGCATGTCAGTCCACCAATCTAACCTGAACTTATATGTTTATGTTAGACTACTTTTAGGAAATGAAGATGGTACATAATGGATATATCACAACGCAGGTTGCAAAGGATGCATTTGAAAACAGTTCCCAACAATGAGCTGCATTATGCATAAGAGAGAAGTAAATGTGTTTCTGGTTGAAGGGAGCTAACAGGTGAGGTTTGTACAGATTTTAAGGGGACCGGTTGCCTGAGCCTTCTGTGCCATGTGCCCCAGACTGGTCTCTCAGCACTCCAGTACTGCTGTAAGAACTATTGTATTTTTGGCTGGATTGTGGCCAAAATCAAATCCAGCACTTTAGTTACTAAGTAGTCATCATCACTGTGCTGCAAACCCGTATTAACATTCTCCTTGTCTTGCCAGTGCAGGATTCCCCTCTATCATAGTGTTAGCTGGAACATTACACAGAATGCACTGCATAAAGAAGGACTGCCCAAGTATGTCCCTGAAATACAGCCCAATATCTCATCTCATCGCATCTCACTCACTCACTCACTCATTCGTGTAGACATTGGTCTGGTTTAAAGCCATACCAAAACTCTTGGGGCTGAAAATAGACCTGAAAATACGAAGGGACCCCAGCTTAACACTGCATTTATGTCATTGTAATATGTGCACATGTAAGTGCTGATGTGCATAATTGTAGCATTGTAAAAGAAACTGACATTAGCTTGACTTGATGCATTATAGATAAGACTGTGGCGGGCATGTCATGCATCCCCCTTTACCTGAAATGTGCAGAAAATGGTTTTAGAATTTATGTTATAATTGCACAGACTTCATAGTTTGCGTCATACACTTGAATTTTTGGTACTGCATCAAGATTTGTCTTCAAAATACAGTTTAATAAAAGTGAACGTGGGTGCATCCTTACAGACTGAAATTGCTTACTTCTTTTTTCTTTATCCTTTTTTTATTCTATTTGAAACCGTTATAGGTGCAGCAGTGTAATTATTTGAATTATTTCTACACATTAACCTGCAACCAAATTAGTCTTTTTCCAGACCTTTGAATGATGACTCCATTTTGGAACAATCTGAACGTAGATACTGTCTTGCTGAATGAGATATGTGTTGAAGGCTCCACCCTGTCTGTCTATCCTCAGGGTTTGTATGTGTCAGAAGGTAATGTGTATGGGGCAGATTTTTTTGAGTGACACAAAGAGATCATAATCAGTGTCAACTTTAAGGCTTGTTACAATGTCAGATGTCAAATTGCAGAGCGTCTAGATGGGACAATGGCCTGATTACGTCAGTATCTCAGGCTTTGTGTGCAGTGTGTCTCTGTTTTTGCGGTTGAGGTTGTGTTTGCCGACACTCCCATTTTTTCAGCTCCGCGTAGACTGATTTCTCTTTTCACTGGAAAGTATTTATAATCATTGTTTGTTTATGTGTGTTGCTTAAATGATGTTTAGGGTTTAATACCAAATAAATACTTCTTTTAATATGCATGGTAGCAAATTTGCAATTTGTCATACAGTCTATTCGGGGGTCAGTGTTTATCTGCTGTAACACTAAACCATATCAGTGCATAAGTTCAGCCTGTACTGGATTATAAAGCAACAACCTGTTAATATTTCCTGTTAATATTTCAACCAGTGAGGGGTATCCTCATTTACAACATCTCTGGCTTAGCAGCTAACAGGGAGTAGCTGTGTGTTGGCCTAAACACAGTTTTTTCCCCTCTATGTTCTGTTTGCGGTGTGAAGTTTCCAGTAAAGCTGAGTTATGAACCAGAACCTCAACTTGTCTGAGTATCTACCGAGAACCCCCCAAGCTACAATACTTTACCAGGCATTCAGGATTGAATGAGGGTGCTGTAGTATTAAGAGGCTATTCACACTTTAAGCGGTTAAGAGTTAAGCCTTTGGTTTTGATCAAAATGTTGTGGGTAGCGCTGTCGCCTGACAGTAAAAAGGGCGTTGGCTTGATTTCCAGGCCAGGTTTTCATTTCTGTGTGGAGGTTTCATGTTCTACTCATGTCCTCAGGGTGCTACGGTTTCCTCCCATAGTCTAAAGACATGCAAGGTGAGTTGGAGATGCTAAATTGCCCCTAGGTATATATGTGTGAATGCGAATGGTGTTTCCTAGGAACTGGACAAGTACAAAAATATGCACTGGGATATGGGACAATTACAAACTCTGTTCAACATAATGGTTAAAATAAGCCGACTTCTATCAGCTACATCTGCATTTTGACTGAAAATCCATCATACCCCAAAAGAAGCTAACACCCACCTATGAAATCAGCTTCCTTCACGTAGCAGCCTATATGTTAGCCAGGCAGCTAGCTAGCTAAGATTGGTCACATGATAGCATAATATAAGGGAGTATTGCGTGATCTGATGCAGATGTGACAAGCTGCACATTGTTTAGAAGCATTTATGTACATTTTACTTCACAGGAATTCCCAATGGATAACCATCATAACAGTTATTATTATAAATTGCACAACAAGAGACTCACTGGAGCCCTCAGACAATGTCAGACATAATGTCAAGCACAGCAACTAAACAATGGATGTACACTGGGTACATCCAATTCTACAAAACAGCCAACAATACAGGGAGTTCACCACATCTTACAGGAGCTGAAGGTATTTCTGTAAGTCAATGAGGGAGTTGGAGATTCTGCTTCTGATTGTTGCTTCTCTCATTATAAGGGAGTTAATGAACTGCAGAGGCATGCCTGCAAAAAATGAACATGTGGATGAT
>CM067483.1:13580364-13603762 GCA_034552555.1 Semaprochilodus insignis | reverse complement strand
TATATATATATATATGAATGAAGTGATGTAACATTACGTTCAATGGCAAAATTATGTGAACCTCTAGAATTATCATTATGGTGTAGGGGATAATGAGGGCCAGGAGGTTCAATCATTTGGATGACAATCAGGTCTGTGTGTGACTGACCCTACCCTATTTAAAAAACCTGAGTCTTCACCATCAAAGTCTGGTCGTTAATACAGACAATACATGCCATGTCTTCTGAGGATCTCTGAAAATTATTTGCCGGGCTGGAAGAGGTTCCAAAATTATTTCAGATGAGTTTGGAGTCTAGGAGATTACAAAGACCACTAGGGATCTAAGGATCTAAGGATCTGCAGGCGGTTTCTAAGGCTAACAGTTTTTATGGGTCCATCATCAGCAGTCACTGAACAAGAATAGTATGCCTGGAATGATAACATGGAGAATTCCAATGCTCTCCAAGAAGAATATCTCTGCCACTGTGTCATGGTTTGGGGCTGCTTTGCTGCTAATTGACCAGGACAGTTTACCATGATTTGATGGAGCTCTGAATTCTGTATCAATAAATACTACAGGGCATTTATCCATGAACTAAACCTCAATAGAAAGTGGATCCTGCAGAAAGACAACGACCCAAAAAACACCAGTTAGTCTACAAGGAATTTTTAAATCAGAAGAAATGTTGCATTTTGGAAAGGCTTAGTTAAATAAATAATTAAGGCGTATAAAAAAGTAATTTAGAGTGGTTTGATGTGAAACGCTCTGTTCTAGAGAGACAGGGAGTTCCCTTTGAATAGGTCGACATAGAACAGTCTTGCTCAGATCTCTTCATGCATGAAGTGAGTGGGGCGCACTTATCAGTGACAATAAACTTTTTTTTTTGCCTTACAGGTCTTGGCAATTACTTTTCAACTATGAATGAATTTTTAAAAAGACTTTGTAGGCCAAAAACTTCATCTCAAAATGATCACAAAACAATGTCTCAGAAATCAGGAAATGGATGTTGATCAGATAGGATGTTGATCAATTAGGTGTACATTTCACATCAAGCCACTCTGGACAACTTAGCCTGTATCTTAATGGTTTTAGGGGGAAAAGTGGAATTTTCTTTTCAGAAATCCCACATGAAATGGGGAATCCAGACATCTAAAGTTAAAATGTAGTGTTTTTTATTGCACTATATATAGTTATCTTTTTGAAAAATAAAATCTAACATTATTATGTGTATTTTCAACATGTGTATTTTCACACACACACACACACACACACACGCACACACACACACACACACACACATATCCAATTGTTTCTGCATGATTTGAAATCGTTTCTATGGACGAGTTCTACTCATTCTGTGCTGTCCCGGGAGCGCCCTCTACTGACAAACTGGGAGACACAGATAGAGGTAGATAAGAAATATCACTTTATTAATCCCAAAGGAACGTTTGCATAGGAAAAGGATCATGTTTGCACATAAGAAGAGTAATACATAAACATGACTGAATTAAATACATATATATACTGATGTTATTATATATTATGTATTAATATATAAATAGAGAGAGAGACAGAGACAGAGAGCGCGCCTTGTTGTGGGGGACTGTTCAGAATAGCAGGATCAGAGATTTGAGACGCAGCCGTTGCTGCTTGCTGTGAACACGCACGTGAGCGCGCCATCTAGTGGTTGACGCCCTACATGACAATGTCGACTTGCTGGCGAGGAGGTCGAAGTGGGCTGATGCCAATGTCTCAGTAGTGAGGCGACTCTACCAGCCTATCTGGAGCAGTTACTGCCTACAGTTATACAGTAGGAACAGTGTTATTCCACTGAGCTCTACAGGCCTCCAGCAGTACCGTTACACCGTCATTACCAGCCTGTGAAACATACAGGTCTCATCATGGCGAGCTACATACCGGGTAAGGCTAGCTGATCTGTACACCCACTGAACCGGAGAGTTTAGTCCGGTAATGTGGGCCCTGAGGCTGTGAGTGAGAGTGATCGGTGCACAAGGTTTATAATTTATACTGTTTACAACTGAAAACAACAGTTTACACCACTTAATGCAATGTATGTCCCTCAGCTAAGATGGAGAGCCCGTGGTGTTACCTGTCCTCGGGCCTGTGGGAGGACACCGACACAAACTACAACACCACCTGCATAACCGGTTATATCCAGAACCTGGACATCTGTGAAAAGGTCAGTCGTTCAGTTTAGATGTGAGAGCGAGTTTACTGGAGTCTACATCTGTAGAGATTAACATAAATCCTCACTATGTTTAAAGCTATAATGTTGACTAGCTGCCTCAGGTTTGCCGTTGAGAACTACACTCCAGATATTTCACTGTCACAGGTTCAGTTTAGGTATTTATATACTTTCATGTGTACACTGATCAGCCATAACATTAATACCACCTCCTTGTATCTACACTCAATGTCCACTGTCCAGGCATTAGCTCCACTTACCGTATAAATGCACTTTGTAGTTCTGCGATTACAGACTGTAGTTCATCTGATTCTCTGCATACTTTATTACCCTGTTCTTCAATGTTCAGGACTCCCACAAGACCACCACAGAGCAGGTATTATGTGGTGGTGAATCATTCTCAGCACTGCAGTGACACTGATGTGGTGGTGGTGTGTTAGTGTGTGTTGTGCTGGTGTGAGTGGCCAAGACACAGCAGTGCTGCTGGAGTGTTTAAACACCTGAGAATAGTCCACTACCCAAAACTATCCAGCCAACAGCGTCCTGTGGGCAGCATCCTGTGATGAAAGACTAGAGGATGACCAGCACAAACTGTTCAGCAACAGATGAGCTATCATCTCTGAGTTTACATCTATAAGGTGGATCAGAAATGTAGTAGTGTCTAATAGATTGGGCAGTGAGTGGACACAGTGTTTAAACACTCCAGCAGCACTGCTGTGTCTGATCCACTTGCAGCAGCACAACACACACTATCACCACACGTCATTGTCAATGCAATGTTGACAATGATCCGCCACTCCTGTAATACCTGCTTTGTGGTGGTCCTGACCATGGAATAACAGGGTGAAAGCAGGGTAATAAAATATACAGAGAAACAGATGGACTGCAGTCTGTAACTGTAAAACTACAAAGTGCACCTATGTGGTAAGTGGAACTGATAAAATGGGCAATGAGTGTAGATTCAATGAGATGGTTTTATGTTCATGCTTTTATGATTATGCTGTTTGTTACTGAAGTATGCCAGTAATCCAAGAAGCATGTAAAAGCAGTCAGGAAGTCTAGATCTTCTGAAGCCTTTCCAGTTCTTAAGACCGTGGTTTGGAGCTTTGCAGTGGGGCAGAGCACATGACTTGCATAGGTAATTATGGGAAATCTTTGTGTATAGTTGCAAAGCTGATCTCACATGTGGTATTTGTGGATCCACTGCATGTCCAAAAGTATCCAGACACTCCTCAAGTAAATACAGCTGCATTAAGGTGCTTCCACTGCTGTACACAGAGTTTGTATAATTCTCCATAGAAAAACATTGTCAGTAGCAAGTGATGCTCTGGAGCAGCCGCACACGAGCCTAGGATTATCATGTCCGATGACAAACGTCAGCTAGAGGGATACGACCCCCAGCTTTGGGCTATAGAACTGCTTTCTTGAGCACAGGTTCCCAACCCTATTCCCTGAGGACACCCTGCCCTGCACACTTTAGTGTTTCCCCTGCAGCCATCACATCCACTTTAAGTAATTAAGGGCTTTTTAATGAGTTGATTTGCTGGATTAGGTGTGTTGGGACCAGGGGCAACACTAAATTGTGCAGGGCAGCGGGTATCCAGGACCAGGGTTGGGAACCACTACTCTAGAGTGATGCAGTGCCGTCCAGTTCCTGACCTCACTAAAACAAGCACATTTTTACAGCAATGTTGCAACATCTAGCTACCTAGACCTTTAATACCCTTGATTTCAGAAGAAATGTTGGATGAGCAGGTGTCTACAAACTTTGGGACGTATAATGTAGAGCAGGGGTGTCAGACTGAAATGACCTGAGGTCCACCAGCCAGGTGGTCTTCTTAAAGGAGGCTGGTTACAAAAAGAGTGACTCATATTTTTGCTAAGTGTGAGTTTTATCTACATAAAGTTATTCTTCAGATGTTTATTTGGTGGTGTTTTAGTGTGGTCACAGCGAGTGATCACCCCATGTGGGAGACTGGGGTTTGATTCCCACTCTGGGTGACTGTGCTGTGCTACACCAGTGAGAGTCCTTGGGCAAGACTCCTACATTGGCTTGTAAGTCACTGTGGACAAGAGCTTCAGCTAAATGTCGTACATGTAAATGTTTTACCTGACGCCATAGACCAAAAAATTGGACAGGTAGTATTTTTCCAGCCCACTGGTGCAAAGTGATGTACTAAAACAATTAGGAGATGTTTAAAATGTGGGCAAAAGTCATTACGCTTTTGATGCAGGATTACTGGAAAACATTAATTATTGTCTTTTTTCTGGTTTGGTATGATGAAATGTGCTTAATATAAAAAGGGACATGAACTAAGTTCAATATAGATTTCTAGCTGGTGTTAAAGACAAAGTGGGCATCAGTGGATTATCAAAAAAAAAAGTTGTACCTTTTAAACAGAATAAAATATAATTAATTCTTATTTTTCTTTTTCTTTAGTTTTTATAATTAAACCAACTGGCAAATGTAAAACTGTTAATAATCTTCGTATGAAACTTGTAGGCGTTTAGATTAGCAGCAGTGGGTGATTAATGGGCGACAGTGCTATACGAGTGTGGGGTGTTGGCCAGCACCATGGGAGCAGAGAGAGGGGTGGGGTGTATGGAGGGTAAGTTTAACTGTGAGTGATTGAGAGAGACGGAGGGCGGGGGGGAGTGAGGGTAGTCGGGGGGAGGGAGGAGTGGCAGAGGGAGAGGGTGAGCAAGAGAGAGAGAGAGAAAGTGCGTGTGTGTGTATGCGCGTGCGGTTAAGCGGGCCGCTGCTGTAAATTTTGGTAGCGGGGTGCTCTCTCTGTATTTGTAGGAGATTTTGGCTCGTAGCCTGACGGGGTTTTATTTGTAATCGAGGCATGCACATGCGCTCCATGCAGTTCACCGTGCCTTCTCGGCTGCCTTGCGTTTGGAAACAACCCAGGTTTCGCCGCTGACATGGACAGAGCTGTGAGTGCATTTGTTTCTCTCTCTCTCTCTCTCTCTCTCTCTCTCTCTCTCTCTCTCTCTCTTTCTTTCTCCCTATAGGTCTGTGTCTCGCTCTCTCCCTTTCTCACTCCTTCCCTCTCTCTCAAGCTCTCTCTGTGTCTGTCTCGCTCTCTCACTCCCCCCCCCTTTCTCTCATTCTCTCTCACACACATTTGCTTAGCTTTAACTGTCATCTTCATCTCTTTTCTCCCTCCTCTCTCAGTGCTTCCGTCTCGTTCTCTTTTTACGTCTTCCCTCTCCCTCTCTCTCCCCCCCCTTCTGTCCAGCTAAAGATGGTTGCTGAGTGTGAGTGCAGTGCTGTGTTCAGCCCTCCTCTATCAGCCGCACACCCCTGTCCACATGCGCAGCAGAGTTAACAGTGGCTGCTGGAGAGGAGGCCTGTGTTTTGGGCCTGGGAGGCTGCTGTCAGCTGATCGTCTGGGTCTGATATGTTTGGATATTTGGCGTGTGACATTCAGAGTAGGTCTAGGTGGAGGAGGGGGGGTAGTTAGAGAGAGTGTTATGCTGGGATTATCATGTTCTCTGTTTCTTTTTTTTCCCCTGCATTAGTGACTCGTTTTTGGCACCACCACTGGGACATTCTCTCCCTTCTGTTGTGTGGATTTGTGTGCATGCCGTGTTTGGTGGTGCAGTGGGGTTTATTTGGGTACCCTGACAACCAAAGCTGCAGTTTCCCAGCCTGCTAGACACTCTCCACCTCCAAGACACAGCCTTCATGATGTAAGCCCCCATGTATTGGAAGCTATGCCTTATTAAGATGTTGAGTCATATGCTGGTCTTTGGTCATTCATTGGCTAAGCAGATATGTTTCCCCCCCATTCTTGCGGACGCCATCATCCAGGCCTAGCGTAACGTGCTTACTAAGCTGTCAATCTGTCACACTATGCTAGGACGGCCAAGAATGCAGGGAATCCTAACTAAGTTAGATATTGAGCGTATGGTGGGGCTTATTCTGTTTCAACCAGCCAATCAAACTCCATGTCAGTAAAGAGAAGGAATTTCACCAACAACAGATTAGTGCTGAATGATAGTGTTTACTGGTGTTGGTGTTGCTGAACTGTATTGACTTTTAGTTTCAGCATTATCAATGGATAACAAACTTAACGGTAAGCAAAACCATTTGTTGTTGCTTCAGATTGTTTTGAAAGAGTAGTTTGAAGTTTGAAAAATGTAAAAGGGTACTTCATCCATAATGAAAAATAAAACCTTTGAACATCCGTCAAAACATACCAAGTGGGCTCCTACAGTGGTGCTGCGGTTGTCACAAGAGTGAGTTATTTTGGTTTAAAGGCTAGGGAAGCCCCCTCTGACGTGTCTTCTGGGAGTGGGTTTTTGGTAGTGGGTTTCTTATTTTAATTTTCCTGCTAGTTGGCAATTGCAGATGAAAGCTTTATGAACAGTGTTACAATTAACCGAATATCATATTTATGTTCATCAGCTTCTATTTGTTAGCTGCAATGTTAGTGGACTTCTTAATTGCTTGGAAATGGTTGTATGATTTGCTTGATGAAGGCTGGGTATTGTAGTTGGAGAACACTTCTGTCTTGGATGAGGAATGAGGCTGAATGCAGTGTTGCACTACAGAATATTGCAAAACGTGATTTTTCCCTTCTGGAATTCTGCTTTCTGAGTTTTTAATGCAGTGTAAGCTTCCCAGAGTTGAACAGCCTAATCAAACCAAATTGTCAGGTTTGTCCGATATTATTTTAGTATAGAGTTACAGTACACAGAAAGCATGAGTACTGTGTGCATTGTTAATAAACTCATTAACACACGAGTTCATTCATTTTGATTAAGGAAATAGAACCGCCCAGCTCTACATTAAATTAGGAATCCAGGCTAAAGGCTTGCAAATGTAATGTGTCAGAAGGGTGGTTTCTGCGACTGTTGGCTTGCGGCCTTTTTTCTAGGCTGCGTTGGCAGAGGTAGCCCTTGTAGTCTGCTGCTGTGTGAGCGAGATGTGACTCATTATTCTGCTCGAAAAGGAATGTCACATGGACCAACAAGGATTCTCTTATGTCATCTTTGATGCGACAGCGGGTAGCCAGCAGCTTTTTCTTTGCTGCCCAGCCTCCGTCCCTCCTTCTTCTCACTCTCTCACTTTCTGTCTCTTGTTTGCTGACTGGCAGATGACAGAATGACTGCGACTGAGACACTTTCACAACAGGAGCTAATTGTGGCCACTGTGGTGGGAGTTTGCGCATTCTCACTGATGACATAATTGGCAAGTGTTCTCATCTTTGTTGCAGACATGGCTACTTTCATAGAGGACAAGAACGTAGTATTTTCCTGGGACTGTGTTCTGCAACTTTGAGAGAAATAGCTGGGTGACAAATCTAATGTAGTAGTAGTAGTAGTAGTAGTAGTAGTTTTCATGAAGCCTGAATTTTGTCTACTTTTATAGATGATGTTAGGTTTTGTTAGAGGCCAGATGAGTAATTGCTTGCTAACAATGGGATTGCCTGCTAAGAATGTGTGTGATGATTAAGGCATGAAGTTTGCACAATGGTATTCTTGCAGTATAATTACTTGCTGTTTATGTTACCTTTGCAGTTCCAGTGCAAAAAAAAAGAAGCTGTCATCAGACTCATGACTGGTGGTCTTAGCTAATTAAGCACTATTTTTTGCAACTTGTTTAGAAGGACCTGTGTAAAATTTTATAAAGGAAATAAATGATCACAAACAGGCATTTACTGATGACCTTTAAAAGCAGCAGTATGACCGTAATTGTTTACTTCATGCTTTCATTCAATTTGCTTTGACTATAAGTAAAGTAGTTAAGGATGCACCGATATGGGAATTGTGCACTAATGACAATATGCAATATTTTCCCATACATATCTTTGCTATATAAACTCTTTTTAAATGTAGAATTTAGGATTACGTATCTGGATTAGCTTTACAGACAACATTTATTTCTGTTGGGTTAATAATGCAATAAAATGAATAAATTGCAGCCGTTTTAGCACCGTAACCCAGTGTCACCTATATCATGCTGCTGTTCTAGAGCACTTATTTGTGCACACACAAAAACATATAATTCTCAGTGCAAACAAGGACACCGCAGAGAATTTTACACGTTTGCCTGATAAACCACCATTATCTTTTTGAGTCCACTCAGATGGAATTGGACTCTTGGCCTTCTCCCTCTCTCTTTGATCTGAGGGCACTTTTTCTGATAGAGGTGTTTGTTAGGCATCTTTATCCATATCCAATATCAGAGATGAGGATCTGCAGGGTAGTTCTTACAGTACACTAGCAAACCATGCACCACACGTGAATGTCCCCTCTTTAGTTGTCTCAAAGCGTGTAGTGAGCTCCTTGTTCCGCAGACTTGTCAGACATGTGCCCTTTAGCCTAGCTTGCAGCCATTTAAAGAAACTGCATTACTCTGCTGTCACACAGAGCCATAACTGAGGCTCCCTGAAGAGATCAGGAGCACAGTGCAGTTTCAGACACGGTTCTATAAGCGTGTGAAGACAGTTTTAGTACAGAGCACAGCCAGAGCACTACTGTAAAACACCTCAAAACAAGTCACAATTCATAAGTACTTCCTTGATTGTAATGTATTTTATTATGTATATAATTTGTCATTTACTTATTTTTTCATTGCTCTGTGATTTATAGATTACATTGTCCATCTTGAAGGAAACTGCAGTATAGAAACAGAAAAAGCTGTTTCTGTAGGAAAAGGAAATGGACAAAAAACAAGATAATTTGAACCAGAACACTGAAATCTGGGATTTGGTTTTGTTGACTGATTAGTCTGAATTTGTAATTGTGATTACTTGAAGTGTGAAGCAGAAATCACAATCACCTTCTATGATTGAATGTCGGAGGTGTTTACAAGAAGTGTGGAAATATTTCCGTGCAGATATCTTAAAAAACCCCAAAATAAAACAAATCTCAAAGCATGTCTCCAGAAAAAATTGATATTATATTTAGATAGTTATGTTTAGTACTTAAGGCTTTTAATTTTGTATTAAAGTATGTTTTCTGTATTTTGTCTTGATGAATGACTTAATGACCGGACCTGGAAATTTAATTATTGAAAGAATGTTATATGAAAGTATAACATGTTATATAATATATATTATATATAATAAATTCTTTCAAACTTCTATGAAAAGTTAGTGTAAATGCGAACAGTGTACTTGTAATGTATGTAAATCATTTGAATGTAGCTGATTTTATATGATGTGTATTACCCAGCTATGCTGACTGCACTTCTCTTGGATCAGGTAGTGTTGCAGTGGAGAAGAGAATGTGCTCCTCACTGGTCTCTTCAACTGCTGTCACTGTAGAGTAGCAAGAGCAGAAATCAAACGCGAGGCTAATGCATCTGAGGAGCCTAGCTTTGTTGGTTGACAGGTTGAGCTGTAGTTGAGTGTCCTATAAAGCCAGGTACGCACTGGGTGGTTTTACAAACCTTTGATGACTCACGCTGTACGTCTGAATAGACCATCAAGGATGGACAAAGCATACGATTTGTACACTCACAGTGTATGAAACGCTATGATGTGCTATACTGTTTCATTCAACAACACATTCCAAGCAGACACACTGATAAACTGAGCTACAGCAGCTATGCTAACTTATAACACAGTGTGCTCTGAAACTAAACCAGGTGCTGATGTACATGGTTTTACAAAAACAATAATAATGATAATTCAAGTTACAGCATGTGGACTTTGGTATAAATTGACTGTGTCTATATGTCTTGGGGAGGTGGTTGTGATCGTGTGGCAATATAGCAAAGCAGAAAGTTAAAACTGACCGACAGAAACACTTCACTGTGTGAGCAGACCCTTGTTTGCTGCCAGCTTGAGTTGCTTGTTAGCATGGAAGTGGCCTGTCCCGTGGTATCAGCTGGTACTATTAGATGTTGGTATCAGTGCATTTGTATGAGTATCCTGGTAATAGTATAGGTACTGATACATTTCTTCTACTACTGCTAGTTCTTCTTCTCTCTCTTCTTCTTTCCTTTTTCTTCTTCTTTCTTGGCTCTTGTCAATGTTGAGCAGTGTTGCGTCATTGTGAAACGCTCAGTAATCTGTAAATGCAGAAAAAGTACCTACTACTTTGAAACCAAAGGTAAAGTGCTAAATTAGGATGGCTTAACGATGATAGCAATAACAGGTGGGAACATGACTCATTTAATGGATGTCTCGCAGGACCCACCCGCCTGGAAGCCAGACGTTCATCCTCTGGAACATAATAGTCTGATGATTCGGGCAAAATAAATAATACTAAAACTGCCATTGGCCAGCTGCTAACAGGGATTTGGACATAGAAGAAAAGGTTCCAGCCTCTGAGCTGATTTATTTTTTTATAGAGGGCTGCTGCTGTTGTTTGTTGCTGCTGACAGGAGACAGAGCAGCTTGATGACCGTTCCAATAGATTTGTGGGAAAAATATTATTAACTATGAGGAAAAAATAGGGTAGCTTTGAGCTGTTCAAGTATTTGAACTGCAGATCTTTGTGTGGTCATTTTATTGTGGGGATGATGCTTACTGCTACTGCTGCTCTCTCTCTGTCTGTGTGTATGTGTGTGTGTGTGCAGTTGTGTGTTAGAAGAAACCCTGGTGAACTTGCTTGCATGCGGTACTCGTGCTGACAGTGTCAGAATATTTAGCACGCAAGCCTATCATATTGCATCTCTGAATCTGACCCCAGTAATAGTGCATCCATCTGCAGAGGACTGCACAGCTGAACTCTTCAGCTGGTCAGTATAAAAGGTTCATTCTCTGAAGTGTTGAGAGAATGACATTGTTTGGAGCCATTACTTGGATTAAAGGTGCTAGAAAATGCATTATAAATTGTTCTGTAATGTTTACACAGAAGACAGGTGGCAGGAAAACAGACACAGGCAGGAAAATGAAATGAACTCATAAATTAAAGCTTATTATAACTGTGATGATTGTGATGGTTGTTAAGGTGGAATTGCGGATTTCTTCTCCTGTTCTTTGTGTGACACCTCCATATTGTCCAAGGTTTCAGAAACTGTCCTAAGTGAATGTGCAGAGCAGACAGACAACTTGGAATTAAAGTTGTGTGGGACGTTGGCTTCTGTTCGTCAGCTTGTTTTATGAATTTTCTGTTCCATCTTAAATAGTGCTGAAGTTAGAGTCTGGCCCCTTTAACTATGTAGTGTACAACATCTGTAGAATGTTATGTTGTAATAGGAGGAAATGGGCCTAGAAAGAGGAACAGGCATGTTACATTTGAATGAAGAGAACATTTTAAACGGTCTCAAGGCAAATATACGTATATAAATGTAATGTTGTAATATTTTGTGCTTTAATGAATTTCAAATATTAATAAAAGCTTATTGGAAATCCACAGAGCCCCACAGACATGATGCTGCTGAAGAAGGAGCAGAAGGATGCTGAACTGGACAAGAAGATTGAAGCTTTGCGCAAGAAGAATGAGGCCCTTATGAAACGATATCAGGTAAAAATATCTTATTTCTCTGGTCTGTTATATTAGGCTGAAGACTCTTAAGACTATTGTTTGCCACCAGCACAAAGAAGACACATTTTCTCTCGTTCTGTGACTGAAATGACTAGTTAGTGTATGTAGCTGTTTGAAATGATCTTAGAGAAATTTGTGAGTGTTTTCCTGAGGTTGGTAAATGTTTTTTTTCCCCCCATAATGGAATGTTTGATCTAGCATGAATGTCGATATACAACCAGTGATCCAGTTGTTGCAATAATGTGCAATGAAATCAGTGATCATAGACCTGTGTTATAAACAGAGGAATATTGTAGATGAAGTTCCTTGCAATCCAAAGGTAGGCTTTAAAGATGAGACAGTGAAAGAAGGCCAGTAGTATGTGGGATGGGGTACTATGCTCTAATTCGCTAACAGGCTAATAAATAGTTTTTTTCCTGTGATGTGTGCCTCAGGAGGTGGAAGAGGATAAGAAGCGGGCAGAGCAGGAGGGCATGGCCCTGCAGAGCCGTAAGGGAAAAGTTGAGGACCTGACCATCACAATCAATAAGTCCCCCACTGTGAGTGCCTCAAGTCCTACTACTGTGGGTTATTTTAATTGAATTTTTTTTTTGTAGGCGCTCCTAACCTGTTGTAGCTCTAAACCCACTCAGCTGACCACAAACTGTTACACAGCCCAGAAGTTGTTTTATTTGATTATAAAGCAAACATAACACAGTGATTAATGTGGGCTGTAAATTGTAATGTAAATTTCACTTAACTGTTTATTCATGAAAAGTAATAAACACCTCATAACGTCAGATATTTATTTCTGTTTGTTGTCATTTATCTGTGAGGGAGTCCAGTTATATTTTGCAATGACTTGCACGTATAAACATAACTAGTTGACTATGTGCCAATCAGTCAGCCAGCCTATGTTTTTTTTTTTGGGTAAGTAATGACAATAATATTTGTCATATTTAAAATAGTTTGATTAAATATCTATATAATGTAACACATTTTGTAATTATAAAAATAAGACTGACAGCAGCCTGCAATACCCTCCTGCCTTAGTTTATGGCCCACCGGTAGAAAACCGCTGATTAATGCATTATTCAGCCTTCCTACTTCAGCTGAGATGATCCGGTATTGTTCTGCCTTATTTTCTAAATCTTGAACTCTGAACTTTGCAACAGTAGCCTACTTTGCCACAGAATGCTTATGTGGCTTAAAACGTATTATAGCTAACAGAGGTTAGTTATGCAAGCCAGGTCATGCTTCATTTTCATTTGTAGTTTAATCTGAAGTATTAGTTACTATAAACAGCCAATTTCATATTTTTATCAGATGTTAATGCAAATTCAACCATGTAATTAACTGCAACGTAATCATGGAAAAAGACAGCTGAAGATTTGAAACTCTCCTCTTTTTCTTTTCTTACTGGTCCAGGAGAAACGTGTAGTGACCAAGAAGGGCTCAGGAAGCACAAGCCCTAAAGGGCTTCAGGAGCAGGGAGAAGGAGGTTCTGCCATTTTCAGCAGCGGCCGGGGAAAGAGGAGGCAGCTTCTTGTCACCACACCAGGAAACACCAAGGCAAGCTAGGGACTGTTTCTTACACAGCATGTCTAAATTATTGTTGAATTTGCAGGTGTTAACGATTTTGTAGGTTTAACTATGATGTTAGTATGGCATCATTAGGTCCCTGATCTGGATCCTGTTGGTTTGCCAGTGTTTCCCAGACATAGATTATGATTTAGTTGCATGTATTAGTATATGAACACCTGCTTAAGTATATTTGAATCTGTAAAAATGTTAAATGTTTGTTTTTGTTGATCTATCCCGAAAAATGAATGCATCAAGAGAGACTGAGGGAGAGTGAGTTGAAAAAGTGAAACAGGAGATAGAAAAGACCAAGTTAGATGTTCTTCTTCACTGGTAATTGTGGCACTTATTTAATCCATTAGTTTGATATGAGAATCCTTTAAGTTTTCATCCTAAAAGATTTAGAAACTGTACTTTGCGCAATGTCTGTTTAGCATTGCGTAACATCAGCTAGCTATAAATTAATCCAGTTATTCTCACAAAAAATAGCTTTCTGTTTTCTTAAAAAGAATGCTTTCTGTGCATGTTGGTCATTAGTCCACATAAAACTAAAAAAATAAAGAAGAAATGGCTATAAGTTAGTGTATTTATATTTTATTAGGCATCATTTAGTTATAAGGCAACATTTTAAGACTTTTTTTTGTTTTCAGCATGACATTTTTGCATTAACTTATTTTGTCATTGATTCTGGTTTGTTTTAGTTAGTTGACAGACTGTGTACTCACAGTACCAGCCAGACCAAGTTTCTCCTGTCAGTCATAAAGCCCTTCAGTTCACTGTATCCCTGCTACCAGAACTCACAAAACTTGCCTGTGGGTTTCATGATTTTTTGAAAGACTTTCTTGATGCTGTAGGTGACATACATATCCTAGTCGTGATCCTCTACATTACTAACAAAGTGTGATTGATATGTGTCTTAGTTTTATTAATTTTTGTATGTACATACTTTACTGCTGACATACTTTTATCATTCATGTATAGAGAATGTCCCCAGTACCAAGGTATATTTAATATTTGTGGGATATCGCTGTGAGTCGTACTGCATATGAAAAACTTCATTTGCTAAGAACTTTAACTGCAGTATGCTCTGTGAGTTCTCACTGTGATACGTGTCACTACAGGGGAAAAGGGTGGTCAGTGAGCGAGTAGACAGGAGGAGTCCTACTGGCCCAGCCGGGACTAAGCACTCTACTGAAGACAAAGGAGATCTGCTGGACACTACTGCGGGTGCGAGGAACTGTCTGAACCCCAGGGGAGCCACAGGAGCCCAGGTAAAGTGGCTTTTGATAGGATGCAGAGGTCAACATCTGGGATGATGCTGTGTATTCTGTGTTGTCCATGTATGTTTAGGTGGAGTGCAGTGAGTATTAAGGAGCACTGCTTTAATGTTTTTGATGGGTACACTAAGTACACTACAGATCAATACCACTGTGCAGCTGGTTTGACAGAAGTTCACTGGTGTCAGAATTTAGTGTTGGCTTGTGAGTGAGGTTGAACACTGGCCAGCGTGTTCATGGCAAAGCAGTGTGAGTTCAAACAAGGCGTTATAGTGGAAGGCCTTGATTGGGCTCATGTCCGGTGAACATACAGGCCGCACACTTTGTCAGAACGCTCCAGAATGCTCCTTGAATCAATGTCTGTTCGCATAGACAGTTCTAGCCAGACACCACTGGTCACATGGCTGTCACTGTGCTGTCCACTGTGAGTGGTAATGCTTTCTATGACTTACTCCCGGTACACACGTGACACTGTGGATTGAGGAATGTTAAATGCCTGCACAACTTCATCAACCTCCATCAGCCTAGTACACACTGTCATGGCTTATTCAAATGAGCAGGCCAAGGACGACAGCGGCAAGGAAATACTCCCTCAGAGCATGAGGAAGAAACCTCGGGAGAGACCAAAACTTAAAGGGGGATCCCATCCTCCTCTGGTTAACACCGGATAGCAGGATAAAACACAAAGCAATTAAGGAAAGGAAGAGTATTTCAATTACTTGCAGTATTGAATATAGGGAAAAGGAGAAACACTACCAGAACCATGAACGTCAATAACTTCTAAGAAGCCTACAGTGATGATCTTTTAATTAGAATATGAGAAGTGCTCAGTATATTGTAAGGCAGGGAAAGAAATGTCTGACTGTGAAGCAGGAGAGAGGAAAGGTCTGTGAATAAATAAGCCGGGCACACAGACAATTAGTTCTGTTAGAAGGACTGAGAGCAGTATACGTTGATGAAGTGCAACAGTGACAACAGGCAGGCCTGGCTATTACAGCATAATTAAAAGGAAGAGCTAGAAGGTAACAAAGATATGAGAGCTCCCTGAGAAGTCAGTGTTTTTATGCTTCTTCTCAACAATCTTAAGTGAAGGTGTAATAGCAGTGGGACGACAACACCAGGATTCTTAGTTTACCATAATACTCTCTGTCACTAAACATCCAGATCTGTACCTTTTATCCAGCAGGAAAAGTGATTACACAATTACAACTGAACAAGTCTGGCTTTAGCCTAGACTTAAAAACTGAGGCTGTGTCTTAGCCCTGAACTCTTACTAGAATGTTTGGTCGATTAATAATAATCAACTAATATAAGCGTATCAGAGAAATAGGCGTGTCAGTTTTAGAGCTCAGGTTTAGAGCTTTATGTGTTGGTAGAAGAATTCTGTACTTGGTGTGATGGATGTTGGTTGGAGTAAATATAGCTCGGAATCAAGATGGTTAATTATTTCTTTGGTCACTTTAGACTCATTCTTTAACAGTTGTGTGCAATGAAGAAAAAGACAATTAAATTGTTAAGTTAAAATTTCTGTTTGTGCGTTCGTCTTATGATGTCATAGCTGTATGGCAGCTATGTTGTGGCATCTGTTCTGGCTACTGTATTTCCAAAAGTAGACAGACGGCTTGTATAATCTGGCAGTTGAATGGTCCCCTCTGCAGCAGCTGCACATGTTCACCATGCGCAATGCCAAGCATCAGCCAACTTCTAGTGTAGCCTTCCCAGAAGAGTAGTTGAGGCTGTTACTGCAGCAAAAAGAGTGTGTGTGTGTGTGTGTGGGATGGGGGGTGTCTGTAGAAACAATGCATAATCAGGTGTCTATAACCCTTTGTATTTATTTACAGAAATTTTGAATAACAGTATCACTTATCCAATATCACTATCAAAGAGTACAACATCCAAAAAATAGTAACAGTGCAGCATATAAACCAAGATTAAATTAAGCAGCCCACAGAGCTCTACTGTGTGGATGTTATCATTAGATCCCCACTGTGAGTTGTTTTATTTTCACTAAGAGTGATAAAAGGCCCATATGCAGCCCCAGGCTTAAACCTAAGCGTGGTGCTTTGTACCTACCTACAGTTGTTGACTTGGAGTGGGGCGGTAGAGGGGTGTGAAGTGCTTTGGTGTGGGTGGGCTGTGTAGATGAGCAGCTTACTTTTCCTAGATCTGTTTTTGAGTACTGATGCATGTTTCTCCCAGTTGTGAAACCGTTTTCAGTTATAAAACATGTGTCTGTTGCTGTACTTGGGTGATTCATATGCTTTATTCAGTTATTAATGGTTAAAATGTGATTCCTTTTGTAAGCTTATGTCTGTTTTATGTTGTTATTGCTAAACCTGCTTATTGCTTAAACTGCTATATGCATTGAATGACGGATCATTCCACTCTTTTAGGGGCAACCCTTTGAAATTTGTTAACACAACATTAAGTAGAAAGCAAATCTATTTAAAACTGCTGCTGTTGCAATTTGAAAATTGCTGTCTTACAGTTTCTGATATCATATATAAATTCCTGTAAAATATTGAGGGGCGTAGTTGGACGAATATGTATGTTTATGCCATATAATGGCGCTTTCCATGTACTGACTTCTAAAGATATGTTTTTACACACATACACTTACATTTTTATTCCACAGTGCCTCACAAGTCATGTAGAAGAAACACATAATGATTGGCCACTCTATGATTAATAAACAATTAAACAGTTGATTGATTAATAACGATTTAATAATTAGTTTGTTTTTGTCTGATCGCTGGATACCATATGACATGGTATACCATATTCAGGTCTCATTCAGTCTCTGGCATGCCGATATAATTTGAGGGGAAAAACAGACATCATGTAATGGAAAACACATGTGAACATTTGTTGCAGCATGACAGCTAATCTAGCATGCTAATAGCGCAACATGTTAACATTGTGTAAGGTTAGCTTACATTGGCTCTGTGAATTTGGCAGCATTTCAGCAGCTAGGCATGGTACTAGTAGTTTTGTAAAAGAATATGGCTTCAAAATAAGTCCAAAACATTCCGAATTGTTTATAATCATTTTTTAAATATAAATGTTTATCCTAATGATCCCGATAATGGGTAGAAGAGAGAGGAAAGAACGGCAGTTGTTTAAGTATGCTTAACATGATATATAGTACAGTCTGTTTTTCAGGAGTACTGATATGTTTACTTTATTGAGGAGTACCAATGCCATAATCAGTAGTTAACACAGTAGTTAAATCATGCTAATGACGTGTACCCTAGTTTTGCAGGGCTCTTGTGCCTCTCAGAAGGCTGTTTTCTTTCTGTTATGTTTTTTATGGAAGGCACACGGGTTTCTGTCCTGGTGAGAACTGCCAGTGCAGGCTGCACATTAGGACCCTTTCCCTATGGACACACTTTGTGAAGAACTCCATATGGGTGTGTCTCAGTATCACCCTCTCTGTCCTCTCCACTTCACCCCTCTGCTCTCTTATTTGAAATTACTACCTCCTCTCTCTTTCACTGTGTCTTAGTGTCTGGGTCGCCTTGTTCTTTGATTTTTCAGTGTCTCGTGCCCTGCTGTTTTGAATAGACCCCAGACATGAAAGCATGCCCCTCCCCTAACTCTCAGGAAAGCCAGACTGTTGCACAGAGGGACGGTCTGTTACTGCATGACATGGAGGCAGACGCTCAGATAGCCATTCACAGTAGCACATTGCCTGGGCCTTTTGAATATTCATTATGGCTGTAGGAATATTCAGTAGAGCCTGTTCTGTTGTCTGGAAGCAGTGTTTCAGCTGTTCCCAGGAATTCCTCTTATTACTAAGCCTAGGCCGTGGCCGTTTTTGTTTTCATTCTGGGTCCAACTGATTGGTCCCTCTGGGATTTAGCGATTCGCTGGTCACACAGTTTGATGCAGAATCAATCGTTCACATGTTACCACACCAACAGGCCCTTTTACAGGCGTAATGTTAACCTATTACAACACTCTTAACGTGGAAAAACAAGATCTATAGTCTGTTGAAGAAGCTTTATTTGCCAACATGCCAGATAAATTTTGTAAAAATTGTAATCATATCTGCTTTTTCCTGTTATGATTCATGCAGACTGAAAAAAAACCCCAAGACTTCTTGACTTGTCTCTGACTGATTAATTGATTTGTTGACTTTCATGGGGCAACCCTAGTAAAAATTCCAAATGATATTGCATTTCAAACCACCTCCAAATGTGGTGTGAAACCAATTTGCAAAAAACAAATTTTTTAAGAGGCTTTTTGCTGACAATCAAAAATCAATCTGGATGCAATCTGGATATGATGACAATTGGGATTTGGGCTGTAGGTCCTAAGCTAAGCTATATATACATGCTTAATAATAATATGATGATGAATAATAATATAAAAATTGTGTGTGTGTGTGTGTGTGTGTGTGTGTGTGTGTGTGTGTGTGTGTGTGTGTGTGTGTGAAAAAAAATCAGTATATGGATTGTCAAACTCAACTCGAACGCAAAATGCTTTTATTGTGATTTTAGTGAAAAAACAAGTAATGAGTAAGTGAAAAGCGAAACATGTCAAACATCAATAAAACAGGTTTGTATACTATATTCCATTCCTGCAAATAGATCCTCCTAAATCTAACAAACTGCATGTATGTTTACTTGTTGGCCTTTTACTGTTGTAAGAAAATGTGTGTGACCATACACAATGAAAGTAGGCCCAGATCTTGTGTACACCTCTGAGAAGCTGCAACAAAATAAAAAATAATAGGTTGTGTATGATTTGTATAATTTTTTTAGGATCATTATTTTAGACTGTTTGAAAAGTTTGTCACAAGTATTTAATAATTTGGAATGCATTTGACATGCTTTAACAACGACAAAAGAAGTGTGCAGATACTTGCATGGATTGTTAGGATCTATTTAAACCCGATCTTCTCAACAGTACATAACAGTAGGAATTGTCACTACTGTGACATTTTCAGCAGTTAAGTAAATGTTTTTTTGCTTTAATGAAAAATGTTGTACTTTTATGTTTAGAATTCGTTTAGAAGCTGTGTTTTCTGGAAACGTACCATCTATGGTTTTTGAGTTCTACGGAGATCTACTGAATTGTTTGATAAAGTTTCAGCATTATGATTGAACGTTTCATTTCATCATGACTACAACAGTCATTTATTTTCATAAAATTAGAAATCCAAAATTGATTTTTAAATCTAAACCAATTCTGTAGAATGATCCTAACAAGCTAAATTACTTACTAGGTACATTAGTTGTAGCTTTAGGGCCAAACTAAAGAAGAAGAACCTCAAACACCAGATACATTTCGACTGATCAGCATCATTTTGGCTGAGGGCATCTTTTTTTTCCCCTCCCTCAGACTGTGACTGTTCCTTTAACGTGAGTTTCTTTGTGAATATGTATAACAGTGTTTGTGTGGAGTGGGAACACTGTCTTGGAGTTGTTTGTGTTGCGTTGCTTACCAGGGTGTGTAGGCTGGAATCTAGAAATCTATCCAACCGATAGAGACTGAATTAGCGTTAGTGGGAGCGGCACTGAGTCATGAGGCAGTGAAGCTCACTGAGGCTCAGTGATACGTCAGTGTGCTGCGAGCTAATCACTGCAGGATGACTTGATAATCGTGCCAGAATGCTGCAGTCTGACAGTAAACACCAAGTTTGTAACGCCATTGCTTCCTCTTATCTGAGCCAGAGCAGAGAGGCGCTTTACAGCACATGCTCAGTGAGAACACTGCCAACGCACTACTATACAGAGAAACAGGGAGAAGGAAAAAGCACTGCCTCTTCATAGCTGTCTCTCGGTCTGCCTTTATATGTCTGCCTTTTTCTCTGCATCTGTCTTTTCTTCTCTCTCTGTCTCTCTGTCTCTTGCTGTCTCTCAGCTGGATGAACTGTCATTTTTTAAACCTAATTACCATTTAGCAGCTCTTTGTTCGCAAAGGCCAAATTGGACAACAGTGTGTGTGTGTGTGTGTGTGTGTGTGTGTGTGTGTGTGTGTGTGTGTGCACGCGCGTGTGTGTCTGTTTTGTTGTATCACACTTCTCCTTGAACAGTAACTCTTTCAGCCTCCATCCACTGGTAAAGGCATAAACATGATGAAATCATACATATGTGGATGCGTGTTGTGGCCGATAAAGCAAAATCAAATTTAAACAAATCAAAGTCTCTTCTATTTTAGATTCTGTTACCCCTTTTCCCACTCCTTGTGTTCTGTCAGGCTGCTTCATGTGAAGTTGCTTGTGTTGATATTGTTGCTGAAAACAGTTTATTGGAGCGGAAAGATTTGTTGGAGACAATTTAAAAAATGTATTGCCATTTGCCCAGTGATGAGTGGTCACTTGCTTTCAATATTTTTTTTTCTTTCTTTTCTACAAGACTATAAGATTCATTGGCTTGGTGGCAGGTGCACACTTTATATCAATCTACTGGTGCTTTAGATGAACATTTCTAACATGATTATTAAAAGAATTGCTAAAATATTAATTTTGAGGTGTTCAAACTTTGGCCAGGCGTGTGTATGTGTGTTTTTGTGCATGCACGTTTGTGTGTGTTGTATGGATTTAGCAGAAAATGCACACCGTATTGTGGATCCACATGGATAATTGAGTGTTTAGTTTTAAGGTGAATGATGGCCATTGTAGTTCAGGGTTTGCTTCATGAGAATTTTACTGGTGTGTTGTTTCTGATTTTATCCAGTTGAGGGCAGTATAACCACACTAGCTCCTGCATCCCTCAACCCTTCTGCAATACTTGTTGTGAAATTGTTGGGTTTGTATTCATGTATTCATTACACACACACAAACAATCTCTGTTACCCCTACTCTGCTTAGTAGCTTTGATTTTATGTGACTGCTCCTATACTTATTTCCCTCTGTCTTTCTTTTGAGGTTGGGAGGAAGCAAGAACGAAAGAGTCGAGGGGACGAGACGACTCATGGCTTCCCCGAATATGATCCCTATCTACAGGTAGTCTCTTTTCTGATGCGGTTTTGCTGTTTTGAGTGAAAGAGCTTTGGTGCCACAGAACAGTGCTGTAGGTACAGTGAGACATCAGCTAAACCACTAAAGGAAAGTATAGAGCAATTAAAAAAACTAAAGTAAAATAAAACCATGACCATTCTTTCAAATTTGTTGACTCACGGCATTGACTGCTGAGCTNTGCCACAGAACAGTGCTGTAGGTACGGTGAGACATCAGCTAAACCACTAAAGGAAAGTATAGAGCAATTAAAAAAACTAAAGTAAAATAAAACCATGACCATTCTTTCAAATTTGTTGACTCACGGCATTGACTGCTGAGCTGAATGTGTCCTTGTTTCTAGCATCGATCTTTTATCTTTAGTTCTGCTCCTTAAAAACTAGTAACTGTTATTTCTCAGTGACACTAATGTCTTACTTTTAGCTGCCAGAGCAACTCAAAAGAGCACATGCTGCGTTCTAATGTTGGGCACAGCTGCAGTGCAGGTGCATCATCTTGGCTTGCAGTTAATCTGCAGTCAGTAGCGAGATTTCAGTGTGATTCACTCTTTAACAGCATAAATAACAGCAATGCTCAAAGTACAGCACTAATATTAGCTTACTGGTTATGTTGAAGATCTTGGTCAATTTTCAAAATTGAATTTCTGCTGAATTTTCTCTCTCATTTTCTTTGTTTGTCATTGACTGTAATGATCCCAGAATATTGAAATGGGACTGGTCATGTATGTAGTGTTGATGATCAGGCTAATTGAAAGTTGTTTCAAGGTTGAGATTATGGTTTTGTGGCCTTCTGAAACAATTCTCATACAAATTCTGTTCTTGACCACATTTTCACTCTCCCAAAAGAGGGTTCAGTGAAATAAACCACTTCAGCTGTATACGTCTGGCTGTAAACTGTTACAAGCTCATAAAACAAAGAGCCTCCAAAGCCGTTTTTTCTAGGCACTAACAATGCAAGGAATTGCTTTTTCAGCTCTCGGGCTTATGCCGGAAGTGATGCAGTTACAGTAAGTAATGTAGTAAGTGATGAAGTTTACAAGCTTTACTCAATACTCTCCATGCTCGGGTGTAGTGTGCACTTGGTCATTTCAGAAATATAGTCCATACGAGATTTGGGTTGTATAATGGTAATAAGGTGGACTGTGGTATTTAAAGATGATGGTAGTATTTAAAAATGGAGTGTATTTGAAAATTGACATATCAGTTTTCTTTTTCATATCGAAAAACACATCGCACTTATTTGTATTTTAGTGGAGCTCCCTGATTGGTGGTGTGGGAGCGCACTGTTAGGTGGATATATTAGAAAAAGTGGAAAAATCAGATCCAGGATAAGCTCAGAAAAACATACAGTGACACCTATACACAAAACACGCCTGTTCAGCTTCTGCTTTCACTCTATCACCAGTCACTCAGCGTTGCACTCTCAGATATCCTCTAAATGGGTGTGATTTTAGCATGAGGACCCAAGCCTGTACTGTGGCACGTAGCTTGTTTGTCCTGCTAACTAAGCCTTTGGTGAAGCACTACAGTCCCAAATACAATGGAATGTTTGATTCCAGCTTTCTGTAACTCCAACACCGGCCAGCACTTTTGCTCTCTGAGACATTAGTTTTAATTACCTACCCTTGCGTCAGCAGAGCAGCACCAAAGCTAATGCAGACCTGCCTCTCTCTCCTAGTTAGCAGCACTATTTAACATTTAGAATCAGTCAGGTAGATAGTTTGGTATTGTTTTACTTATTTGGTGACCATTTAAAACGAAACATTTTCTTTATACTGTATACTGCAGTAGTATTTAGAGAGCTTTAAAACAAGTGGATACTGCCCAGCCCTAAAGATTGTGGTTAAAATAGTTCTGGTTAATAAGATTAAAGGTGGTTTGCATGGGGAGTATTTTGTATTGGTTACCAGGTAGTTGCACAAGCAGATCAGCATTGTTTATTTTATGAGTTTGTTTGAA
>CM067483.1:13544901-13570721 GCA_034552555.1 Semaprochilodus insignis | reverse complement strand
TTTTTTTTTTTATTGTATTTTTTATTTTATACATTTTTGCTGTTTTAAGATGAAGTTGTTTTAAGATTTAGATTTATCAGGAGTTTTAGTTCATAGGTGGAGCTATATTTTAGCCACACCCCTGCTTTTTAGAGCAGGAAGCTAGACTCCATCTCTGTCCCTCATGGCCACATGGTGAGCAGTTAGGTCATCTTGGATGAAGGCCATTTTTGGCACATAAATCATTTTAATTTTTTTTTTTTTTTTTTCAGATGGGATGTGAAAGTGGAAGATGAGCAATCACAGGTTTGTTTTGTGCTGAGGAAAAAGTAAAAAGAAGCTTTTTTTCAGTGCTCCAAAGTAGTTTAGTGAATAACAGGTTGATCGTGCTGTGTCTTCATGCTGGCTAAAACTGCTCCAGCTGGTGACATAACCTAATGTTTTAATCGGTTGTTTTGCAGTGTGATCAACCTGGAATTAAAATTGGTTTCAAGCTTGAGGATTTTTGTTACAGGAGTGCTTAAAAGTTTGTGAACCCTTTAGAATTGTCTATATTCCTGCATAAAGTTGACCTAAAACCTCATCAGACAATTCCTAATAGTGGATAAGGAGAACCAACGTAAATAAATTAGATACAAATATTAGACTTGGTCATTTATTTATTGAGGAAAATGATCCAATATAACATATCTGTGACTGGCAAAAGTACGTGAACTTCTGCTTTCAGAACCTGCTCTTGTGCAGCAATCCAGTAGCTGTTGATTGTCCTGCACATCGGCTTGGAGGACTTTTAGCCAATTTCTCCATAGAAAACAACTTCAGCTCTGTTATGTTGGTGGTTTCCTCCCATGAACTGCTTAGATTAAGGTCAGGACTTTGACTTGGCCATTCTAAAACATTACTTGTGGTGGAATTTATGTGCTTACAGTCATTGTCTTTGCTGCATAACATGTTCTCTTAAGATTCAGCACACGGACAGACGTCCTGACGTTTTTCTTTAGAATTTGCTGGCTAATTCAGAATTATGATACTACCACCACCATGTTTCACAGATGTGATAAAGTTTTTATGCTGGAATGCAGTTTTTCCTTTCTCCAAACATAAGGCTTCTAATTTAAACCAAAAAGATCTATTGGAAAATTCTGAAGGGTTCACAAACCTTGAATCATCACTCTATATACACAGCAATTATAATATAATTATAGTATAGTATATAGTATAATCCCATACACAGTGATTTGATAACATGAAATGATTAATCGGTGGTATAGCTGTAGACCTATGGTCACTTATATAAAATCACCTTAGGTGATTTGATCTTAAATGTTCTCTTTTCTGTAAGAGTGAGCTCCAAAATCTGTTCAGGGAAATGTTTAATCTATAAAACGTTTCTGCACTTAAGTGGCAAAATTTAACTTCACAGCGTTTAACCTAAGATAGATGCTTAATAAAATGTACTTAATATGTAATGAAAACTTTCATCCCAGCATTTACTAATGTGGTTCCTTATGCTGAATATCTTGTGAGGAACAATTCTAAACCTTCTGATCTGTTGTGAACCAAATCTCCAGGCATGTGCAGATACCAGCTTAGAAGAGTTTTTGGAGGAGCTGGATGCGCTTTGTGAACCTGAAGTTGACAGCAATGCTCCCGACACTGAGACCCAGGAAGGATTCAGGATGGATGCTTCCGCAGATGCTAAAGCAGAGAGTCAACATAATCCTACAGAGTCAAACTTGGAGACATCCGGATCTAAAAGCACTGAGAAGAAGGTTCGTTTTTCAGAAGATCTTATTCAGGGAGCCTACGAGAAGAACTCGAACATTGGTACAACTGAAAACAAGGCTAGTTCTTTAAAGAACATATCGCAGGCCAATAAAGCAGCAGGAGAGGAGGATGCACACCAAGCCTTGGCGCACAACCAGGATGGCATCAATAATTCCCAGGAACAAGAGCTTGCAGGCATGCTTCCCACTGTTGTCCAAACCAAATCACCAGATCAGGGAAACGTGCAGGAGATGAGTGTTAAAGAACTTCCAGAACCACCTGAAGGCTTACAGAAGGAAGAATCTGAGAGTGAAGCTAAAGAAGCAACGTGTTATAGCCTCAGTTCTCAAAATGGCAGTGATGCCTCTGATTCCCCCGACCAGGAACTACTTCACCCTGTGGAGCATGTGAAGAGTAGCGGCTCTAGAAGCACTGGTAAGGCAGAATTCATGTTCAACTGTAGACTTTGAAGGGTCTGATATAAATGTGGCCTTTGGAAATGCATAGTGGTGTTTTTTTGCCACTGACATAATTAATTAAACCTGTCAGGTGTATTTAAGGCACCTTTTAAAAAGAAATTCTGCTGATTTTGGTTTGAGCTGAAATTTTGCTTTGTGGAGAAACTGACTTTGTAGAGAAACTTTTTAGGAACTAGGTTTAGAATAAAAGGCCTGAAATATACCATATCACAGAAAAGCAAGTTTCCCTCACTTTTAAAAAAAGGGAACTGTTATGTCTTTCCGTTTGGTCTCTTTGCTTTAGTGTCTTATGTAGTTTTTTGTGCATCTAAACCTTCAGAGGGACAGACTCTTTTCCACTTTTTTCAGCTCCCTGAAAAACCTTGTTGGAGTTCCAGACATTTGCTCTGTTACACGGTGATGTCATCTTGTAACACTATCCTTATTGACCACCTACCGACAAGCTTGGCACAATCTTACACAACACACAGCTACTACTGGAGCCATATAGGGCTCTGTCGAATAACCAGTCAGTACACAGTGTACTGACCAATCATACCAAACTGGGCTCATTGGGAAGGCTAGAACACACAGGACTTCAAAGCATTTCAGACAGAGATGTTCAGTATGAGTAAATTGAGTTTTGGAGAAACTGAAGCATCTAAATTTGTTCTAGTAGTAAGATCATGAACACTAAAAATGAGCGTACTAGGTCTCCATTAAAATAAAACAGTGTGATATACCATGTCAACATAGTTAAAGGGACCACTTTACAGTAAAGCTGCCTCTATAAATGTCTAAAAGTGATTTTAGAATGACGCACAGCGTACAGCATAAAATATACAAAGGCATTTTAGACAATTAAATGCTTCTACTTTTGTACAGTTTGGAAAACACCCTTAAGTGTTCCAGCGTGACTGTGCCCCTGTGTACAAAACATGTCTATGGTAAGACATGGTTTAATGAGTTTGTCATGGTGGCCTGCACAGAGCCCTGACCCCACTGAACACCTTGCTTGTCATACACATTTCCAGAAAGAGTGGAAGTTGTTAATTCCTACAGTTTTGGAATGGGATGTCCAACAACCTTATATAGGTGATGGTCAGGTGTCCACATAATTTTGTACATAAAAAGGTTAGGGTTCCGGGAACTGTTTGTAATATGGTCATTTGCAAACTCTGTTTTACAGAAGAACTGATAGACACCAATCTCTCTGTATTGAGCCTGGAATCTGGAGACCCTCTTCCTGATCACAGCACTAGCACTGATAAGGTAAGAGCATGCTTAAAGTGGAGAAATTAAAATAAGCAACTTGTAAAATCATAGACTCAGTGTTGATGTGTATGTCTGTCATGATAGGTGGACAGTGGTATCACCTTAAAGTTGTGTCACTGAATTGGATTAACTCTTCTCATTGTGGTGAAGGTGTAGCATGTTTCAAACACAAGTTGGTCATATTCTTTCAGTGAACCATGAAGAGGCTGGATTTACTGGAGCCTTGGCTGCATGCTGATGAGCATTAGTTATTTGACTTGCAAATTTGAAGTGGCCCTGCCGTGTGCGACTGAGCAGCTCACTGAAGCTCCATTAGAAGGTTCAAGTGATTCAGCAAGAGGCTTAAAAGTGGCACTGTGCGTGTTCAGTGGCCGCTTCTTTCAGCACAAAAAAGGCTCCATTCCATCAGCATCACGTTTTGTGCACTGTGACCTAAAAGCACCAGGAGAAATTAAATGTGGTTTTAAAAAATGTTGCCTTTTAGTTTGCTGCCTTGGAGTTTTGTCGACAGTGCAGGCATGTATGGTGTGAATCAGGCAGCAGGTTTGTTTAATTTTCTCTATTATCATACAAACTGACGAGTTAAGCATTTATGTGGTTATTCCTTTGGGCCTTGTCTTATTTAATGAACTGTTTTAATGTTAGGAGCACAACTGTTTTGACTATAATCCAGAGAGCCACTATTTGCGCTCTATTGTTTGCCATCTGCTCATTATGCATGTTGGTACTTGGATACATGCCAGTGAATATAAAGACATAATCCATGGTAGTGACATGTATGCCTGCAGGTGCCACTGATCTTCACTGGAAACCTGGAAAGACCTAAAGGCCGCATAGTTCTGAATACAGCTAAGGAACATGACATGATGTGCATGTTTTTAGAGATGATTATAGGCCCTTTAGTGCACCGAATGCATACAAAAAGTACTAGTGGTCAAAAGTACTAGTTAAGTACAAGGTCATTTTCAGGGGATGTTTCTGAGGAGATTAGATATGAGATGATCTAATTGCATAATAAGACAGAAGGTCAGAGGAAAATAAGTGAAAAAAACTGGAGTTTAAACAATGAATGGATTGAGTGGATCAGACATAGCAGTGGCTGACAGTTAAAAAAATCAAACGTTCATGATTATATGACCCTAAAACTGATGAAATGACTCAAATGATGGGCTGCTGAAAGTCTTAAAGTTACATGTTTCTCTCGTTACTAGCCCCCCAAGGAATATAAATACTTTGACCCAGAATAACTTTGGTTCAGTGTCTTGAAAGCCATCGTTGTCCATCATGTCCTCTATTGTTTTGCACACCCACCTGTGATTTCCTCCCACGATTTTAAACTATTTAATAGTTAAAATAATTAAAGTACCTTTCCACCTTACCTTGCAATATACATTTGTGAAGTCTGATAAGCTGTTTTAAATGGAGCTTAGATTAGTTAGAACCTAAGGCATGACTCAGGTTTAAATTACATTATTTTATAATCCTAATGTAAATTTTGAATTTGATTTCTACTGTTTTACTTTTATTTCTTTTAAACATAATTTAATCATGTTTTATTCAGTTCAATTTTCATTTGAATTATCATTGCTGTTTCTTAGGTATGAAGCATTTTGAATGACTGCAGTGAATGAGGGGTGCTATATTTGTCTTCAAATTTAAATAACTGATACATCATCCACATGTACACTCTGTCAATGGAGCGTGTTTTCAAAATAAACTTAGGAATTTGCAGGAAATCTGAGGATATGTATTCAAATAAAGAGCTTAGAGCATCCAGTAGTACTGTGGCTCTGACCCAATATGAGCCCAGCAGGTATTGTGCTATGCAACACAATGCAAAAATGTCCCACCTCTAACAGCATATTGCAAATCATTAATGAAATAAATAAAGTCAGTCAATATAGGGAGCTTATCCGACTGATTTCTTCAAATAGTGAAGTTTTGTAGGTACACTTGCAGACAGCTTTTGCTTCCAGAAGAACAGTCGGAGTTGTTCTACTCAGCACTGGTTCCTTCAAACAGTTTGAAAAACACTGGCAAGTTCAAAGTCAAAGTCAAAGTGAACTTTGTCATTCAGACTATACAACAAGTAGTGCACAGCTGAACAAGATTGCGTTTCTCCAGACTCCAGTGTGCAAATATAAGATAAGACAAGTGCACATAGACAACAGGTAAACATACTACACAACTTAAACAGACATAAACTAAATATGGAAAAATTAGAAAAGTTGAACGTTGTTTATAAAAATAGAAAATATTGCACATTGTATGCAATGGTGTGTTAATACACGGTATAAACACAATGAACATGATACAATGGTGAACATTGTAAACAGTGTGAACATTAAGCTATAAACTATATGCTCTAAACACTGGACCAGTAAGCATTGGTATTGTTGCACAGTGTAATAGGAATTGTAAACTGACAGTGGTGAATTGTGATAAAGTGCTCAGGAGAACCTTTGAAACACTGAATTATTGCACAAAAAAGCTGCATTCGAAGATATGAGTTTTTGTGATAAATAATAAATGTTAAATGTGGTCAGTTCAATGTGTGCACCGCAGTCCTGATAGGCCAACACTGTTATTTGTTAAAGGGAGTTGATGGTCTGTGGAGGAAGATGAGGAAGATGAGAGCTCTGCATATATGTGCTAAGACAGTCTGTGTGTGTATGTGTTCAAGACTGTCTGTATGTGTCTGTGTCAGGTGTCCAGGTAGTCCAGCATGTTGCGTGTGTTGTTACTGGGAGTTCAGAAGTCTAATGACTTCTGGGAAGAAGCTCCTGTGGAGTCTGGCAGTCTTGCACCGCATGCTGCAGTAGCATTTGCCAGAGGGCCGAAGGTTGAACAGTCCATAGGCCCGGTTGGTGGGGTCTCTTTCTATCCTGTTGGGCTCTCCTGAGACTGCGTGACAGGTGAAGGTCTTGTATGGATGGTAGAGGGGTTTTGATAATTTTTTCCGCTGTCCTCACCGCTGTCTAGATGGACTTCTGGTCTGAGACGGTGCAGCTGTCATACCAGACTGGAAGGCTGCTAGTCAGGATGTTCTCTATGGTGCCTCTGATGTGACAATAGGATGGAGTAGGTTTGCTCTCCTCATCTGCTGCAGGAAGTGAAGGCTCTGCTGTCTTGACAAGAGAGGTGGTGTGTGTAGTCCATGTTAGGTCATCTGTGATGTGCACCCCCAGAAACTTGGTGCTTTTTCTGATGCCACAGCACTGCCATGGATTAGATTAAGTTTAATGTGAGACCAAATATTCTCTGTAGACATCTGACCAGTCTAAAACAATCAATAAGAACTATTTAGATTTGGGCTTTTTTGCACAGGAAAGAAGAAGAGAATTCACACAGACATGCATATAGGCAGTAAGAATGGAACTGCATTTAGCTTTAACTGGCTTCCTGGCACATAGGTGCGCGTTTCATTTTGAAAGCACTTCACAGATTTTGCCTATTTAGTGTGGAAATAATGCGGTGGATAAAATATATTATTGTGGGGATTGGAATTTGCACTGCAGTTTATTAGTTGATTAATCATGTACATCCCTACATCAGACTTCAGGTTAAAAGTGTTATAGGTTAGGTTGCGTGTTTGAAGCTTTGTATTGCCATCTAACCTTCAGTTCTTTCTCCTTCTTCCCCATGCAGGCCAGAGAGAACGGCAAAGTAGTTTAAATGGAGCCTTCCTTCGTATTCACACATGGACTGAGACTTAAGACACACCTGGACTGAAAGCAACACAAGCAAGCGGCTGTACTGCAGTTTGCCTGTTTTGACTGTTTCCTACTCTCAGAATGGCTCTGTGTGGAACTAACACAACATTAGCACAACGACTGCTTTTACCTACTGTATTTAACTCCTTTTGCTCATAGGTCATCGGGGTAACTTGAAGCTGTATGTTTTGACTGAGAAGGATAGATGAGAACGAGTGACGAAAGAAGTAGAGAGGCATCAGAAAGTAGTGGTAGCGTTTAAGCTTGAAATGATTCTTTAATACCTTGGGAGGTAGATCTGCTTTAGATTTACTCTCTAGCATGTGACAAAACTTCTAAATACCTAACATGAAAATCAGACTGGGTTTTGTGGTTTGATGGATTTGAAGGAAATGAGACTAAAAGCACTACACAGCATATTGAATGTCGAACTTAAGTGTTGTTCAATGGAGTTCTTTGACAGCTGCATATGTGCGATTAAAGGAGGAAGTTCTCCAAAACACAAACTGATAATCTTACAAATTGGCAGCCGGTCCACTCTATGCATGGTAGATGCATTTGCGCCAATAAACATACATCAGAAATATCAGTCATATGACACCGTACGGAAGCCTCCTTGTTTTCCATTAAAGACTCTATTTATTTTTGTAAGCACATGTTTTCAGACTTGAGGAAGCAGAGTTTTGGAGCAATGACAGTTTAAGCAAATGTTTACTGCTTTATGGTCTGTTTATAAGCACTTTATTTTGTATGAATGTCAATGATCGGAAATGTTCCAGCTGTTGAACTTTCATTTGATAAATACTGTATGTTGAGGTACAAAACCCCTTTAAGACTGAACACGTTTGACAGCTAACATTTTTGTCCAGAATTTAGTTGCTTTGGCAGAATGTAGTTCAATTGTGAAAGACAATGTGAAATGACAAAATGCTTTTTGTAATTGCACATATTCTGAAATAGGCCTGGAACGATACACTTGATCCACGTAATCCGATACATATTTTGATATAGAAATACACAGAGCAAAAAATATATCATGATACGTGGTATATATATCATGAACAGTTTTTGCAACATACATGATATATGTATTTTCTAATATCAGCAAAAAAAAAAAAAGATATTGGCACAATTAAAAATACTACTAAGAATACCCTTATTTGTATTCATCTTTTTACATGCTGTGCCGCACTAAATCGAATCAAACAGGACTAATAATGCTTTCTTTGTAGTCATCCATGTAGTTGGTGAGGATTTGTAGATACTGACAATATCTACAATAAACTCAGACAAGCTGTGACATAATATCACAATAATGTGTCACAATAATGATAAATATTGTCATATTGCCATATTTCACCTAGATATAAATAGTGTAATTGGGCTATCCTGAATGAAGAAGAGAATTTGAATTTATGGCCTAATAATGTAAAGTAGCTCAGTTCTCTTTTTACAATGCAAGCTCAGATATGGATCCTCCACCCCTATATTTCCATACAGCATTATATTGTTACAGGCCTATTCTGACCATTTCAGTGTTAGTAAAACTGTATTAGTAGAGCTTTTAACTGACATATCGAATTAAATTAAATGATCAGTATTTGGTTTGAGCATGTAGTAAGTGGCTAATTTAATATTTAGGTTTTTTTTTTTTTTGTTCTTTTTTGTTTTTTTTGTTTTTTTTTAAATATTACTATAATTAATATTTACATTGCCACTGTCACTTCGTGTCCAAGGTTTGAAACAAACTTTGTGTACTGCATATTAAAGAGACTTTGGCTGAAATGTCTGTACTCGCTGTCATTCATGAGTATTTATAAAGGCTTTATTCTGGATGCTTCTGTGTGTTCTTATGTCATTTTTCTTATGTCCTCTTGAAGCAGGACACCTAAAGCATTGCTGTGAAAGGCTAAATCACTTTACAAACAGATGTGTTTGTCAAAACATCAATAAAACAGTAAAAATGTATTTCAGAAGGATTATTTGTAAATATTGCTTAGTTTTGACTAAACCTGAACCAGATGTGGTTAAAAATATGACCAACCCAGATACAGTATATATCATAGACCTCCTTTCAGTTATCAGTCAATCAATCAATATTTCTGTGTATAGCGCTTTTTACAACTAATGTTGTCTCAAAGCAGCTTTACAGAAAAGCAATTTATATAAAGGAAAAGAAAAACACATGTATAGAGTCCATGTAAAGACGTTGGGAAGGGAAATCCGGGTCCAAGCTCCCCGTGAGCAAGCCAGAGGCAACAGTGGCAAGGAAAAACTCCCTTAGAGTAAAAGGAAGAAACCTCAAGAGGAGCCAGGCTCAAGGGGGGAAACCCATCCTCCAGTTGATGAGAGAAAGACAGAACTAACAGGAAAAGGAGCTTGGAACGTCCATTAGATACATTCTGATTTATCCACGAGGCAGTAATTGCAAGAGTAGAGCCAGCCCATAGGTTCTCTGTTTAAGTGAGAGATAGAGTTCATGATCAGTGCCAGATGCTGGCGGTTCTGTTGTGGTCATTGTAGTCATGCCAGTTGACGGGCAGGAGAAAACAGGACAGGAGACCCACATTGGAGTCGATGCTCTGGTGACTCTTGCAGCTCTGTGGGGCCTCCCCTGTGATCACTCACACAGGGCTCAACAAAGAGAGAAAAAGAGAGTGTGGAGACTAAATTCTAAATTCTATTAGTTATTTAATTTCCTATACATTGCCATCCGTTTCACCTTCAATAGCGCAGCAGTTACATGCTAGCACCTGAACAGGCATCTGAATGTAAGTTCTACATCATTTAAGGTGGAACAGGAAATGAGAATAAGAAGGTAACTATATCTGGTGTAGTTACAATCAACAAACCGGAGCTGTATCGTTATCATTACCGTTTACTACAGATATACACTTGGATGTAACATTAATGTTGTGGTTTGTGAGTTGTCTTGTGCTTTTATGCACAACTTATTAATACATAGTAAGCGGCCCACCAGGAATTCTCCCAGCTTTCCTAATTACCCACTTCAGGTTTGCCATTGGGTAAATAAAAGTTATCTTCTTGCGGCAAATTTGAAATTAATAAACAGGTATTTCTGTCCATCCTTCCACTGTGAGAAGACCAGAGCCCAGACCTCGACAGTACTCAATGTGTTTGGAATCATGAGAAGCAGAAAATATCACTTTCCAAATATAACCAACTTCTGAGACTAAACTTCGGAGAAGTGTAATTAAGGAAAGGATGAACACACTAAATATTGGACCTAAATACAAGAAGAGCCTGGGTTTGATTCCCAGCTGGGGCATCCGGGAATCTTCCTGTGTGGAGTTTGCGTGTTTTCCCTGTGTCTGTGTGGGTTTCTTCCAGGTGCTCCGATTTTCTTCCAGAGTCCAAAGATACGCAGTCAGGTGAACTGGAGTTGCTAAATTTGTGACAGCCTGCCCAGGGTGTTCCCTGCCTTCTGCCCAAAGAGTTCTGGGATAGGCTCTAGCACCCCCTGTGACCCAGAAGGATAAGTGGCACAGAAAATGAATGGATGAATGAGCATCTGTGTAATTATGTTATATATATGTTTTCTGATTTTTGTAGTCTGAAAAATGAAGAATTTGGTTGTTTTGAAACAGAACATGATTTCAATGGAAGGTGATCTCTTACTTCTACACACTTGACCTGATATGCTGTGGCACTTACATGCATTGCCCCATCATATGGTGGCTATAAAAATCAATAATGGCCGTTCCTGCAGTCTTAACAGCAGCAATGCAGTAATTATGAACAAACAGAGAGCTCCAGAGTGGCTGGTAGGGATTACCAATTCCAAACCACAGTCTTATGGAATGAGGTGAGAACAGCTTGTGGAGTAAGAAGAGAATGAAATATGAAATAAGTCAATACATTTCTAGTTTTGTTGCATTTAAATGAGACTAAATTTCTTCACAGTTACATCAATAAAATGTAAAAATCACAGGAAATTGTACATGCAGTGCTCTGTTGTATAGAAGCTTGCTTAGTCAGAATTGTTGCAGCGATAGGATCCAGACATCTGAAGAGTTTAAAGTAGCAATATATAAGATTTGTCGCTTAAAACATTCCAAAATTTACGGTGGCCGAGAAAGCCCAACGCACTGCAAGTTAAAAACGCGCTGCAGAGTCTCAAAACACAAGCATCAAAATGAGACCGCTTGCATAACATTAACCGAACGCGCTGCAAAGTCTCAAACGCGCAGCAAACACTAAAAACACATGCAACTTCCAAAACACATGCAGAAAGCCTCAAAACACAACGGAAGTGTTTCCGAGGGACACTGAAAGTGGACGGACCCGGGAATATTCAGTCGGGTTATTGGCCAGGTTTTTGTGTTTATATTTCGTTCCACCTTAAACATTGCACACCGAGTGACTGAAAGAAAAGTTTATCTGTTTATTAATGAATATTCATTCGGTTTATTGGCCAGTTTCTCGTGTTTACATTTCGTTCCACCTTAAACAATGCACACCGAGTGGCTAAAATTAAGGTTTAACTGTTTATTAAGTTAACACAAAAACCTGGCCAATAACTCGACTGAATATTCATTAATAAACAGATAAAACTTACTTTTGCTGGAACTGGGGCTGTCTCGGCTTTCAGTGTCCCTCGGAAACACTTCCGTTGTGTTTTGAGGCTTTCTGGAAGTTGCATGTGTTTTTAGTGTTTGCAGCGCGTTTGAGACTTTGCAGCGCGTTCGGTTAATGGTTTGCAAGCGATCTCATTTTGATGCTTGTGTTTTCAGATCTTGCAGCGCGTTTGGCTAATGTTGTGCAAGTCGTGTCATTTTGATGCTTGTGTTTTGAGACTTTGCAGCGCGTTTTTAACTTGCAGTGCGTTGGGCTTTCTCGGCCACCGTAAAAATTCACTTAAATTATCAACATAATGTGAAGTAACAGTTTTGATGGTGGGTTAAAGACGTCTGTGTATATCAACTGAAGTTAGCATGCTAGTCCAGGCCCATCCTGTCTCGTAATACCACTTTGTACCTCATATAGTGAGTCACTGTAGCGTCAAGCCAAATCAGTCCAACATGAGAGGATGAAGAAGTAGCGCTGCCCCAACAAACTGCCTCTAACCCATGTTCTGCAGCAGATAGAAGAAGAGATATAAGCAGAAGCAAAACAAGAGGTAAGAAGCTGGAGGCACTCTTGGTGGAGATGCTCTTGGTGGTGGTGATGCTCCAAGTGGTTGGTAGGGAATGAGGTGGTTACAGCTTGAGGAGTAAGAAGAGATGGTGAAAATGAAATGGAAATGAGTCAGTACTTTTCTCATTTTGTTGCATTGTAAAGAAGGCTTTTTCAAAAGGTCTGCACAAATTAGTCAATCAAATCTACAAATCACAAGAAATTGATGATATGAAATGCTCTGTTGTATGGGAGCTTGCTGAGTTGAGCTGAGTTGAGCTTGTTGCAGTGATAGGAACCAGCTGCTCTTTAATGCTCCTTCACAAAAAACAAATATGATCCCTGATGTCTTACATACTTTTCCCTGATGGTTTTCTGATGCAGTTTTGGCCCGGTTTTTAAGAAATAGAACCAGAGGAGAACACTCAGAACTTATACACTTATAAACACTTAGAGGACACCTGTAGGTTCACTGGTCATTTTGGTAGTGATAATATAATTACTCTGTTTTTGCTGTAGACACTGTGACCCCATGTTCTCATCAGCACCATCATAAAAAAAAATCTGAGCCTTGTTTCTCTGCAACCATTTCACATCAAAGTACTCAGAATGACATCTCAGTGAGCGAATTATGCACAAATGTTGAAAGTCTCCTGTAAGTATTTGCATTAGTTTCAGGTTTATTTATCATTTGCTCAACATGTCAGGACATTTATGCTATGATTTCAATGCTTGTGGAGAGGTTCAGGCTATTACTGTACAGTAGGGCAGCATTAATGTACGCTACTAACTAAACATACTAAACAAAAGAGATGAGATATATTAGGGAGGGTTCTTTTTAGAAATTCTCTGATATGTACAGTATATTAGACAGATAATCTGAGAGAGAAGAAACGTGTGTGTGAGTGTGTGTGTTCTTATAAAGTGACTCAGTGATATTGTCCATAGAAGTGTATGATATATTAATAATAATAACAAAGTGTCAGAGTACAATGGTATTGATGAAAGGCTATTCATGGAAATGAATAGAAGTTTAAATGACTGCATTAAATAGATGACCTTCTTCACCTGAATCTTTACTTGAAGATGAATCCCATGCCTTTGCTTAGATGTGGTGAACAGACACTCATTTGTAAGTATAAGGTAATAAATGAGAGGAGAAGTGGTTGCTATGAACTGGGAACGCACCAGAGAGAAAGATAACAGTGCACCGCCTAATATATTCCTGAAGTAAATAAAACCCGGACACAAAGATGTTTTTGAAAAACGGATGCCTGCTGCCTAGCGCTGGCTGCGTTGGGAGAGCCTTCATTTGGGATTAGTCTCTTATTAATCTTGACTCATCCCTCCCGCAGGCCTGTTGCTCTGGAAATGGCTCCCTGCTCCTCCTGAACGGCGCTTTCCCTTCTGTTACTCTTTTAATTACGTTTTCCAACAGCCCCTCTCTGGGGCAGGCGTGTCCTCTTGGGGGACTCCGTGCAGCTCTGTGTTCCACAGCATGCCCCAACCCCCAGCACATGACTTGGGGCATGTTGGGTATTAAGGCAGAAGGTGTCACTTTGATCTTCTCTGTGTCTCAATTTAGTCATTATTGACTGTTGATTCTCCTACACTAGACAGTATGTGTTTTTACAGCTTTTATGTCTCACACAGGGACTATACTATGGAATAATCATATTCCTACAGTAAAAACACAGTCAGGTATTCAGACCTGAGATATTTCCTGGCTAGAAAAAACAGCAGGGCTGGTCACCAGCAAAACAAGCAGATGTTGGGTTGTGGGTATTACTTGGCCGGTCAAAATGCAGATGCCACTTTATTCTGCTCAGTTATTCACTTGTTCAACCCTCTGTATGTACACCTATGATTCATTCCAAATCAGAACTGAAAACACTTTTTGGACATTTAACTGACTTGGAAGTCCTCTTGCTTTGAGTGACCCTGCAGCTTAATTGTTAAAATAAATGACTGAAAATTCCATTTGGTCAGTAATACAAGGAATTCAGTAGAGAGCAGAACTCCATGTACAGGCTAACAAACACTAGCTCTACAAATATAAAATATAAAAAGCAGTAAAACGCACACAAAAATTACCTTATTGCAGAAAAGATGTGTCTCAGTAGTGACAGCTCATAACGTTACACACTGTTTTTTAGTTTTTTGGGACATATTTATTTTAAAATAATGAGATCCAACTGTTCACCATGTGGCATATGTAATTGGATGAACTGAGAGTTCAGAGCAGGATGATGTTTTACCACCATGTTGCCATTATTAACACATACATATAGAAACACTGAACATTTTGGATAGTAAATAAAATGACTATATTTCACCACCACTGTAAAGTACAGAAGAAAGATGTTTCACTTTCACATCACCCACTTTGAATTTCAAACCACTTTTTTATATCTCAATGACTGAATTAAAAAATAGTGCACATACAGGTTTTAACAACTGACCAAGGAATACTTAACGTATATATTAGTCACATATGCACATACATACTAACTTATTTGGAAATTGGCCATTTTCCAATATGGAATATATATTTTGGTCATATATTAACATGTAATGTTCTGGCAGTGTATTTCATTTAGATTTTTTGCTAATTAAAATCTTTTATTGTTTATATCAAGCAAACAAACACCTTTGGTGAAAACAGGATGATATGTCATCCTATGCTAATCATTCAACAATCACTAACATTAAGTATCATAGCTATCGAGTTACCTGGGAACACATTCAGGTTGTGAACAACAACAATCACAGACATATTCAACTAATGTTAACGTGTTTATGTTAGATTTGTTAGAAGTCCTATGTGTTGTCTCGGTAAAGTGTCCATCATTGTATTGAAACGTGTAACATGTAGACAGTAGTTTATTTTATTTGTTGCGTTATAACCAACCATAGGTACATATTATCCTGTGTACTTATGCTTGGTTATGATAAACAGCATTACTAGTTTGAGCAGTTTTATTAATTATTAACTGTTCTGCTTTCATAAAGAGTAAGTCATCATGAGACTGAGAAAGGATGGCAGTGTTTATATATGTGATGGAAGCAAGGACGGGCCTTATCACTGTACCTGATTGACCGTACAGCCATGATTGTGGACATTTAGCGAGCAGTGATGCCCTCCATGAGTCACCCTGTTAGTGACAGCACCATTGGCAGATGACTACACCACGCAGGACTACATGCATGTAGACCATTACGACCACCTTAACACCATGTCAACATCTCCAAAGACTGCAATGGTGTCATGACGGACTGTCATGGAGTGACTCAGAATGGCAGCGGGTCATCTTCAGTGACATGTCCCGCTTTTGTCTTGGTGGAGACGACCAATGAATCTGTGTGTAGAGGCATCGTAGTCAGCACCAAGATTAATGGTTTGTTGTCACACGTCACATGTCCAGAAGCCCTAATGTCACTCCACCTCCACTCCTACTGCAGCATGTGCAGGAATTGTGTGAGACTATTCAAGCTGCATGGGATGGATTTACACAGGTCACCATTTGGAACCTCTACAACTCCATGCCGAGATGTATCCATGTTGCATTAGCAAGCATGGCGGCCTGATGCCATACTGAGAGACACTACTTCTGTATGTGTAGCTCAATAAATATTGCCCATATCAGTCTAAATTTATCATCATTTATTGTCCCTAGTAGCCTTTATCTTCCTTCTGAGTAGCATTGCAATCTGACACTTCCTTCTGGGTGCAACTGTTTTTTTGATGGTGGTCCTAATTCAGGTAACACTTTTGCTTTTGTAAGCATTTCCTAAAGTTTCAGAGTCACAGAAACTTAGCGAGCTAAAGATAACCTAGCAAAATGGAAAGCAAGCAGGCTAGGCCACGTGTCTGTAGCTGCCTGTCACACATATGTGTGTTTATTCACATACTAATATTGTTTGTTCATCTGTTCTGTCATTCAGGTATTGCTTAGTCTGTCCATCCATCTGCACATCTGTTCGTCTGTTCCTTCACATTTTGCTTTGTGTGTCCATTTCTTAGTGTATTCGTCTGTCTATCAATCTGCACATCTGTTTGTCCATGAGTTCAGGAGTGGCTCCTCTTGTTTCTCCAGTAAGTGGCATATGAACTAGAAGTAAGTTGTTGTTTTTAAGTGGGCAGCAGAACAAAAGTGGACAGTGATATGAGCACTGATATGAAACGTATATAACCACATAAAGAACATACAAAATGTCATTGAGTCAGTGGGGGCAGAGGGGGGATTATTACAGAGATCATTACTCACATTAGCCCCTATTAGCATTTTATACCCGTAGTGTTTCAGCACAGCAGCTTCCATCAGTGATTGAAGATCTCCAGCTTCATTCCTCCATTCACTCCACATAAATCCTCCATAAAACTGCTTACATGAATGACGGAGCCAGAAATTTCCCTCAGAGCTCTCTGCACTTTTTAATGTTTCCTGGAGCCTTTTGCTGCAGTATGTTATAAAATGGCTCCCAAATCTCTTGACGCATAGCACATTAAGTCAGCTGCACCTGGGTCCTGCTCTGACACCATGAACTCACGCTCAGACACAGAGCTCAGAGCTGCTCCAGTACTTCAGAGAGCCTGTCGTCATTTCTGCTGACGCTTTGGCTTAGAGTCAGGATTGGGAACGCAAGGTTGTGTATGTCAAGGGAGGGTATGTGTGTGGACTTCTCAGCATCCCCCACTGGCTGCATTTCTCTCTCTGTTGCTCATCAGAATCTAAAATGCAGTTTTCCTTTGGGTCTCTGAAGCTGAAAGGCCCACTATGGCACTAGGCCATGACCGTTGTTTCCTTTTCCCTTTATAAAGCTGTGTTTACTCTTTGACCAGACACTGTAAAGATTTCCTTTAACTACTTCAATAAACCATTATGATACACAATAAGACCAAAGGTATGTGGATACCCCAGGCCACGTGTTTCAGCCACACTCATTGCTAATAAATGTAAAAAATCAAGCACATTCAGTCTCCATAGACATTGGGAGTAGAATGCATTGTAATGAAGAGCTCAGTGACTTTAAAGATGGCACAGGGTGCCACCTTTGCCAGGGGTCTGCCCTGCCACTGTAACAAAACACCAAAAATACTTTTACAGAGCAGCCCAGGACCACCGCCTTCACTGCAGTTTAATTATTATTTTTCAGTTTTCCATTAATACACTCATCCTCAAAAGGAAGGGTCGGAAGGAAGGGTTGGATTGCAATGCTATTGGGAAGGAAGTTAAAGGTTACCAGGAACAATAAATGATGATAAATTTAGATTGATATGGGCAATATTTATTGAGCTACAGATACAGAAGTAGTGTCGCAGTATGGCGTTGGGCCGCCATGTTTGCTAATGCAACATGCCAGACGTTTTGACATGGCGTTCTAGAGGTTTCTAATGTGATAATCCACCCCATGCATCTTGAATATCCTCACACAGTTCCTGCAGATTTTGCGGTAGGTGTGGAGGTGGAGTTACACCAGGATATGTGACGTGTGACAACAAACCTGTAATCCTGGCGTTGACAATGGTGCCTCCACACACAGATTTGTTGGTCGTCTCCACCAAGACAAAAGTGGGACTCATCACAGAAGATGACCCGCTGCCATTCTGAGTCACTCCATGACAGTCTGGCACGACACCATTGCAGCCTTTGGCAATATTGATGTGGTGTTAAGGGTAGTCTTCGCAAAAGTCTAGTCCTCCGTTGTGCACCCATCTGCCAGTAGTTCTGGCAACAGGATGAGTTGTGAGTCAGTCAGGAACAGTGATAAGGCCTGTCCTTGCTTACGTCATGCACGGCCGAGTGTGAAACTTGAATCATTCTCATGTCTTATGATGTCAAACCTACCCACCAAGTTTTATCCCTGTTGATTGATTCCTTCTGGGTGCAACTACAGATGCAGTGTTACTTAATATTAGCCAAGCTAGCTACTGCAAACTTGTTCTCTAATATCAAGTTAGCTTCCTAATTAAAATAAAATCGTAATATTGAATTGAGTTTATGATTATTTTTGTCATATATGTCCTTATGCAGCAGACATGATTACCTGATACACAATCCAATATATATATATATATATTACAAGAAAAATAACAGTTAATTTGCATCTTAAATACATTTTAAAGAGTCAAAATTTTTTATATATATTCTTATATATATTCACAGAGGGATAAATATAAATATGTTACAATAAACAATATCAGGGGTGTAACAATATGCAAATTTAATGCTACAATATATGCTGTAATTGTATAATAAAAACAGATCTATAAAAAGTGCTAACATAACTTATCTTTGTCCACTTATCCAGGTCTTTTTTTTCTTGTAATGTCCACTGATAACTAGCACAAGTCATTTTTATAAGAGATATAAATTAATAAAGAATTCAAACAGCAGAGCGATATCTATTGTGTGGCCCTACAAGGCTTCATCTCTGTATTAAATTCATTTACAATCTCATCTTGTGTTTGTAAATGTGGCTTTTACCATCTGGCTGAAATGAGTGTGAGGGGGTGTTCTGACCTTGCTCAATGATTCTCAGCAAACTGCGGAATCTATAACCGAATGGAGATGGACTCAACCCAACAGAGGTGGAGTCTACAACTAAATAGAAGTAAACTGTTCAACTGCATAGAGATAGGCTCTACAAACATATAGACCTAGCTAGCAGGGACACGTCCCACGGCTTTGGCTAATGTTACCCACAAGTTCTAATAAAGTTTTAAAGAATATGTTTTAGTCCAATGTTCAAAGAATGTTTAAAAGATGTTTATAATTTCAGATAATGTTCCTATAAGGTGACACGTTAACTTCTTAAATTAAGTGGATGTTTTGATAACAAAAAAAGAATTCATTCTCAGCTCAACATTCGGAAAATGTTTTATGGATGTTACTGAGACCTGAAATGACAGAATGTATTTAGAGAATGTTCTCCTACCTACAGAAAGAACAATTTGGGATTCACAAGAAAACCTTCTGCTGAAACATTAATGGAACATTACATTACATATTCTCAGAATGTTTGTAGAACAAATTATTTCTAGCTTGGGAGGTGGACTCTACAACTGCACCGAGGCAGAATCAAAAATTAGTGGCTAATCTAAACTTTTTAAATCCAGATTAAAACATGTCTGTTTAGCTAGCATATACCTAGAAGCATTGTGGCTCATCTTCTCCAGTTGCTGGTATTTGTGCTGTTGTTTATGTTTATTTATGTGCTGCAGTCTTGCATCTTTCCAGTGCTGTACTCATAGTGCTACCCAAAGCACTCTGAGATTAAAATGAAGAGTGCTAGAAACATTTAATTACGCAGAGATAACTGTGGCTTTTCAGGGTTAAAAAAACAGACAATGAGAACAGTAAACTGTGCAGGCTGCACGATGACTACAGGACAGGGGGTGTTGGGAACCTTTGGCCTAGTAGAATAATCAATTTATCATTACCATTAGGCCAAATGTGAACAGATGAGAGGAGGCGCACTGATGGGAATACGCTTCTTCATCAGTGACAACAAAATCCACAGGGACATGGTCTGTACTTCTCCCTGCCTGGTACAGCACATCAGTTCAACCACACTGCAAACATGCACAAACCAGTCTCCTGATAAAGCTTCTGTCTCGCTGTGTTTCCTCTGCATCTCTGTTCACCTCCATGTGTTACCCATGCTAATGCTAATTCAGGCTGATCTGATCTGATAAGAACTCCACAGAGATCAGTACAGAACTGGAATCATCTGAATCAGGTCAAAGTGGTGCCTATTGATCTGCACTAATCAGTTCTCTCTCTTCGTCAGAGGGTGAACTGAAAGACTGAATGAAGGAAGCCCACTGGGAGACCTTGTTTAAAAGAAGCAGCTGTCTCCATGGTTACTGTATAGCGTACATAAGGCCGGAGTGAAGAGCTCAGGATGTTTAGACTGAACTATTTACTCCTAATGTACCGTGCACACACACACACACACACACACACACACACACACAGTCTTCATCCTCCTCCCTCTGTTTCTCTTTCTCTTATGTTTCTCTGCCACCCTTTTCTTCCTCTCATCTATACTTATCTTCCACTCTCTCCTTCTCTCCATCTCCCTCTTTTCTCTTTCTCTAATCTCTTTCTCTCTTTCTCCCCCTCCCTCCACTTCTCTCTCTATTCTCTCTCCTTGTATTTTGTCTGTTTCTCTCTCTCTCTTCTACGCTCTATTCACTCTCTCATTCTATTCTCTTTCTCACCATCCCTTCTCTGTCAGTCTCTTCTCTCTCTTCCTTATCATTCTTTCTGTCCTTCTGTACTCTCATCCTCTCTCTCTTTCCCTCTCCTCCTTCTATCTCTCCCTCTATTCTCCTTCTATTCCTTCCCTCTTTCTCTTCATCTCTTCGTCTGTTTCTCTCTCCCATTCTTTCTTTCCATGCTTTGTCTCCCTCTCTTCTATCTGTTTCTATCCTTTCTCTCCCTCTTTCTCTTCTCATTTATTGCTTCTCTTCTTTCCCTCTTCCTCCTTCTCCCTTGCCTCTTTCTCTCTCACTACTTTCCTTTTTCCCCACTCCCTTCTCTCCCTGTCTCTCTCCATCTTTTCTGTTTCTCTCTTTCTCCTTGTATTCTCTTTTCTCTTTTTTCTCCTTCTATTCTGTGTCCCTCTGCTTCTCTGTCAATTCTCTCTGTCTTCCCCCTTCTGTTTTCTCTTCTCTCTCTTTCTCCTTATCTTCACTCCCTGTCTTATGTTTCTCACTCTGTCTCTCGTTCCATACCTCTCTTCTTTCTTTCCCTTTTGCCTCTTTTTTTCCCTCTATTTCTCTCCCTCTCTTTTCTCTGTTCAGTGCGTATCATATCAGCGCGTATGATGAAGAGAGCTGTAAATAGAGCAGTAGCTGGATTGTGTAATGCACTTCTCTGTTCCTGTGTTTAACTTCACAGCACTCAATCGATAACCCTCCAAGTGCTGGAAAGAGAGAGATGGCTAGAAATGACTCAGAAGATGAACGAGCTCTCAACGCTGCGTCCTGATAGAGGCCCATAAACACTGTGCTCCATTCCCACATACACAGGGTGGCACAGGCCTACAGATATGAGAGGAATGGCCAAGAAAAACCAGCAATTAAACAGTGCCTAAGAAAAGGACTCTGTAGCCTAAACGTAGACATTCTGTGTAGTTTGTGTGTATTAAACATCTCAAGAGAACACAGCTTCTTATTAACCAGCCACAAGCAGACACAAAACAGGCAGCCTGCCTTGGGCTGGCTTATTTATATGATCTTCGTCTGACGCCAGGCCAGGGTAGCAACTTTAGTGAGGGCTGATCTGGACAGAGTGAGTTTGAGATACAGTGCCCTGTGTGGATTATATAACATTACATAATCCATAAAGGTTCACTTTTTCACATTGTAAGTATCTGCCCACTGTGTTTTCATCCAGTAGACTTGTTTTGCTCATCCACTGCTTCACATACAAAGACTGTTCAACACTCAGCAATTCCAAGCTGCCTTTAATGCTCACTTTCTTGCCTCTTGTACCCTTTCCCTTCAGTTGACCTTGCTTTGGCTATCTGTAAGTGGGGGTTAAGTTTTTATGCCAAGTCCAACACGAGTGTTGTAAATGAAGTCCTTTCCCACAAAATATGGAAGTCATATGTTTTATTTTCTTACAAGGGCATTTATTAGCCTTTCTTGTTGATTATATATATTATACATTATTCTCGTAAAAATTATTGTATCTATGCATGTGCCCTATATATTAATATATATATATATATATATATATATATATATATATATATATATATATATATATATATATATGAGCAAATACACATCTGCATTTACATTGGCATGAATATCTGCACATACCTGAGCGGAACTGAACACAGGCTCCTCTGATATAGGCCTCCTGATTAATTAGTACAGCTATAGGGACACAAACCCTCCTCCTTTCATATTTTACCACCACCCCCCAAAAAACATCCGTGTCCTAAATGAAAAAATAAACAGTAGTCCAGCCTGCAGGTCATATCAGACGCGCCTCTCTGCAAGCAGTTAGCTAATGCTCTTTAAGGATATGCAAGCACACTGATGCGATTGGAGAGAGTTTAACGCCCTTACAGTTGCTTCCAGTGGCCCACTGCAGATCTGTGTCTTAAGGCAAACCCATTAAATGAGAGGTTACATTCTTGAGTGTTTTATGGTTACAAACAGAGGAAGAGGTGGAGACTATCCGAGGATTTGTCCATTGGTGTCCGACTGGTGTCATATTGGTGTCCAGTGGTGTCTACTGGGTTCCACAGGTGGACTACAGCACACAACTGGTGTCGAACTGCGTCCACTGAGATCTAATGGCTTCTGGTGTCCAACTGGTGTCCACTGAGATCTAATGGCGCCAATCGGTGTCCACTTGGCATCCACTAAGATCTATCGGTGCCAATTGGTGTCCAGTGGTATCCACTGACGCCAGGTGTTGTTTATTGGTGTCCACTGAAACACTGAGTGGTGTCCTTTGGCGGCCCACTGAGATCCAAAGGTTGGTATCCAATGGCGTCCACTGGTGTCCAATGCACCAAAGCCTGGAGCGTGTGCTCCTCATGCACCTCCTTTCTCCTCATCCTCGCGCTCCTGTTCCTTTCGACACCCACTCTGTTTCACTCCTCTCTTCTATTCTCCACAGCTGCTCCGTCCCGCGAGCCTCCGTTGCTACTGCTGCCGTTTGTGGCCTCGTGCACGAGCGTCGAGCGCGCGCCCCAACGCTCGCGTGCTCTTGCCGCATCCGAGCCGGTCGCGTTCGGGTTCCCGCTCCCGTTGCCGTCTTCGCTCGCGCTCGTGCTGTTGCCTACGGGCGCCCACAGGCTCGTGTCGTTGCCGCTGCCCGTGCCCGCGTCCGTGGTGACGTTAGAGGGTGCGGAGGTAACCGGATTCCCGCCAGTCTGCGGCGGGCCTGAGGCGGCCGCGGGCTTCCAGATGAGGCTGTAATAGACAGCCAGGATGATGGCGGCCAGCGACACCGACAGCACGTAGGCGAAGACGGTGGCCAGCCTCACCCACTTCTTGTTGGTCTTCGCGGCCATCTTTGCTTTCTTGTCCCCCGTGTAGGTGGCCGGCTTGCCCCGGTCAGCGCCCGGCGCGAAGTCCCTCTCGCGCATGTTGCCCCTCTTCTTGCCCCGATGCTCCGCCACCCCGTCCGTCTTGGCCGCTGTTGGTTGGCTTCAATTGGGATTTTGCTGAATCTTTTTTTTTCTTAGATCCACTCTCTTCAGGGCCTCCACCTCTTCTCCCTCTTCTAAACTCGTCTCTCCTCGTCCATCTCACTCTCCGCCTCTCGTTCCAGCTGTTTCCAGCTGAGGGTCAGCACAGAACTGGCACAGCACACAAACGCATCCGACGACTGACAGAACCACATTGGCAATAAAAGACGAGGCTGGCGCGCTGGCACGCACACACATACACACTGCTGTTAGTGTTGCTCACCAGCTGGAGAGGCTTTGCTCAGCTAAAAATACAGCACAGGGGGCGGGCGAGGGGCTCTTAAAGGGACGGCCGTGCTACAGCCAATGGGCGTTCAGGGATGGAGAGGATACAGATACAGGGAGATGATGCTCAGGTGTTTAAAGGTTGTGATGTGTGTTGTGAGGAGTTTGCACACAGAAAACCGTCGGTATATGCGATTTTAAAGCGAGGAGTAAATCTACCGTGCAGGATGAGTATTTCAGTATTTAGCTGGATGGACAGATTGTTCACTGTAGAAGATGCTAGAAAATAATGGATTAATATCACTAAGATTAATATCACTGTGGTGAGGGGTTCAGTTCAGCACCTTGGACAGCAACACCTAGAACAATGGAGGCAGAATGGCACCTTTATTGTCAGCGTTCCTCAGCAGAGCTGTGGAGTAACTAGAGATGGACAAAGTGCAACAGAGAAACTGTACTTAAGTGAAAGCACAGGCACAAAAAAGTTTCAAGTATCTCATACTGCACCTTTAACGTCATCTGTTAATACATAACAGATCACATTAAAGGTGCAGTATGAGATTCTGGACAATTGTTATTTGAGCTCAACGGCAAAACAAGTACACCCCTCCCTTCAGTGCTTCTTCTAGACAAAACCATACTGACCTATTGGCTTTGTGAACCACCTGTGAAGTGGAAACAGAGCATCCTCCTCATTCGTTTTCATGCCTTTTAACTCTTTGAAGCTAAAGTCAGCAACTTTCTAGCCAGCTTCTTGTTCAAGCTTTCCCGTTCCACCTTAAATAGTGCAAGTTACAGTCCTACTAGCATAACAGTCGTCCTGTTTCACGGATGGTTTATTAAATATGCAATTACAAGCGGCATTTATATTTCTGCATCTTATTTTTAGTATCAGCCACTGCGAAAGCTGATGGTGATGCTAGTGCAGTGTAAGATAAGCTAAGATCAGTATATGCTAATGCAAAACGAGTGCTTGATAACAAATCACATTAATTACAGATCTACAAGTTCACAAAGCAGGATTAAAGCAGAATGGGAGGAAAAATATTTTTCCTTGAAATAGATGTAACTAGGACCTCAGGCACCAGATTGCAACTGCAGCACCATTTAAAGTGGAAAGGGAAAATTCAAACAAGAAGCTGGTGAATAGAATGTTATCTCACTGATGAGCCCCCTTTCCTGATCTAAAAACTTTTTTTCATATTTGTTTTTTAGATCTTTTAGCCCTTTCTTCTTTTTGGCATTGTGTGAAGTTTAGCGTGTAGCTCATCCCCTTCATCTTCAAGAGTTACCACATCACTTTTTTGTTTTTATTGGATCATATTCTGTATTCATCTAGAATCCACCTGTAACATTTGTATGGTTTTATACACCATGCAATACTCATAATTAGTTTCTTACATGACCATTGTCCAACCTCTCTTTATCCCTTATAATTAAACAGGTTCTGCATTTAGGACTGAAATGTATATGTACATTAGTTCTGTTCTGACTGGCTGTTTTAAATTGTGCCTTATTCTGAAAGCAGGACTAAAAACGTGTCTTAGAACTTTGATGTGAATCACATAAATAGACCCCAGGTAAAAAGACCAAATACAAGGAAAATGCAGAATACAGCGCTTTATGTTTTTTCACTCTGCTGATAGTAACAAGTTACATTTACCTTCAGTTTCATACTTTCAAGAGATGATGCTTTGACTTCTACTCCACTGTGTCAGTGAGCTCTTTATTCTTTTTTGTGTGTGTTTAGTTCATGATGTTATATTGTCAGCATCTGTACTGCTTTATGATTGGTCACACCTCTGACTTCTGGGGTTTACCGTGTTGTACAACGAGGCTGCTTCAGTAGAAGAAAAAAAAGAAGTAACATTCATTCTTGCTCATAGATGGTGTTTGTGATATGAAGGTTCAGTGGAGCTGTATGTAATATGAAGTTATTCAGTGCTTGATTTTTAACCTGAAGCCTTCAGTCAGTATTTCAGGAGCAACACTTGACATCTCTGGAAGAATCACAGTCCAGGAAGCAATTTCTCCACAGCGTTCA
>CM067483.1:13440606-13535878 GCA_034552555.1 Semaprochilodus insignis | reverse complement strand
TAGGAGGATCACCACCATTGCAGCAACCACATGGAAAGTTATGAAAACTGATTAATGTTATTCCCCCACTAAACTGCAGGATTATAATGAAGTTATTAATCATGCATGTATTATTCAGTAAGCAGGTCTGCTATGGATTATCTGTCCACTGTGTAACTGAACAACTGAACTGTGGGCTCACCTTAAAGAGAGTGTACAGAGTTCCTTTATCTTTTCTCCACATTTTACTCTCTTCTCCCTCTTTTTGGCTCTTTGTCTCTCTCCCTTCTTTTCTCTTCTCTCTTCTTCTCTCTCTATTTATCTCCCCTCTTTTACTATATCTGTATTTCTCTCTCTTATCTGACACTCTCTCTCTTGTGATCTTTCACTCTCTCTCTCTTTCTCTCTGACTCTCTTGCTTTGTTTTTTTCTCTTTATCACTTTCTCTGTCTCTTTCTCACTCTCACTTCCTCTCTTTCTGTCTGTCTACCTCTCTCTTTCTCACTCCCTTCATATTTGTTTGCTTTCTCTTGCTTTTTTCTCCTGCTCTCATTCATTATTCTGTTTTTCTTGCATACTTTCTCCCTTCCTCTCTCTCTTCTCTATTTTGTTCTCTATTGCTCTTGCTTGATCTCACTCTCTCTTTTTTGCTCTCCCTCCCCTTCTCTGTTTGTTTTTCACTCTTGATCACTCTGTCTCTCTCTCCCTCTCCCTCTTGTTCTGTCTGTCCTCCTTCTCTCTTTCTGTCCTTCCCTCTCTTTAATTCCCTCTTTTCTCCTGCTCCTGATTCTCTCTTGCTCTGCATCTTTGTTTTTCTTTCTCGGTCACCCTCTGTATCTCACTCTCACTCCCTCTCTCTTTTTGTCTTTTTTTCTTTCTCTCACTCTCTCTTTCTGTTTTCTTTCTCTCTCCTTTTCTCTCGTTTTCATTCATTCTCTCATTTTCTTGCATGATTTTTCTCTCGCTCCATCTCTGTTTTGTTTTCTCTCTTCCTCTCTCTCTTGCTCTCTCTCCCTCCCTCTCTCTTTCTCTGTCTCTCTCTGTCTCTCCCTCTCTCTCACACTCCCTCTCTCTCTGTGTCTCTCTCTCCCTTTCTCTTACTCTCTCTCTGTGTCTCTCTCACTCATTCACTCTCTCTCCCTCTCTATTTCTCGCCCCCCCCGCCCCCCACACACCCCGTTATTGATCTGAGGTGTTGTTTGTGCTGAAGTGTTTGTTGCTCAGTGATCATTAGCTGCCTCTGCAGATTGTGGCAGTGATGGGTGAAAAACCCCTCTCAGCAAACTGTATGATCCTGACTCACAATGACGTTAGCATTATACATTCATAAACAATCTGCACCTTATGAATGAGGATCTATGTCACAGTAAACCTGTTCAAATAAGCAGTTCAAGTTTCCACTCACAGCGTAGCACTGTTGTCTTGTTCAGCCACAGCAGAAAAGACGTTTACAAATGCTCCAGGGCAGTGAGGAACATCCATGATTTGATCAAATGATTGGATTACCATCCACCCACAGTCATGTGATGAAATTCTTTTCATTGGGCCGAGGTCACCTAGATTTGATTTTAGACTTGACTGTCTTTTCCATTATTGTGTTTGGCATGCTCTATTGCTTTCATTCAGTTGAATCTGAGATTGTCATGTTATGTTCTTAATCTGACTGTGTTTCTCTTTATTATAGGAAATGGAATTTGTGGATATTGCAACCATTCGGGACACGAGAACAGGGAAATATGCCAAACTACCCAAAGTAAATAGTGCATTATTTTGATGTTTACAAATGTTCTTTCATATACACACTGCTTACAAAATATCCATTCATTTCTAATTGTGGTATTTGTATACATTTGCCTGGCAAACAACAGCATTCAGCAGAGCAATAACATGATCTAATGTTGCGATCACATTAGTCTCTCACATGTACAGAGAGAGAAAAAGGGTGAGGGAAATAGAGGGAGAGAGAGAGCTATTGATCGGATCGTCCATTAGAAGACTTGTGAGTGGTCCTCTGAAAATTGCTGTGAAGAATCAGAGTTTATGGAAGCCTTCAGTTACAAATGGAGAATTGAGGGATAAAATAAACCTGAAACATTCATTAACAGTCTAAATGTCTTATCATCCTGGTTTGCGGGGTCTGCTGGAGTCTATCCCAGTGCTCCTTGAACAGAACGCAGGAAATCTTGGACAAGTCCATCACGGGGAGGAAACCCACACTGTACACTGTAAAAAGTGTTTTGTTGGTCAAACCTAAAATAAAATACTCTAATTTGGTGTAAGCAAATGAATCAGGTTTATTCAACCTAAAACCAGGACTTTCAATGAACAATTATAACAAAGGCAACAACGCTACCCACTACAACACTGTACTGCCCTAAAATATTCATTTTATCCAAAACATGATCTGCAGGGCTACATGCACTGTAAAAAGTGTCTCATAAACTGTACTCAAATTTCTTACAAGCAAATGTATTAGGTTTATTCAACTTAAAAAAGGACTCTGAATGAATGATTCTTTCAATCAAATTTTTGAGTTGAGTAAAACTTGTTCAGTTGAATGTAAGAACAAAGTAATTTTTATAGGTTGCACTTTTTACAGTGAGTGATCTTTTTTGCTGTCATTTTTTAGAGCTGCAACTAATATTTGAAAACAGCAAAACCCTTTGGATAACTGACACATTTACTTCTTTTATCAACCCAGGCTATGGGCAGGCCCAGATCATCCCGTGGGTTTTATGGGCTCGTGCCCCTCACTGCTTAGCAAATGTTCTACCATTACGTTGGCCAAGCCTACAGGTCTTTTGAGCAGTCAGCTTTGAATGTGCTATTGATAATCAAAAGATGTGACCCAATAAAATACCTCGACAGACCAGAGGAGGCATTGGGTTTTTAAGTCATTGGTTGTTGGGTTTGTGTTAACCTGTGTTCTTCTTACGGTGTGCATAATCATTCTATTTTTTTTCTTTTTAATATGCAGCTATAACAGTGACATAGGTTTTTTATGCTGCCATCCTGGTGCTGCATAGTCATCATGTAATACTTTTGTGGTATTTGAAAAATTCCCTGATCACCAAACTAAAGTTGACAAATAAGGGCCAATCACAAATTTTAGCACAGGAGCCCATGACATTATGATCCGGGCCTATTTGTGGTGGTCCTGTTTTAAATGTTTTATTGTGTTTTTAATGCTAATTCAGTACAGACTCTTTAATATTACTACTCACCTCCAATTAGGTGATTTACACTACCAAAAATCCTAATTATTCTTTTAATGCTAGAAAACACTCTCTGATAAGGACATTTATACCATGCTGGAAGCATTTTCTGATATGTTGATGGACATCAGACTCAATGGGGACTTGTATTTCGGCATAGCTTGCGAGACTCTTGTAGTATAAATTTCCAAACAAGTTTCCAACTTTTTCCAATTCCTCTGGATTGTTAGATAGCAAGCTAACAGACTCTCATTTGCTCTTACCAGGAATAAATGAGAATGTTCTCCCTAGCTAGCTGACCAGAGCTGCAGAAAAAAATGATTAGATTGGGTTTAATGTGTTGATCTGATATAAAGCAGCAAAAAACGGTAAAAAAAAAAAAAATTCACCACTCTCATGTTAATAAGAACTGACTGACCAATGAGTTAAGCCAGCATAAATAAATTAATAAATAAATACATAATATATATATAATATATAACATAAATAAATAATCAAATACATAAAACCAACAGTAAGAATGAAAACGTTTTTTATTCAGTTATTAAAATGAAATAGGTCTTTTCCTTTTCATGTAACGGGACAGAATTATATTCACAAATGATGATTTTGATGATGAAAGTTTTGATGATGAGTTTTACAGGATAAATTGCTCTTAGCACGTGTGGCAATATTTTCTGTACTGCGGTAAAACTGAATGTTCCTTATATGAATTAAAGAGTGAAGGCAAACCTCCCTCTCTCTCTCTCACACACACACACACACACACACAGACTCACAAACAGCTGGCGTTCTCTCGTGTTGTTTAAAATTTGCATTAAGCCAGATTTGCTTGCTGGGCTTGGCTTGTACTCACAGATGTCTTTCGTATGGAAAGCAGAAGCGAGGGCTTTTAGAGTTTAAACACTCGGAACCATGACTGCGTGATAGTGATTTCAGGAACCAGATGAAGAAAAAGACAGCAGTGCCTGCAGTAATTATACTCCTAGTAGTCACATTTACTAATATAATAAACTTATCAAATGAACACTTCTCATAAAACACCTAATTATGAGCTAATCATGTGAATAAACTGTCAAATGCTCACATAATGTGAAAATGAATTGAAGCACGTACGATTACCACAACACCGTGTTATTTATCTGTTCTTGGAAAACTCTATAAATGTAAATGCTCCATATTTGTCACATACACAGTGGACATGAACAGGGCATTTTATTGGCCCTAACATCTTATGATATAACATTAGTCCTTCCAATTCTAAGACAACTCCAGTTCAAGTCTTTGGATTTCAGCCTCAGCCACTTTACATGATAAAGTGCTCTGAATGTGAATATGTAAATGAACATTTGAATTGAATTGAATATTGAAGCTCTGTTGGAAACTGGAGTATGATCATGACAAGGAAACACATTAAAATAAACATGTCTACACTTTTACAAGATCATATACCGTCTTTTATATTGAAGAGTTGAAAGGCTTTCAATTTCACATTTCAACTTTATTCATACGTCTGTGATGCCTTTGCTCTGTCAACAGCATCCCAAAGTTCGTAATGTGTTCAATATGGACTTCCCCGACAGTAATTATTTGGCCAAAGCCTTGACCATAGTGACTGGCCCAGACACGGTCAATCTCACCTACTACAACTTCTTTGCAGCAAAAGACAAAGTGGTTCAGGTAAGGCTTTTCCTGTTTCACTGCCTCTCAGAGTGATTACATGTTTACTAGTTCAGTGTCGTTTGAGATGTGACCCTTGACAATTCTCCAAATTGTGTTACTGTAATTTATGAGATGCCATGGGAAAAGTGAGGGGTTTGAGAGAAATAGAGATGAAAGAATCATCTTGTAATTGCAAATTGTTAGAATTATTGGCTGGTTTCAGTAATTTATAGTAATATACTACATACTCACACCTACATTGACCATTGTATCACTTTAGTTTGGATCTTCAGATATAAACAAGGATTATGTTATGATCTTTTTAAGGTGGCAACTTGAGAAAAGAATACTTTATTTTTTGTTGTTTTGTTTGTGAATTCAAAAGGTTTATATTTATCATAAGTTTAATTTTTATTAACTTCTGTCCCACATTATCATGTCACCACTGAGTTTTATTTTAACCACACCCCTGCTTTTTAGAGCAGGAAGTGAGACTACATCCCTGTCTTTTTTGGCCACATGATGAGCAGTTAAATACCAAAGTCATTATGTAACGTTAAGAATTGTCACTACCAAAACACATGTTTGTGCAATTAAGTAAATGTTTTTTGTGTTATAATTAAAAAAATATTTTTGGCTTTATTTGTGTAGAACTGTGCAAAGCTGTGTTTGTTTGTCTTGTACTGGGTAGCTTTTTACTCAAAATTAGCTAAAATTTGGTTAAATTTCTTCCGACCACCCTTAAACAAAGTAAGACATTCATATATAATAAAAAAACATTTTAAAATTAAAAATGTTCAGCTACTGCTACACCACAGGGAACAAAATGTACAATATTTTTTACATAACATATTGTAAAACATGAGAAACTGTGTAACAGTATTTAATAATGTAATAAACCAGTTAAAATATTATTATTGTGTTAGTTTTCATATAATTATGACACACAAAAACCTGCCCAGTACACTGCAGCAATGCTGCTCTGTGAGCTACATTATTTGAGGTAGGCGATATGATGGTAAAATTCGATAGCTATTAGAAATTAGTAACTACTAACATTTACGATGGTTACACCTGTCCTTTATCACGCAAGCTGAATACTTTTTACAGTACAGGTCTAATGATGCAGCCTAGGTTTTGTCCAGGTAACACACTCCTGGAATGCTATACTAGATTACCCAGCCAACTAATGTTCTCTCATAATGTAACCACACAGCTTTTTCCCCAGCAGGTTGCCACCCCAATAAAATTGCTGGGTCTAATCTGACCTCCTCACTGGAAAGATTTCAATCTGTTTGAAAAAGGTTGTCTGTGGGCATATAAACTTTTGCATATGATTGAAATATGAGCCCGAAAAACCTGCTGAACAGATAACAAGAGGTTAGAAACCAGTCAGGTGAAAATGAATTCTTATGGAAAAAAGCCCTTTAAAGCAAAAGCATATCTTGTGCCCTCTGCTGTCTAAAACAGGGAACAGAAAGAAAGGATAGTGATGTAATATTGCTAAAAGAACAATTTCACACTTTTTTTTATTTCCAAGTTCTTTAATCTACCAAGAACCTTACTACTTAAGCTTTGTGCCCTGAGCTTTAGCTGGATATCCCAGTTTATCAGCATCATCACTGTACATTTCTCTTGTCGATTCTCAGAGTAGTCAAAGAGATGCACTTTATTTGTGGTCCTATTTTGAATAAATAACAGACATGCAGAAGGCCAAGGCCTCAGAAACTAATCTGTGTTTTCCCTTGTTCCCTTGTTGTCTAGAACTGGGCTGATGACATCCTGGCCATTGCCTACAACGCTCACAGGGCCAACGTCTGCAGACAAGTCTTCCTAGACAAACTGTAAGAGAGCAAGAGCATATGGTTTTATTTAACCATATTTTTAAAAGCAAGCATATGACCCTGTCATATTTGTTTGTTTGAGCAGTCTTTCCAAATGTGTTTTACAATGAGGGATATAGCTTGGGTACAGTTTCCTTGTCGAATACTAATATAGTATTCAGTTTCATGTTTAATATATGTATATTTACTACTATTTATAGAATAGCTCAGGTGTATGTACAAATACTTAAACATATACACTTTAATATACACACATATAAACATAGGATTTTAACCTTTAACCTGATGGCGCTCTAGTAGTCATTCTACCAGAGGATCTCCGTGTTGAACTGCTAATGAGCAATGAGGGGTGTAAGTTGTTTTTCATGCTCGCCTTCTAGTTTTTTTACATCATGCACATTCCGTGGAAATATACTAATCAAGACAAAAGCAAGACTTATCACTGAAGATGACTCACTGCCATTCTGAGTCACTCCATGACAGTCTGGCACGACACCACTGTAGTCTTTGGTTAGCTCGACGTGGTGTTAAGGGCAGTCGCTGTAACGGTCTGCGTGCATGTAGTCCTGGGTCGTGCAGCTGTCTGCCAGTGGGGCCGACACTTAACAGGATGACTCATGGACGGCATCACTGTTTGCTCAATGTCCACAACTGTGGCTGTTAAGTCAGTCAGGTACAGCATAAGACCTGTTCCTAAAAAGTATTAGAACTAATTGTACACTGTTTGCATAAAAACCCACAAAACCAGCCAAGCAGCAAACTTTGCGGAAGGTATGGTAGTTAATGTATTTGATCTCATCTACATCTCTCTGTGGTACAGGTATGTTCGACTCTTGCTGCACACCAACAAAGATGGCAAGATCCCTGTTAAACAGTAAGAAAGAGCTTTGTGATATCTGTCGTGTACTGTGTGAATTTTATGTTGTGTGAACTGTTCCATATATTCTAATCTTACTATTGTGCTGTAGTATCTATAAGATGTTTCCAGCAGACAAGAAAAGAGTGGAGAGTGCACTGGCAGCTGCACACCTCCCCAAAGGAAAGGTGAGAAAGTTAATACTACAGCTAATGCAATAACATACTCTCTGTCAACACTAACATAGCCACATGAACACTCTTCAGCCACTTTGTTAAAATCGTCTACCTTGTATTTCCATTCATTGTTCACTTTATGGCTTCAACCTAAAGTATAAATCACTATATACATTATATATGCACAATTACAGACTGTAGCCAACTTTTTTGAGGTACTAATTGAGGTACTAATGTGTTGATCACTGAGGTACTAACTGTATCATGATTGGAATGTTTTTATAATATAACAAAAACATGTAAAGGTTAATAAAACTACTGTAGCATAGAATGATGGGTAACTGAAAGCTCCTCCTTCAGCACTCCATTGCATGGTAATGACAACTTAGTGGGATACATTTTTGGTGGAAGAATAATTTATTGCAATTATTATTGATTTTACCTAAAATTAATTATTGAAAATGATATCATATGTTACATATACACATATACACAAAGTATTAAAGCAATAAATGACTAGAGACTGTGTGTTACAGTGACTTTATCATGTCTGCTAGAATAAAAACAGCATATAAAAGCAGCATAGCCTAGCATGACTGGTCACCATCAAAATCAGATGTGTTTTGGACGCTGGTATGCTGGTCAGTAGCAAAGGAAGTTAATATGCTGGTCAACAGCAAAACCAGCTTGACCAAGATGAGTGACCAGCTAAGCCAGCACAAGACCAACATTATGCCATCTTAAATCAGCATAGACCAGCTTAAACTAGCATGGAATATGTGTTGGTCTGTGCTGTTTTTCCACTCAGCAGGGAAGGTTGTGGGAGTTTCACTCCGCTTTATGGAGTGCCTGCAGTCAATTGTTTTTCCCAAGATCATCACTTAACCTTGATAAAAGTCCAGTAACGCACGCCCCCTTATTATACTTATCTACACTAATTGTGTGAATGTTTGCATTTTCTTAGTTTGACAACATAAAGCCTGACGTGTTCACTGAAGCAGCATTTAAGACCTTCCTATCACACCTGTGTCCAAGGCCAGAGATCTATGAAATCTTCACCTCCTAGTGAGTCTTTCTTCTGTTTCTCACATTCCTCCTGCATGTTACTGCATGTTGTGTTATTCTTGGTGCCATGGAAACACATACACTCCCGTGAAAAAAAATGGGCCAAGCCCGATATGACAAAACTGTAACGATGGGCCAGAGGCAGGTTGCATGCACATAGTGGCCTTATTACAGGCAGTCCAATACTCAGAGTCCAGACAGGCAGGGGTCAAAACACAGGTAGGAAACATCAGAGACAAATCCATTACAGCAAAAACCAGAAGACAAAGGCAGGGGTCAAAACCAGACAAAGGAATTGCAGCTAGGAGCTGCCAAAAGACAGGATAAACAACGGGGGACATATTGGAGTCCTAATGAATCCTAGATTAGTCGCAGGCGTGAGTAGTAGTGGACAGTGGGCAGAGACAAGTACAAGTACAAGTACAAGTGTACAAGTGGAGTCTCCCCAGAGAAGGGAAACATCATGACAAAAGCATTGAGCTTTGTATGGTCTTAACATTGTTCCACTCAGCACTGATGGCTGTGATGTTATCCACAGCTCTGCTAAGCCCTACATGACAAAGGAGAATTTCACCAAGTTTCTGCATGAGAAACAGCGGGACTCGCGACTGAATGAAGAGCTTTACCCTCCACTAAGGCCTGAACAGGTGAAGGCTCTGATAGACAAGTATGAGGCATCCTCCAATGCTAACCGCGGTGAGTGGACAAATCAACGTCTTGCCTCCCTCCAGGATTTTAGAACAGTGGCAGCCAGTTGAATAGTAGGCCTATTCAGCTGGCTGAGTAGTGTTTAATCCGGAGTTGCTTTTACACCCAGCATGTTAATCAAACTCACAGCCCAATGTTTTGGTGGAGTGTCAGCATCACAGCATCACAGCATCAGAAAGTCAACAGAGTACCTAAATGTTTTCTAGGTGTTTATATGTAATGTTGATTATGGCAAAACAGTGATGAATCAGAAAAAATATATTTTAATTGGTCACTACTTTGCCCCACCACATGCTGGATGTACTTTTTCATTACATAAATATACATTTGAAGCCAAGACTACCATAAAACCATGTCTCAGGTAACTTGTCTGTAGGCATTAACCCTTTCATACACCTGGTTCCTATCACCAACAATGTGAATAATTAGAATGTAGAAAGTTGACAGAGCATTTCATATCAAACCAATTACTTCAATCATTTCATAATGCAATCTGCATACAATTCCTCAGTAGTTGATAAAACCAGTGACCATTTAAAGCAAAATACCCACTAATTTGTCTCTTGGACCCCTGAATGTTTCAAAATCAAAATTCACTGGGGTCACCGAAAATAAAGTTCTGATATTATCCTGTCTGTTGGGGTAAAATAGATGCTCAAATACAAATTCAAGGAAAGTTCACTGTTTGGCAGCGACAATCAGTGAGCTTCTGTCCTTGGTATTGCTAACTAGATTCTTAACTAGATATGCAGCACTGGCTTGCCTGAGGGTTGCACTGTAGCAAATAGGTTTACCATGTTCACCCTGCTGGTCCTTTATAAATTAGCAGCTGTAACTTTGCCCAGGATATGTCTAAAATTTGTTATAATATATATTTGTAAATCTGGAAAAAGTTTGGTAGAGTGAATTTCTACTCATTTCTCAAACTGAATACGAAAGAGTAGAGATATAAGATCGCAGTTAATGTGTGCAAGAGATTGCCAGCAGAAAAACCATACATTTTGTTGCCATTGTGGCTAGCATCAGTGGCACTATGGCGAGCGAGTTAACAACCACACATCACTCGAAGCCGACGTGGGACCCCCTAAATACCAGGGGTTAATAGTAGTTCTGTGAACACATAACTTTGCTAACATCAGTGCAGAAAACATTATAACATTTGCCAACACTTGAGTACCGTAAAAACAGCACAAGTAATTCATATTAACCTTCATTAGGCAGGGTGCATGTTATCACTCTCATGTTGCTAAAGCTAACCTTATAAATCAAAAGGACTTTGCCTGTCTCTGACATTGTTAGTCTGCAAAAGGGCCACACAATGCCAAAAATGGGAATATCAGCCCTTTTCACTTCAAGCACTGATAGAAATCAGGGGGGTTCCTCCCCATCTTTGCTGTGAACTGCATTTAAATTAATTTGAGATAAAATTATTTCTTGCTGCATACCTGCTAAAGAAGACTGACCAGGGCTTTATGCTGCACTGTTGCAGGTCAGATATCCCCTGAGGGTCTCCTCTACTTCTTAATGGGGTCTGAGACATCACCTGTGGTGGTAGACAAAATTGCCCAATCTCATGACATGAACCAGCCGATCCCTCACTACTACATCAAATCCTCACACAACACCTATCTTACCGGTAACACAACTCTAGTGTTTTTTAATGTGCATTAAATTCTACATTTATTCTACATTTCCCTTGTGTTTATTTTTTTCTTTGCCTTGAAACCTCTTTTAGCTTTTAAACAGACAATTACTGCCACAATTTATTGTTAAACATAGACAATACAATTTAGGAACTATATTAGGCTCCAGCATTGTGTTGAACTTCAGTTGAACTTCAACTGTAGACTCTTTATGCAAATCAGGCTACTGTTTTTATTGTAGCCTGTTCTAATACTATAACACCTTGAAAGTGGTCCTTGCTAAGTGACAGATTAATGTGTGTGTTATACTTTGTCTATGTGTGCGTGTCCAAAGCTGGACAGTTCTCTGGTGTCTCTTCTCCGGAGATGTACCGGCAGTGTCTGCTTGCTGGTTGCCGCTGTCTGGAGCTGGATTGCTGGAAGGGCAAACCTCCAGAGGAGGAGCCAATTATCACCCACGGCTTCACCATGACAACTGAGATCCTATTCAAGGTCAGATTTCCTCCAATCAGAGCAGCAGCTGTAATTGCGGGATAAATTCTGGAGGAGGCAAGGCAGTCACGGAGGTGTCAGTCTGAATACCTGTCAGTATGAGACATACATTATGGGTGGGAAAAGCAGGTGTGCTATGAGTCATGTGAGTGAGCGTCAGGTTTGGCAGAAAGTTCCAGTGGTTTATGGCAGCTGGAGGTATGAACAGAAATAATGGACAGCCAGAGGTGCTAAGTAACTAGCTACTTTCAATCAGTTCCATATACATAAGTAACTTTTGATAGATTTGCACTTTTCAAATAAGAATATTTTCTCACTGAGGTATATTTGTGGGGAAAGTAGTTTTTACCCAGTTTTATTTTAACTAGTAACAAATTCCTGCACTGTAAAAAGTGCAACCTAAAAAATGACTCAAATTTGTTACAAGCAATTGAATAAGTTGTACTCAAAAAAATACTTTGATTGAAAGAATCATTCGTTCAGAGTAATTTTTAGGTTGAATAAACCAAATCAATTTGCTTGAAACAAATTAAAGGGTTTTTTCAGGTTGGACCAACAACACACTTTTTACAGTGTATGCATATTGATGCTGCAGTTCCACTTCAGCGGTATATGTAAATTAAGGAGAGTATTAAGCTAACATCTTTGCCCTTCTAATCTTTCTTAGGTAGCTACTTGAATCATTATGCTGTTAAAGTGATGTCACTTTGTGTATTGTTTTATGCTTTTCTACCCAGCTTTGGAAATTACCCCATGTGTTTGTTACAGATCTCACACAAAACTGCGCTCAGTCTAGCAAACAAATATAGGCCTATCTGTCATATAGTATTGACACAAACATGCAGCTATTTGTTGCTTTGTTACATCTAAGGTTTTAAGGTCCAAAGGACCTTGGACTCGCTCACTTCACTCACTCACTCACTCATGGTTAGCAGGGCAAAGATTCTCCACAAGTGGGGTGCTGTTACCAATAAAATGGTTTTTGGTGCTTCACATCAATGACACTGTATGTCCTTCTTCTGTGGTAGGATGTGATTGAAGCTATAGCGGAAAGTGCATTCAAAACTTCCAAATATCCCGTCATCCTCTCCTTTGAGAACCATGTGGATTCGTAAGACACTTTTGCTACACACCTCATCTCTTTATACTGTTTCACATCCTTATCCTATGTTTGTGTTACATCTGGATTGGAATTTGTGTCTACTTAGAGTGAAACAGCAAGAGAAGATGGCTAACTACTGTAAGACAATATTTGGAGACGCTCTACTCACTGAACCCCTGGAGAAGTACCCAGTACGTGAGATCCACTGTTAGCAGTGCAGCAGTGTAATGCAGTTAATGTATCAGTCACAGTGATGTATACAATCCTTCAAATCTCTTATGATATATATTATACAGCCATGTGCAATAATTTTAATGCCGCTTGTCAAATTACATGTTTTATCAATTAACACATCCTCTACAGGAAACAAACCTTAATGAACAATTTTAATTTATTTAAATTTCTTATAAAATATAAAATTACTATTGCAGACATTATATGTAATGACTTTTGCCAAAATGTTAAATTCAGCAAATAAACAGTTTGTGCATTAAAATTTGCGATTGTGTGTCCTGTGTAGATGAAATTTACATTTAAAGACAGTAGTTCATTAGGTGTCATGCACAATGTGAACTTGTCGTCTTCGATAAAATAGTACCTATCATCTCAATCGTACCTCAATAATATCTGGTCAGTAGTGGTCATGTGATCAGATCACAATTATACATCTGTGTCGTCGCTGTTGGAACAAAAGCTTAACCCTCCATTTTTGTCCTCTTTTATGGAACTTGAAAAAATAATTTGATCACGAGAGAGCTTGTCTAATGGTTTGAATGGGGTACATCTTTCAGTTGAAGCCAGGCCAACAGATCCCCAGTCCAGCAGAGCTGATGGGAAAAATCCTAATTAAGAACAAGAAGAACAACGCACCTCAGGCTAAAGCAGTCCAGGCTGATGTGAAGAAAGCAACCAGTCAGGATCAACAGCAAGGACCCAACAACTCATCCGATCCCAACCAACCTGCTCAGGCCAACCCGGAGAGCCAAGGTTAGAATGCATCTTTTACATGCACATTTTATTCAGTGAAAAGTTTAGAAGCCTTGATGTGTGGTACATCTCTCGAAAGGTGAGGCAGCTGAGGAGCACGAGGAGCAAAATGAGGAGCAAGACGAGCAAGATGAAGAGAAGATGAAGAACTCAGATGAGGTACTGTTATGTGATACCTCCTTACTGATCATGCACTGACTTCCAGTATTATACACTGACGTGCATATCAGTGTATAATAATGGAAGTCAGTGCTTGATCTGACTTTTGAGGGCTCCTGGCTTTCCTCTAATAGCTGTCATAATCAGCAGTTTTCATGATGCTTAGACATGAATCCAAAATGAATTTCTTTTACTGTTTCTGCTCTTCTCCTTATTTAGGGTACTGCTGGGCAAGAAGTAACAGCCTATGAGGAGATGTCTGCTCTGGTCAACTATATACAGCCAAACAAGTTTATCTCCTTTGAGAATGCTAAGAGTGAGTCTGTGTGGCTTTTTTACACGCTTTACATACAGCACTGTGCAAAATATATAGGCACCTGGGGAAATGGAAAGTAAATGGGACTTATCAGGGCAGTAAGGAGTTTACATTACATAAGGACACTAATATTACAATAAATTAAAATAATATTGATATAATAAGTATTGATTTATGAATGTCAATAAGAAATGTATGTGATGGCTGAGGCCAACCTGAAGAAACCTGGAATTAAACTTTATTCTTCAAATCAGCTCACAAGAACTACTTTTTTACTTTTTCATGATAAGAACTTTGTGTTACTGTTTGTGCTTATTTGTATGAATTAAAGTAGGGGTGCAATGATATGCAAATTTCACAATGCATTGCATGTTGTCATTTTGCGTCACAGTATGGTGCATTCTTGATGCCAAATTACAAAAGACATGGTTTTGGATTTTTTATGAAAAAGAATTAACTTTGTAATTCAAACCCCCAATAAGTATTATTTTGTATAGTATGGAATGGAAAATCTGTGGATTTCTGAACCTTAATCTGCCACTTACATGACTATTTGAATAATCGGACAAATGCAGAAATCCAGTTATGATTGGATTATAAAGTTCATGTAAACACACTAATCACTACCAATACCATGGTCAGTGATTATTTATTTCAGCATATGTTTCAGTGATTTAGGTTTCTTTTAGGAGCTGTGATGGCAAATGTCTAAACTAGTAAGTGATTTTCCAACCTTTTCCATGTGTAGAAAAGAACAGGAGTTACGTGATCTCTTCTTTTGTGGAAACCAAAGGCGAGAGTCTGATCAGCAAGAGTGCTGTGGAGTTTGTGGAGTATCCTTTCAGTACTTCATTTACCAACAAGTTTACAATTATTTGTGGGGTATTGCCATTGATTTCTACATTAGCATAGCCAAATGCGGTTCTACCTACACATAACCTCAGGAAATGAAAAGAAGTCACTGTGCTCCTTCACCTTGTCAAATAAACTTCATTGTTTGTTTTCTCATAATCTTGAGTACAATTGGATAATTTGCTTGTTAAATGGTGACTTCAGCACAGGCCCTCAAACCAGTGATGCTTTTTTGCCATTTTTCTTCTGTTATCATGCTGGTGGTTTCCTTAACTGCATAATTCAGATATAACAAGAGACAGATGAGCCGTATCTACCCGAAAGGAACGCGCATGGACTCCTCCAACTACAACCCTCAGTCCTTCTGGAATGTAGGCTGCCAGATGGTGGCACTAAATTACCAGACCATGGGTAAGAGTCTTTTTATTTGGTGTTGGAGTACTTGTCCGACTGGCTGTAGGATTTACTGTGTAAGTATGATGGTGCATAACTCTTAAGCATATCCAGTAACTGACAACTCAGAAGTATTATTATAGGCACAGATTATGACTTAAGACAGATTCAAAGCTGGATCTGCTTGATTTGTAAACAATGGGACTGAAAATACTTTAATATGCCCTATACAGAGAATCAAGAAAACAATGGGACAATGGGACTATGTGGCAATAGGACTGAATGAAACACCCTGAATTCAATGATTAAGTTGTGTGTCAATACTTTTGTCGGTACTGTGTATCCTAATCCAATCCTTTACCACTGTGAACAGGGAGCAGTGAATGAACACTGACCTGTCTGCTAAACTGTGGTTGTTTTGATTTGCAGATTTCCCCATGCAACTGAACATGGCCTTGTTTGAGTTTAACGGGAGGACGGGGTACCTCCTCAAACACGACTTGCTGCGGAGAAGCGACAAAAAGTTTGACCCCTTCACTGACAGATTTGACACCATTGTGGCCAACACGCTCACAATTAAGGCAAGTCGGTTAAATCTTTAACCCACTCGTGTAAATTACTATAATAGTTATATTAATAAAGCCAAATTAATAATAATAATAGCTCCTATTATAAAGCCATGTTCAGATTAGTGTAATGTGAAACTTCTGTTCTGATCTGTTAACTTTGTTGTTGGACTTTTAGTAACTTAAACATTTGATGACATCCAGATTACTTACTTCTTAAAGATGCACCATGTCTATATAGTGTATGATAGACCCATTGCATATCACTGCTAGTCTGATAGACACAGAAAAAGTGTGCTCCTTAACTAAAAGCTAATTTATTCAAACATAAGTTTAGAAGTATACATAAAGTGACTTGATTTACATTTACGGAATACAACATATTTTACATTTCCTCTTTTGCTCCACCTATCCGTGTCTGTCCAGGTATACTCAGGCCAGTTCCTGTCTGATAAGAATGTGAAAACAGGAGTGGAGGTGGAGATCTTTGGCTTGCCTGGAGACCCTAAACGCAAATTCCGCACAAAGTGGTCCCCTGTTCCCAACGCCATCAACCCTGTATGGAACGAGGAGCCATTTGTGTTTGAGAAGGTCTGTGATCTGTCTAGCATGCATGGCTATGTATGGTTGATGTCAGCACAAAAAGCTTGGTCCATTGCTAATATACAAAAACATGTTATTTTAAAATGTACATTCAGCTATTAACATGCATTTCTAAATCTGACTGAGGTGTGCATATTTTTGGGGTGTATGTTTGGGCTGTAATGGTTTTGTGAACAGATCCTGTGCCCAGATATGGCTTCTCTCAGGATAGCGGCCTATGAGGAAGGAGGGAAATTCATTGGTCACAGAATCATTCCTATAGATGCCATTCAGTCAGGTAAGTCCAATTGTGCTTAGAGCTCTGTCAAACCAGTGTGTTATACAGTAGTGTATATGGCAAATGTGTGCCTTTTATACACACACACACACACACACACACAAGCTCCAAAAATGGAAGGTGACATGCTTGTGTTCATAAATGTTAATTTCCTTAAAAGTCACATGACACAATCGGCAACAAGCTCAGGTTTATTCTGACCGGCTTTTAAGAATGAGTGGGCAGGATAGTTGTACATTAAAAAGGCTTCAAGTGACCTTCACAATGCAATGCCAAGGTCAGAAACCCTTAAATATAAATATTTTAAAATTGTAACTTTTAAGTCTTGAACAAGGTGGTATGACCCTAGGAAAGCCATAAAGTCAAGTTCAAGGACAAAGGTTTAGGCAAGTGTCCAAGAGTAGCTATATATGTTTCAGTGATATATTACTTGTTTTCAGTGATGTATTACTTCAGTGATGTACTATTGTAAAACTATTATATGTATGGTTGCACCACCTAGTATTTCCTGGGTGGTTAAATTCATATATAAGCTATGAAACAAACATCAAAACATTAAATATACACACCAACCGACCACTACATTAAGTACACCTCCTTGTTTGCCATACAGGAGGGCTTTCTAGTTGTTCGACTGCAGAATGTAGTCCACTTGTTTCTATACATGCTTTGTTATTCCTCTGTCACCCTGTTCCTTAGTGATCAGGACCCTCACAGGACCACCACAGAGCAGGTATTATGTGGATAGTGGATCTTTCTCAGCACTGCAGCAACACTGACGTGGTGGTCGTGTGTTGGTGTGTGCTGTGCTAGTGTGAGTGCATCAGACACAGCAGTGCTGCTGGAGTGTTTAAACACTGTGTCCACTCTATTAGACACTCCTAACTTGCTGGTCCTCCTTTTAGATGTACAGTCAGAGAAAATAGCTCATCTGCTGCTACACAGTTTGTGTTGGTCATCCTCTAGTCCTTCATCAGTGTTCACAGGACGTTGCCAACACATATGTGCTAAATACAAATTCATGTTTCTGAAAATGTGTAGAAAGTATGTGTATAATATATGTGTGTGGGGTCAGGTCTGCTTTGTGGGGCCTACCATTCACACTGTGGGGCCATTTTGTAAATCAAATTTTGGACCAATGTAAATCATTTAATTATAAAGGCAGTTCTGATTAAGGTTTGGGTAAGTCTTCAGGAAATTAATGGAAGTCTATGTAATGTCTCTACAATTCCCAGAAACAAACATGGATGTGTGTGTGTGTGCGTGTGTGTGTGTGTGTGTGTGTGTGTGTGTGTGTGTGTGTGTGTGTGTGTGTGTGTGATCTGCAGGATTCCAGCATATTTGTCTGCGTAGTGAGAGCAACATGCCTCTTACTCTTCCTGCTTTATTTGTCTACATTGAGGTGAAGGACTACATTCCTGCTGCTTTCGCTGGTATGCTCAGTCACACATCTCCTCAAAGAATTATTTTGGGTTCTTTCAAGCTGTGTTAGTTAGTGCTGTAATCGTGTGCCCATGTTTGGCTTTCACAGATTTCACAGATGCTCTCTTTAATCCAGTGAAGTCCTCAAAGCCGGCAAAACAGGAGGCAAGTTTTAAATGCAGTACTAAGTTACATAATATACTGACATGCTTTCAGCCTTTGACAACCCATACAACAGAATTCATCCATAAGAGATTTAAATATATCATCTTAAACACTATATTTAGTCATAATAACACTCAGCTGTAACATATAATATAGCACATACAGAGGTGATAAATCTATTTGGAAGCAGCTTGTGAATACCAGTAGAAATAAGCATAAGCAGTTTCCCTTTACACTTTTTGCCCTTGTGTTTTTGCTTGGCTTGTATTTATTTGAATAGTGATAATCAATTGTGTGTTTTCAGAGTGCTACTTATGTGAGCCCGTATGAGCTGCCTAATGCAGCTGTCCCTGCACCTGTTTCTAACACAGGTAAGTTGCACCCTTGAAAAAAATATATTAATCAGAGCTGAATATCATATATGAAAATGCTGTGGTTATGGTTTTTCTGGAACAGTATACTGTATTTACAGAGCCTAATGCAACTGATAGACCAGCAGAGGGCGATGCTAACCCTTCAGTTCAGAACGGAACTCCTGCCCCGGACTCGGGCAGCACTGGCTCCAACTCACCCGCCCCAGAGCCCACGAAGCTTGAAAATCAAAATTCAGATGGTCAACCAGCACCTCCTGAGGTCCAGCCTAAAGCAGAGGACCCGCTAGTCTCAGATGAGCCTGCTAAAGCCTGTGAAACCCCTAAGGCAGGAGCGCCTGCAGAGCCTACTACTGAGCACAAAGGTGAGCCTGTTGTGGAAGTAAAGCCAGAAGCACAAGCAGACCCAGCTCCAGACTCTGAACAAACTTCTGAACAAGCTCCGGACTCTGAACCTAACCCCAGCAAGCAGGAGGACTCAGGAGTGGAGACTGGATTAGCTGCAGAAGCTGAGGTAGTTCCCATTCCAGCTCAAAGTTCAGACACCTCCACAGCTTCAGATGCTGACGGTATGGCTTCCTACTATTACCATTCCTATTCCTGCTATTCCAACATAATTCCCACATAACTGGTTAGGCTGTAAACCAGCAGAATAAGAGATGTTCCAAATAGGGCTGCACAATACATCTTCTGTTAATCGCAATGTTCTGCCATATGTGATCTGATGGACTTCAACATGCCAATTGGTGCTTTAACTAATGAGATTGCTGTGACCTTACTAACTAAACCTAAAATGTTCTAGAAGAGTGTTTCTGCGGGTATTTTGATGAATAAAGGAAAGAAAAGAAAAGATTTGCGAAAGAAAAATGCAGGCCAGGCAGCTCACATCCATCAATCCTTTTAACATATAATTTATGACAATACAGGGCAAAAAATTAGTCATCTGTGACTGAAATGTACCTAATACCATTCAGTACCTCCACAAGCATGAATAACAGCTGTGATTCGATTTGGCATGGACTGGATAAGTTTCTGCATGGAAGTGACATCAAGGTACAGCCACTCTTGCATCACTCTTGCAGTTTGGCTAGATTTGTGGATGCCTTTTCTGGCACAATTCTGATGAGAATTCCCTGTAGACTGGGACTTTTCCCCTTTACTTCCTTCACACTATGGCCTATGGTACACCCAAATGCAATCACTCATCAATTTCTGCTTTGCGACTCATTTTCACCCATCAAACGAGACATTCACTGCATTGTACCAACTCTTCTCAATCTATGAATCCCATCACACACCCCGCAGGTATTTATAGCCCGATCATCCTTGTGCAACGTCATTTGCAGGAGCCTAGAGTTACTACGACCTTAAACACAATGTGACTACATTTTTGTCTGGTGAGCTTATATTAGAGCTGTCAAGCTATTAATCGTATTCATAGTATTGGCTCCAATTTGGTCTAAAAGAAAGGTTTTTTCAATTTTAATATCTAGCCAGTTTGTTGTAGTGGACAAAATGCATCAACAATATCAACTTGAACATTAAAATTACATGATAACTATAGGAAAAAGCAATTTCCATTTTTCAATATCAGCATTCGTGGAGAGAAACAGTGGCTGCAAGCCACTAATAAGTGTATACAGTTGCAGGAATAAGTAAGTGAACATTTTGGAGTTACTTGGAGTTCCAGGTTGATTGTTAATAAAATGTTGTGTGATCATTATCTGAGTCACAGTTTTAGACCAACACAATCTAACTAAACTAATAACACACAAACAGTTGTACTTGCATGTCTTTTATTGAGCACATCGAGTAACATCCACAGTGCAGGCAAGAAAAAGTAAGCGAAGCCTGGAATTTAATGACTTGTAGATCGCCCTTCAGCAGCAGTCACATCCTGTAGCTGAAACAACATCAGGAAGAATTGTGGACCATGCATCCGGTCACGCTTCCGGGTTCACACATCCCTGCAAATGTGTTTCAGTTCATCAATATTTCTGGGATGTCTTGCTTGCACAGCACTGTTCACGTTATACCACAGCATCTCAATATTGTTAAGCTCAGGACTCTGCTATTATTTACTCGATCGTTTGTCTTTTGGGTAATTTATTTTGTTGCATCACTCAATGTCTCTTCAGTTTGAGGTCATGGACTGCTGCCCTTACAATGTCCTGTAAAATGTTTTATTACACCTTAGAATTCATTTTACTCTCAATGGCTGCAAGGCGTCCAGGCCCTGAGATAGCAAAGCAGCCACAATACTCCACAGTTGGAATGAGGTTTTGGTGTTGGTGTGCACTGTCCAGTGGGCACATGAACAAATGTTTTTCAGTTTGTAGAGTCCTCTGTAGGTCTTTCAGTTTTAATCTTGGGTTCTATCTCAGCTCTTCCAGGATAGCCTGTTCTGCTCTTGAAGTGATCTTAACAGGATGTCCACTCCTAGGGACAGGAGCATTTGTAGACAATTTGTCTGACTGTGGATCTATGTACACTTATCCAGGTTTACTCTACCTTTTCTTGAGAATGAGCAAAGCACCTGTGAATCCCACACTTCCAATCTCATCACCTTAATCGAAACATCTTTTTGCCAGTTAGCTCTTGGAGAAGTCATTAACACAGAGGTACAACTGTTTGTGTGTTGAGGTTACTTAGACTGTGCTCGTCTATAACTGTGGCTTATATAACAATAAGATAATTATATCAGCAATCACTGCAGAATTGGATGTAATTCCAAAAGGTTCACTTACATTTTTGCAAATGTATATCACAGTTATCCAAAAGTCAGTTCCCATGGCACAATCTGATGGTTGAGCAGGACTCTAGTCATGCAGTTTCACAACAACTGTGCCGTTTTGCTAGATAATTACTGCTTTTTGAAATATATCTGGTTGTAGGTTATTCGCTGTCTTTCAGGAGTGAGAAAATGTTGGTTTGACTGTTGTTTAATATTTTCATTATGCTATTTTTTCGCAGTAGGAATTTCCTATGTTAAATAACACTTGATACAATATTTAGGGCTTGCTCAATGCTTGTGTGATTACAAATGGCTTTTTAAGTGATTTTTAAAGTATTCAACAGACTATGCTGAACAGTGCTTGCATGAGAGTAGTTGAACACATTATCAAGCAGCAAACTAAATAAAAAAACAATAGCCAAGTGGAAAGCTACAGTTCCCCTTGAGAGCCTGGGCCTGGTGTCCCAATCCAATGCACATTTTAGTGTTTTCACTCCTCCCAAAACACCTGATCCTACAATCAGCTCATTAACAACACTAAAGTGGTAAAACTGATCTACTGTACCTGCCTTCAGCTTGTGGCCTGCCACCATATCACAGCTTGTGGATGCCTGTTAAAGTGAATATTCTCAAGGGAAACTGTGGCTTTCCACTTTTATTGATTCCCATGGGGTATCGCTTAAAAGGCCATATAAAAGCGTCTGCCACACAAGTGTCTAGACTTTAGCCTATTACAAATGTATATATGTATATAGATAGATAGATAGATAGATAGATAGATATACACACACAAAGTTTATAAAGCAGTGTAGGGCAGACAAAACACTGTGTGAGTTCAGGCTAAAATTGTACTCCATGAGGTAATGAGTGAATTAGCTACATTTATTCAGGAGAAATATGTCTTTTGTTTAAAATAAAGTGAAGAAGAGTAACACTTCATATAAACAAATACATAATTGTTCATCACAGCAAATCTCACAAGCACTTCAAATCAGCCTCTGCTTTATTCCATTTTTGAAGTGGATTAAAAATCCTTCTTTCTGACTCACCTTCTTCTCTGCCAAACACACAATCACCCCTCCCCCCACCCTCCACAGAGCCAGCCTCTGTCACCTGTGAGGAACTGCTGCAGCACAAGAACTACCTGAAGGTCACCAAGAGACAAGAGAGGGAGATGAAAGAGCTGGAGAAAAAGTTCCAGAAGAAGGCAGAAGAGCTGATTCAGAAATACAGTGACCTCTTCAAATCCCTCAAGAAAAAGACCTCACCCAAGAAGAAAGAGTAAATAGGACACTTACTACTGGTTTTGTTTGTTTTGTCCTGTTGAAAAGATCTCCTTCTCTGAATATGCAGTCTAGTGGGGTGTATAGATCTCTTTAGAAATCCACGCCTTTGTGAACTCTGTTCACTCTGTTTTCTGTGTGGTTTACTTCAGTGAAGGTTGTCAGAATCCAAAACCTTGGTTAAAAAAGTTGCATAATTAGAATGACTAAGCTTTTGTGGTGGCTTTTCCTACCCATTAGCTAGATCTACCTCGGTTTGATGTAGTTATTCTGAGGTATCACTAAAATGCCTCAGAATAATGGTGCCCCTGGAATGGGGTGCAACCGCCTACACTGCAAAAAACATTTTTGTTTTATTAAGTAAAACCATCTCACAATATCAGCAGATAGTTTCTGCCAATATTGTGACATCATTTGGTAACATGGAGTAACTTGTTGAAGTAATGAGTATTCAATGGGTATTTTGGTAACACTCCCTATGAATTCTGTATTTGTAATGTTTGTAATGCTTTAAAAAGTCTTTTATATAGCAGCTTATATAAGCTTATATATTTGTTTATATATGTTTAATATTGTAAAACATGCTGAGGTGCAACTTTAGCTTTAGCTATATTAGTTATTAGCCACTGTAATTGGACTGGGCATGAAATTATAACTACTTTTAAGTGATTATATAATAATTATATTATTATGCATTTTTTCTTTTATTTTGTAGGAATAAATAGGTAATACAATTCCAGTACAGTCTGAGAGAAGTAATTAGTAACTTGTGATGGATTAATGGATTTATAACCAAACAATAGCATTATGTACAGTTTGCTAAAACTGTGCAGGAATCTGCTCTGCCTAAAAAAAACAAACTTTGTGAGTGTAGCATATTTTAGTTTTCCTCTCTCTTTTACCACACCCAGAGTGAACAACAGCGGCAAAACCACTTTTCATTATAACCAGTCGTGTCATCTACATTAGTTAGAACACAATGCATTGCAGTGCGCTGTTCCGACAGTGAACAAAACATTTGTGTTTTTGATGGCTCCCCTCCTTAGCATTCCACCTCTAAAAAGACTAGAAGAAACAAAAAGGAGAAAATAACAATTGCAATGTCACTCCACAGCTCAAAGTGTTTGGAGGAGAGCACTAACTTCCACTTCTGCTTCTGTTCTGTTATCTACTAATGTTGACTGACACCCATGTTGACTAGCATTGTGCTAAATGATGGGGGACAGGGAGGATCATGCCACGCATCCAGAAAGAGCAAAGTTCAGTTGTGCTCTCTTGAGCTCCTAGAAACGCATGTCTGTGGCATTGCTGGGGATCAAACCCTCCTGATAATAGGGCTTACCATACATTCAAACTACAAGACAAGTCTGTAATTGTGCATTCTGACAAAAAGGTGTAAAAACAATATGCACTACGTATGAAGTGCCATGTTGTTTAAAACATAAACCATTTTAGAAGTTTACAGATTTAAAAGTTTCTTTCCATTTTTTGTATCATGATTAGCTGTAGCAACAAAATGCCGGCACAAACAAAAAGATTAGAGAACACTTGAGAGGTGGACCATCCTCACATGGTAGTGGGATGGTAGGGTGTGCGGTCATGGTGTGTTCCTGGAGATTTCACACAAGTATGCAGCACAGTTTGGTGAGGTCTGTTCTCAAACACACACCGACTTTAAATCATTGATTAGTGAAGGGAAATCACCAAATAGTGCTGGACATCAGCCCTCAAGGACCAAATGTAAAGAGCCCTAGGCTAGGAGGTAACTAATAAAAGTACATTAGCAGGGTGGAGTAACAAGGTAGAGGTTGCGCACTCTTGGTCATTCTGTAATGGTCACGGTGACTCTTTCTGTTGTACTGCAGGGCAGGAGCCGAGGAGGCGGAAGCAGCGCGAGTCAGCGAGCTGAAACAGAAGCTGCAGGCGGAGCTTCGAGCATTGTGGGTGGAGCAATACGATCAGCTGAGGAAGAAAAAAGAGCAACATTCCACTGAGGTAAAATTAGAAGGATTCTAGGTGCAGGTTCAGTTATTTGGCATTAAATGCTTCACACAAAAGTGCTTATTTCTCTGAATAATGCTTGAAAGATGAAAGAAGATAGTTGGAGTCGGTTAGCATTAGCATTCCGCACATGCCGATTGGTTCCTCCTAGTTAACAGCGATGTTATCTTTTTTTTTTTTGAGTTGAAAAGAAAATAAATCTGAAGGTTTCACTAAACCTCTAACATCCAGCTTAACTCCCTAATGCTGCAAAGTAGCTGTGTACATAGCAATCTACATTTGTCTGCATCAAAAACTCTTTTGTGAAGGCACTAATCACCACATTGGCACAAGCCCACAAACCAGCTCCAGTGGTGTGTAATTTACAGGCATGAAATCCATCGAGGCCAGCCATGTCTACAGCAGGGTTCTCATACCCTGAACCTGGAGAACAACAGTGATGCAACACTGAAGTGTTTTTCCTAGTTGAAAAGAATTGTTTCTTCAGGAACTCAATAATTAGTTGATGGTTGATTCAAGTGTGTCTGAATTGGAAAAACTTCACCACCTGGTCTGGAGGTACTTCATTCAGCTATACAAAACCTGAACTCAGTAACTGGGATAATGCCTTTGATTATTAGTTAACCCAGCAGGAATGTAATTCCACTTATCCGCTAATTACGGAACCTCTAATGAGATAAATAAGGTTTGGTCGAACATGAAAAAAACTAAACTGCATCGCAACTGTCTCTCTCTCATAGTAGATCTAGAGCTATGAATTATGTTTGTTCAAACATTAATAATAATAGGCTATTACAGTGTTATTAAAAAAAAAACAAGGACTTTAGTTATAATAACTTGATGTCATGTCACATTGAGCTTTTAAAAATATTCAGCTCATATCTGTAGCCAAAACAAATGAAACGCCTGCCCTCCATGTCTTTTTTACCATCCTGTATTGAATGGTTCTGATATTTATGGTGACTGATCTGACCTGACTAGTCCTTTTGTTTTTAATTCAACCACTGCCCTACACCTTTTACTCTCCTGGTCCAACCAATGAACTAATGATCAAGCTTATCCTCAGGTGAACCGGAGGTATTTGAGGTCCTCCAGGACCAGGATTAAGACCTACTGTCACAAAGAACTTGAACTGTATTCAACTGAAAACAGCACATAAACATAGCATTTGACATTTTTGGAACATTTTTTTGTTTTTATTTTTATTAAATGTATGCTCTTTCCAAATATGATGCCATGTATGGGTCCAGTATGACCAGGCACTGTTTGCAGTCGGCCTGAAAATGTATGTTCTGCCTGAAAATTCATGTCACCAAACTGTAAGTAGCTCAAAGAGAAGAAGTGTTTAGGTTGGGCTGTTTTAGGTTCATTAATAAAAGGCCTGAATACAGGTGGGTTTTCCGATGTAGAGCAGATGGCTGTACTTTTAGTTGTTAGCTCTGGAGATACTGTTTGTCTTCTTGTTGTGTTTGGTGCAGTTTTTAGCAAATTGCAAATAAAGTGGCATTATGGACCATACGTATCGAATTGCTGGATTGTGCATCGAGATGTGTATTGCATCGGCCTCAGTGATGAAGATGCACAGCTTTAGTCTATGTACAAAAAACAAGAAGTTGAAAAATCATGAAATATCTTGTACTGCTTTCATTTAAGTACAGGTCAATGGAAATGCATTACCTTGACTTTCTGCTTTTGTTTGCACTTCACATACGATCCTAACTTTTTCAGAAGTGGGTTTGTAAATATAGATGTGTATTCCCACCTTTCCCATGCATTTGCTATAGATACCAACATTGCTATTATCACATCATTGTCGAACATGTATATATTCATGGTGGCTTTTTATCCTCCAGCTGATGCAGATTGTGAAGATGGTTTTTATGCTAAGGCTCAGAGCTCACACCTGACCTCTGTGCTTCAGTTTGTTAACAAAGAAAGTTTCAAAATAGCTGCCATCCATGTGAATGCCATCCATGTGAGGGAACCGCTTCAAAATAAATGTCCATCACCTGTTCCAAGAAAAAAAATCTGATCTTTTCACATTACGTAACAGAACTACAGAGCAGTTTCTGTCTCACACGTGGCAACCGAGCAACCATCCACAGTGAATCTAGAAGCACTTATTAAACCTTTCAGTCCACTTCTGGGAAGATTAACTTACTTCAACTGAAAAAGCTGTAGAATTTGCATGCTCCTGTAGGGACAATTAAAGAGCTTCTCCATCTCAACATGGGCCAGGAACAGACATGTTCTGAATTTGCCCAGTGCCACGTGTGATGGGCATTTCAACTAACAACTCAGACTTTGGTATTGCCATGTTCTGAAGTGTTGCCATTCAAAACAGCTATTGTCCCTCCTCTCAGCTCCTCTGGTACTGGGCCAAGCTTGTCACCCACTATCGATTCCCCTTTAGAGTGGTTCTTCTTTGAGCTGCCTCCTCTAATCAGATGATCTGCATGGATCAGGGGAAGTCAGGAAGGCCCCCTCTTCTGGGTGTACACTGGCCCTGTCCCATTGCCCTCAGTTAACCTTGTATTGACCACTCACAGTCAATTCACAGGCCATTTGTACACATTGCTGTCTTCACTTTTTGTGGGACCCACCTTAAAATGTTAACTCACTGGATCTTAGTTTCTTCTCAGTACTCTAACAACACAGCAGAATACTCAGATAACCAGTGTTTAATTACTATACACATACACTCAACATCCACTTGATCAGAAAATACCAGTGGTGGACAGTAACAAAGTAAATGTAATTTTAATACAAATAAATCTTAAACCGAAAGTTATTTTATAGTTCTACCTAACAGAAATTGTTTGCCTTCAGTGTTCTGTGCTTATGGTCATTTGAATAGACATCAGTGTCAGACTAATTAATGACCTTCTATCAAAGACTGGCGGACTGAGAGTGACACTAGAGTCTCTTCACCTAAAATGATTTAATGATTAATGCTTAAGAGTCTTGTTCCAGAAATGATAATAGGACATTAGAACCATAATAAAAGTACTTTTACTCAAGTGGTGGTCTACAAGGAGGACTGGAATAACATTTGACCTTGGGTATCTCTACTTTAACTCAAGTACATGGTTTGTGTACTTTGTCCACCACAGGAAAATACCCATCTTCCACTTCACCCAGTGGCCACTTTATGAGGTCCTTAGTCCTATAGGAAAGTCTGTTCACTCAAAGCCATCTTTGCAACGGCCCGGGCAGTTATTTCCAGCCTTAAAAGAACAGACTTTGACAGGCATAAAAGAACAGGCTTAGAAGTTAAAATATTCTAAACTGAAGGTCAAATTACTGTTTAAAAACATATTTGGAATCTGACAAAAATTAGATTTTTTTCCATTTTGGCCAACGCACTGGTGCAGATCTACACAATAAGGTGGGCTTAGCTGCTCGCACCACAGTGTTGTTGACTCTTCTTCTCTGTTTGCTTCTTTTTCCTGTAGAGCGGGACTTTCTCCTTAAACAGATGCCATATTGAGCATTATAAACTTTTGCATTCACATTTCAGCCCATGAGTGGTCTCCTCCTTTATAAGGTCTCTGCTTTGACCTGGCAATAGTCTATTAAAGGGTTGCTATCAGTGACAAATTGTAATCAGTGTGCCAACCACAGAATGGCTGAAACCCACATTCTGCATCCATGCTGTCAGGAATCCAAAGTGCTGTCTTTCTTACTATATGACTGAGTGGTAGTGCTCAGACAGGGCAGCTGGTGTGTTCTGCGTGTGTGTGTGTAAGTGCAACTTCCTGTGTTCTGATTTCTGCCTCCTGTGTTTCAGCGTGTGGCCAAGCTGCTGGAGATGGCTACAGAAAGGCACAGTAGTGAAATGAAGGCACTGAACAGGTCTGTATGCGTGTGTGTGTGTGGGGAGGGTGTGTGGGGCTACGTGGGTGTGTGTGTGTGTGCCCTTGACCTTTTACGTGAGAGAAAAACACACAAATGAGTGATGAGTCACCTTGTGTTGCAGGCTATTTAGCTTTCTCATTCTCCTAATGGATCAGAGTGCTGTGTGTGTGTGTGTGTGTGTGTGTGTGTGTGTGCGTGTGTGTGTGTGTGCATGTGTGTGTGTGTGTGTGTCTGTGCATGTGCTGTTACCTTTTGTGCAGAAAACATTTTGATTATGAATGTCTTTTCTGTGATTTGATGTAGCGACCCACCACAGCTGTGTGGTCAATGTGATGAAACTAAAGTACTGCTGTTGGGTTGAATCTACTAGAAGTGAGCTTGCAGATTTTATCCCTGACCTTAATGTCTTCTCAGTGCAAACAACAGCAACAGTTGAAGCTTGTGTAACACTGAGTCTCATTAACAGTGATGTCTAATATGAAGACTACAGGGAAATTAGTCCTGCTTTCATGACTACTAGATTAGTCTACTCTAACATGTTAGTGACTGGTTGCCCTGCTGACTCTCTTAACAGACTCCAACTAGTTCAGGATGCAGCAGGCCGTTAGCTTATCAGGAAAATGTGTGTATGAGCGTATTGCTCTGGTCTTATTCAGTTTACACAGGCTTTATGTGAAGTTCTGCGTTTTTGGATTGCAGCTCATTTTCTGCTGTTTGTAATTATGCTGTTTTTATTTCAAGCGTAGCGTTATTAAGCACTTCTAGTTTTTTTAAACTAAAATGAAAAGTGTTCTTTTTTTTTTTTTTTTACAGTAATTTCAGTTGTCATGGTAAAATTCCCTCCGGCTTTGCTTTTTGTTCTTGTGTGGGAGTGCATGTGTTTGCCAATGCTAACTAGTGCTATTAGTCAAATCCAAGTGTGTGTGTCTGCATGTGTCTGTGTGTGTATGAAAGAGTGAGAGTAAAAGAGATAGAGAGAGAGAGAGAGATAAAGGGTAAATCAGGTCCAGCCGGTGGAGCTCAGTATCAGTGCCATGCTCTTTTCCTCTTTTCAGTGAGAATAAAGAGGGAAAGAAGAAAGAATCAAAGCGGTCATGTTCTGAGAAGGCCAGGTGAGTGAGGTGACAACACATGCGCATGCACACACACACGCACACACACACACACACACACACACACACCATTCATTTCCTGGGGAGTTCACTGTAGCCTGAACTATTGCTAGCCTACCACTAATTCTGAACCCTAATCCTAACCTTAACCTTACCTTAATTGTAATGTCTTCACCCAAAACTGACTGATTTACAGAGGAAAGAACCCGACAGATGAGCCCCACAACGTGAATGTAAAAACAGGTCACCAAAATGTGATATAAACATGGTGCACAGACACACACACATTTTACACTGACATACCAAAAGTCATAGCAGTATGTAAATTGATCATAAAGTGGCGTTACCTCAGGAGACGCCCACAACTGTATAAGTTATCTGTGAGGGAGGTTAAACACTGGCCAGCGTGCTTATGGCAAGGTGACGTGAATAATCAGAGTTCGAATGAGGCATGATAGGTGCCAGACGGATGGGACATTCCATTTCCAAAGTTGTGTGGGAGTTTAACATTCCTCAATCCGAAGTGTGACGTGTCTACCGGGAATACGTCACAGAAAGCATTAGCACCCACAGTGGACAGCGCAGTGGCCGCCCACGGGTGCCTAATGATCCCGTCCCCTGAGGTAACACCACTTCATAATTAATTTACAGACTGCTATCCCAGGACTTTTGGTACATCAGTGTATATACATGTTTAAATAAACCTAAACCCTTACATTAACCCTAACATTAATCTTTTGGCTCTTATTCAAATAAAAGCTGCATTTAAAACAGCTGTAAGTACACTACCGTTCAAACGTTTGGAACATCTACCATTTTTGTTAGTTTCTATGAAATAATAACCTACTCAATAAATATGACCAAAAGGTATTTTAAGACATTTTACTCAGTATTTCAAACGTTCCCTGAACAAGCAGTAAATTAAAATTTAAATAATAATCTGGAATGATTTCCATTCATGTTTTGTGACTTGAGATCTGATCTCTGACCTTAATTCTGAAATATGACAAATTCTGAATATATTCCTTTGATTATAATTTAAAGGGGACCTATTACATTTTTTCTGGTTTCTCACTTTCCATAAGTGTGCTATGAATCTGTTTGTGCATGTAAATGGTCTGCAGAGTTATAAAGCCCAAAGTGCATGTCAGAGGGAAAAACTCTCTCCCACAGAAACCACTTTTCTTAGCTGGTTGAAATGCCTCACTGGAGTTCCGAACCTTTTTAATCAGTTACAAGTTGACATCATCTCGCAATGCAGTTCTTATTGCCTGACTATTGGCAAGTTTGGTATGCCCCTCACACAACACACAGAGAGTTACAAAAGTTTAACTGACCACTCTGAAACATCCTGCTCCAGTCTAGCTTGTGAAGGTGGACCAGGTCTGCTAACTTGTTAGGTCAGAATCATCTCAAAGTGATAAGGAGGAAATGACACCATAGTAAGAAGTGGTGGCCACAGTGGTGTTGGGATGAAACTTGTAGATTGCTTCTAGTACAACACAACAATACAACACTGAATAATGCATAATACATTTCCTTTACCATTTCTATGTTTCATGTTTCTATGCTTTTACATTAATATTGGACACATTCATCATTCTGGACACATCTAAAATTTCTTTTTTTTCTGTTGTCCTACTGTTTATTTAAAAGCTATGAAATTTAGAATATCATATTCATTTTATATGTTTATCTGCCAACAAGTTGGTTTTACTGTATACATAGAAAAACAGATTTTTTTGAACAGCAGCTTGAAACTTTTGAACAGTAATGTAACTAAGAAAGTTAACCCCTTAAAGTCTCAGGCTTATTACATCCTGAGACATATTATCCAAGGATTACATGGACTACAGTGTAAGCTAGCTTACACTAGCTTACAGTGCTTAGAGTTATTCGCCAGTTATATTAGAAGTTTGCACTTTAAGTTGATTTGTTTGGACTTGCTGATATATCAATAACATGTAAGAGTTCGAGTGGGTAAATATAGAAATAGGCAAATACATAAATATGTACATACATGCATATATACAGACATACATACGAGCATGTGAATCTCTCTGTTTTCTTCTCGGGCTGCAGCCAAATGTCAAAACATAAAGCACCACAGGCATCATTGTAAACAGTATGCTAATTTTACTCTCTACCTCTGTAAAGAGTGCTAGGCCAAAACATTAAGAGACATGCACAGAAGAATTCCAGACAATCTGCTTGCTTTTTCTGTTGCACATGAATGGAAAGGTTTTAAAAAATTCTCCTACTTTTTATCCTTTCATAGCTGACTACACTCCAAGGGCAAACAGGCTAGAGCTCTTTCTTTTTATCTGTCATTGCTTCTCCTCTTTTGTAACTGAAGCATGCGATTGGAGTCTGAGAAGTCACTTGTTTGTGTAGGCCTAGGCCTTGACCCGGGTATCCATGAAAACAACACAGGAGGCAAGAAAAACTGAGGCGTTATAGCATCAGACTCAGAGCGCCTAGTTATCCACTGCTTGTACAGGCCACTTCAAAGTGAATCCCAGATGGTTTTCTTTGCATATATTGAAGCTATTTACATAAATCCAGGGGACATTGCAAATATCCTTTACATTTAGTTATGTACTGAGTATGCAGTATGTATGTTTTGTGATTCCCTTTGTAACTTTGCCCTTTACATTTATTTGTATTATTTAGTGCACTGTGATTATGAGCTTAGATTTACCACTAAAATTCAGTTACTTGTTTAAAATGTAACATTAAAGGGGAATTCCACCTAAATAAACAAGTAATTCAGAGTGGTTCGATGTGAAACGGTTAAATGTAGAGAAGCTAGCCAACCTGGATTTTCTTTACAAAGGTGGTGATAGGAACCAAGGATTGCAATGTTTATGCTTTCTGGATTCTGTAATGTGTCTGCTTTTACCCATGCTCACATTTTGCATGCAGCCAGTAAATGAACGCTATTTGGCAGAAATGTTTGGCAGATGGATTGTTCCAAGACTGGGATCTAATGAAATACAAATATTCTAAATACAAAATCATCTGTGTTCGGTCCAAGATACATTTTGTAAAAGGCAGTTTTTGGAATATACAGTTACCATTTACACTATCAGGAGACAACTTTTAGAATACTAAAAAATTCTACCATCTTTAAAAGAAACATCAGTGTTTATCAACTGCTTTAAAATCAGTGCATCGTGTGTTCCTGAGTAGCCTGATAAATCAATTTGTTGATCAGTTATTAATATCAGTGTTACTGAGCTCTGCTAAAGTCTGAGTAGACTGATAAATCAATGTGTTGATCACTTACATCTTTTCTAGGATGATGGAAATGAACAGTCTCCTCTGTAGTTCACAAGCTTAGTATGAGGGCTGTACCAGAAAAAAATCATACACCTTCATAGTAAAATATACAAAAATTATTATTGGGATATGGCAAATTGGAAAAATGCTTATTACTGTTATATACTGTTATACCTCAGATGTTGCTGGTTACTTATCTTACGTTTTAGACTTGATATATTTAAAAGAATTGTGTTATGATCTGTTTAAAGCCAGTACATTAATAGAGATGGCAAAAAGCTAAATATACACAAAAGCATATTTTATAGTTTACTCTCTGTTAGCAGGTTGCTGATCTAAACCCTAACCCCTAAATTTAAACTTTCAACTGAAATGTTTTTTTTTTAATATCTTTTTGATTTCTTTTAAAGTGAAGATTAAATATTTTTATTTATTTCAGTTGAATATAAAGCATTATTTAAAAAATAACATTGTGCCACCTCCATGTCACTACCAAGATACAAAGTTTTAGTTTTAGAGTTTTAGAGCTTTAGTCCCTGCATTTTAGAGTAGGAATCAAGCCTGCATCCCTTATGGCCCATGGTGAGCACTTAGATCATTGTTTTAAAGTACATGTGTCCCACATTTGTGTGAAAATATGATGGTTTTATATGTGTTGAATTGAAAAGCGTTTTTCCTGGTCATGTCCTAGCTTTTTGAGTTATTCTCAAAGTTAGCTACAATTTCCACTACCAACATATTTGGTATAGTGCTCATGATATATGAAATATATGGAATATTCATCATTTATTTTAGTTGAACAATTAAGCCACAAAGCAAAAGAGATTTAACAGTTAGCAGTCTGAAATGTGTTTTCAACAAACCAGTTCGGTAGAATGATCAATTCAGAACGTATGGTTAGATCCTAGTAAGCACTATTTTCGCCAAGACACATTTCCTGTGTGTGCTGATGTCTTAGGCCAAAATGGTGATTCTGATAGTGATTAACTTGAACTTTGTATTTCAGGGTGAAGAGGACCATGAGCTCTGACCAACTCAACGAGGACGATGCACAGGTAAGCCATGTTGTCTATGCCAAACAAGTGAGTGATGGACAGACAAGAAGAAAGAGATGCCGCGCAGGAGAGAAGGGGAGAGAGGGAAGGCAGGGGAACTGGAGAGAAAGCAATCGTGCTAACAAGTGCCAGTAACCATGGCTACAGTAAAGAGCTTATAGACAAAAAAGCCTCAGATCTGTTCAAACGTGCGTGCACACACACTCATGTGCTCACACACATGCACGCACACACACATGAAGTGAGATCAGGGCACCCTGACTAAAGAGTGGTTCTCTCTTAGTCATGCTGTTTTCTACTGGTGTGGACTGCGAGCATGTGGGATGTGACTAATTCTCCTTCACATATTGGCTCATCAAAATTCATTCAGTGTTTTTGTGTCACCGGCCCATCACTTGGAAATCTGGAGTGTCTGAACAATATGGCTCGTTCACTCTCAGAGAAGAAAGTTTAAAGACATTTTGGCCACTTTTGAGTGTTAAATTAGGCCTGATAGAGTTGTCAGAAAAGAGCGTACATGAGACAGAACAGAACCTTCTCTTTGTCTCATGTGACAACAAACTCAAAGCAGGCAATGCACAATGTGAGGCTAACATAAGAAATGAAGCACAGTTAAATGGATGGTTGTAAATGAGATATGTGAGTAGATTATTATTCATTTGCCTGATTGCAAATATCTTTATTTAATTATCTGAAATTGTTTAAGCCGATCACAAGTATTTTCCACAGTCCAGCACAGACCAGCACTAACCAGCATAAACCAGCTTGGACCAGCATGGATTTGATGCTGGTCTTAGCTGATTTTTTCTGCAGGGCTCACATGCCAATATATAATATTTTGCAGCATAATTACCATATAAGCACGTGGATGCACACATCTACACTCTTAGAAAAATGTTTTCAATGTAGGACCAAAAAAAGGTCTATGACACTTTTTGGTGGTATATGGGGTCATTTTTAGAGCAGAACTCTTTATCCAGGCAAAGAACCATTTATGCATCCAGTTGTTTCTTTAAGTGTTTACGATCATTGCGTTTACTGAAGAACACTTGAAGAACAATTTTTAAGGGTACATGCTGTACTTGAGTTCTGAAATGGTACAAGTGTATGTGTTGTGTACTTGTGCTTGAGTAGTGTGCATATCTGCAGGCATGCAGGATCGGCACTGTTGTGGGTTTGTGTGGGTGCTTGTGGGTTTGTACATGAACATTTTGGAGATGTGCTGAGATAAAATTCACAGCTCAAATTCCCCTGACCAACTGTAGAAGAAGAAAACTTTTCTCAGCAAAATGATTCATATAGCTTTTACCAACATTGTGGTCCTAACATGTTTTCAGTGGAGAGATTTAACCAAATAACACTGAGCTTGTGAAACGCTTGTAAAGTTAGACCAGTCAGTAGCAATGCCCACATGTGGTGTACATCATGTCACATCCACAACTAACTGACAATCCCTTCAGCATTCAAGCCTCAGGCCAGAAAAAAGGCATATGTATATCTTGTTTTGGTCATCTTGTTGGTCTTAAAAACAGGCCTGTACTCTAATTTATGGAGAGTAATCGCAATTTAAAGATGTGCTTATTGCTTTATTTAAGTCAGGAGAAAAAAACACAATAAAATATGCTGTTCGTGCACTGCAGTGAGACACCCTTTAATCCTGAAAGAGCCATTTTAAAATTTGAGTTGGATTTCAAGGGAGTTATTCAGACCATGTCCTTCACAAATCAACTTCACATGAACAGGATCAAAAAGAAGGTCTGGCTCCACATTCTGTTAAAGAGAAAGTTTTCACTGAGTTCGTATTTGAGAACTTTTTCAATGAGCTAGCAATCATCATACTTTACTGAATAGGTATTTTACGTATTTGGCCTATTTTCCATCCCACTCATTTCCACAGCTGAATGGTCCTCTAAACTGTTCTATGTTGTTCTGCACCAGTTACAGTTTCTGTTTCATTCTGCTGTGCTGCTACATCATAACCAGGAAATACTGAATAACACTACACACGAGTGACTCAGCAGTGGCTAACAGGCTAATTGCTAAAGAATACACCCAAATTTGTCTGCCACTCCAACACCAATCATTCAGTGTTGTGCTCTTAGTGTCATTATTCTCTAAACCTGTTTTATTTAATCACCGGTTAGCTGGAACAGAGCCTGTATTAGGTGGATGTAACCATTAGTATGTTAACTAACATTACACTAGCGTTAGCATAGCCCAGTAGACTACAGCTTAAACCACAACAGAACCATTGACATTTTGACTTTCTGTCACTCCAGTCTCTCAACTGTGTCTTCTCAGACCTGAGGAGGTGTGTTTTTATGTTCTACACCTGGAATCACACCTGTACTGTGGTGTTCTGTAGTGACACTTAACTGTTAGGCCAATCGATTAGCTAGAGGTGCCAGTAGCATTGGCCTAATTAGCTACAGAACACCATATAACAGGCTTCTCATGCAGTTTTGGGTAATTTCTGTTGGTCCATTCAACATGACATGTTTACACAATGTAAACGGCAGCTCTTGTGTTATCATTATGCATAAAATTTTAAAATCGACAAAAATGGAGATACACTGTGCAAAATGTATTAATATTTACAATGTCTTTGCAAATATGGAAATTGGGCAGTAAAATGCAGAAAATGGCTTATTTAGGATCTATATCATATCTACCATTTTTCTTGTATTTAATTTCCCCTTAAGGCCTTAACTTATAACAGTGGTTGGAGCTGAACTGCTGTAGGCTGAATAGGTGGACGTATGTGATAAATGTGTTGGTTCCTGTGACACATTCAAAACAGGCTGTTTTTGCATCTTAGTTTGCGTATATGGACTTATGGACTGGGGGTAAATGGTAAATTATACCTTTATTAGAATTTTAAGAATCTATACACATTCTGTTTTATTAAAAAAAAGCGAGAGAAGTTTGTTTTTTTTGTGATATGGGTTTTTTAAGTGTGTTCTCAGCAACAAAACGTGTTAAACTGTTTCCAGTTTAAAACACAACGAAACATGTAATTTGACCAGGGGTGCCAAAACATTGCCATAAGATAATACATAATCACACATGTAAAGTGCTACATTCCCTCCTCAACTCTACCATGCCCCTCAGAACTGGCTATAGCAAAAAAGCATATGAACAAAATGTCTTGTTCTCAGCATGGCCTTACTCTGAAAATATATGCAAATCTAACCTTTCAGCTGGGGAGAAAAAAATCCCACAGAAACATAAACACGTGCACACATTCAATTACATAAATGCAAATGTGAGAAATATGTATGTACTATGAATCATGTTGCGACATTAACATAACAGCCGCTTCACAACACAGTCCACAGGCAGCAGCGGGAGTCAGGAGCAGGAGCAGAGGCTGAGGAAGAAGCAGGCGTCCACTCTAGCTGATATCAGAGCGATGAGCGGCCAGGTAATCTACAAGTTTCACACTACACACTCTAGCTGATATCAGAGCGATGAGCAGCCAGGTAATCTACAAGTTTCATACTATACACTTAGGCCTGTATTAAGACACTGTAGGCCCCCGACCTATATGACATCTCTATCAAGTTAACAGGAAGCATGCATAAGACTAAGACCAATTAACAGTGACATACATCACAATAAGATAAGTTACAGGACTACATTGTCATTTATAGCCATAGACATGGGCAAGCACAAATTAAACTGCACAATGATTTATGTCTGTTGGATCATGTGAATACCTCAATTCGTCTAAACACCCATAGAAACATGTTGGATTGATTGGAATGCTCACAGCACACAATAAAGCATTTACTCATTTGTTTAATAGCCAAAGCTAGTAACTAGCTATGATTGTATGCAGGCCATGAAGCTGATGGTAGATCCAGTGTAAGTAAAACACGTTAGATATATGCAGATATTTTGATTTCATTAAATAGTAACACTGAAAATGAAACATTGATTATGTATGGATATGTGCATACGACGCAAAAGATCAGTGAGTAAACAATAATCTCAAACTGTATCACCTCTGTGCACTTTCAGATACATCAGGAAGCCATGTCAGAACATGCTAAGAAGATGTGGTCACTTCCCTGTGACCTCCGGGAGGCGGTCAATACCTGCGTTAGCCCTCACTTCCCCGATCAGGTGGAAAAGGCTGGGAATTCCAGGCCAGAGCACAGCACCCAAGGAGGACACTACGGACACGTTTTCCTGGGCTGATATCTGTTCTGCTTCCTCAACTGAACACTCCCTTCTGGATGACATTGTGCAGGTTCTGGGTGTTAACAGGTTGAAATTCTCCAGAACAAAATGAGAAGTTAGCTCAACATAACAGTTGTGAAGGAACTGATTACATGGCTTTTTTGAGTGAACCCAACACAAACTTCTTAGTTTAGTCAAAACTTCTCCTGACTCATTTTTCCAATTCTGCATCTCAGGTAGACAATATAGAATAAAAAATATAGAGTTGTTATTACTTAATTTTCCCACTTTGCTGGGCTTCAAACTCACAGCCTCCTGATGTTTTGATGAATAATTACAGTTGCACCACATATTGCCATGATACTCTTTAAAGTTAAAAACAACAAATATTTTCTACAGTGTATGGCATTTTTATGAAAATCGAATTTGTTAGGTGCTCCTTGTAGGTGTGAGGTGGCACCTCAACAGAAGATTTATAGGTTTGAATCCCAGTGATGCCACAGCCAACCATAAGTGAGCACCCAAAAGTCCCTGTTAGTCGGGAAAAAGAGTAAAAAAACATTATTGAGGTAAAGAACTATGGAGTTTCATTGTCAATAGTGTCAGGTACTTTATTCATAAGCTCCAATTTACTAGGCATGCATTAAATATATTAAGGCAATAGTTTGACTAAAAAATAATTAACACAAGTTTCCTCTTACCCCAGATGTAGTGTATTGGGCAAGACGACAAGACATTGCATCTTTTTATAGTTTTGCACTGGAGTTAATGCATGGCTACAAGTACAGGAAGCGAAGATATAGCCACCATCTTACCGACCATTAACAGTATGCCTAAATTATTACATATTTGATAAGTAATCTCATATAGACTTCTTAATTTGTATTCTGACTTTGTATGGCATACTGTGTTCAAAACAATGACAAAAATTATATCACAGATATATTGAGACTTTTAAATCTGGACCTTGAATTGATCAGTGAGACAGGACATGGCCAATCAGTTACATCAACAGGTCAGTTAACTACCAGTTATTGGAAAAAACGACGTGAAATGTGATTCATGGCCCATATTTGAAGATCTCTGGTATGTTATGTAGCTAAAACACTGCTGACATCTATACTGAAGCCTGAATTGCATTTTGTCCATGTTTGTCTAGATTGGAGTACATCTTTCTTAGTCATATGCAAAGGTTTGAACACCTTGTTAAAATACACTGTATGTATAAATACATTTTATTGATGTGAAAAAGACAGATTCTCCTCAAGGAACATACTTAAATATGTCATGTTCTGCATATTCTAGTGCACAACTATCCATTTATTGAAAATGAGAAAAAAATTGTTATTGTAAATTATTTAAACTTGTAATTTGACCAGGGGTGCCAAAACATTTGCATATGCATTTACATTCGCGGTGCGGGAAATAGTCGGTCAAGCCGTCGCTTTAATACGTTCTTGGAGTGAATTCTTCTATTTAAAATGTGCCAGAATTTCTTCTTAGACATTTGTTGTGGCAGACACTGTTTGCTTTGGATGCAGAGGCTCCACAATTTGAGACAGCAGGATTGATGTTCCACAGACTCAACACCTAACACTAAACTGCTATTACAGGAATGTGCCAATTGTGTTTTTAGCACTTGAAATGATTGTTATAGGGACATGCACTCATCATCCACTTTAGTAGAAACCTTAGAAAATATTTTGTAGTTCTTTAAAGTTAGTCTCTTTATGACATCTACCTACCTTGTAGGTCCATAATATGTGTGTGTAATAAAGTAGCCTAGAAGTTATTGGAACTAAACATTATTGGAGTAGTCTGTTAGTTTTGTTAGTTTGTTAGTTGTGCGCTGAGATGGTCAGTAAAGGTCTAGTTAAACAAAATATTTTACCTCATATGCACTTGTTCTTCATATGGATTTCTGTCACTACAAGCATATGTATATTCATGAGATTCTGCCAATGAAGGTTTCCTCTCTGTCAGTGATGCACATCTAGCAACTTTAGTGGTAGTAGTTCCACCTTGTGGACAGTCTTCAGGCTGCTAAATGTTGTTGTATAATGACCTGCAGATATTCTAGTTATCTAATTCCAAACTAAGTACAGTGGGAATTAAAGGACCACCTACATTTAAGCTGATACATATTTAATCGAGTTACTGAGTAGTTGTGACAGGTGTAGCCCATCTGCTCAGCGGTGAACAATGACTATCAGGGCTAGGCCTTCAGTTTGAGCCATGATTGTTTAAACATGAGAAAAAAGCATCTGTACTACCATGATCATTTCTGCTAGCGTCTCTAAGGGATTCTAAAGGGATTTGTTAGCACTATGTTAATGGCATTTTACATTAACATTTTAGCTGCTCTAGATTGAACACAGAAATTAAAGCTTGTAAAAGCCATTCTATGTTTTTTGTGAAGCATTTGACAGAAATTGCAACATATGTTTTACCTTGGTCTACAACCAGTTCTACAGAATAATATAAAGAGAAGACAGAATCGACAGAATAATGTATAGAATAAACAATATAGAACTTTTTATTACTTAATTTTTCCACTAGCTGGAACTCTTTCCATCCCACGGTCCCATCAGGCATTTTCTCATTTTGAGTTTTCAGATATGTATTTATATGTCAGATGACATGAATTTTTTCACATTAACTTTTTTAGCCCATCTAGATTGAACACAGATATTTAAAGCTTGTTAAAGTCATTCTATGTTTTAAGTGAAGCTTCAGACAGAGATTGCAACATATGTTTTAGCTTGGTCAATTGGTCAATTTTTAGTAGAGAGCATGTAGCTGCCGCCCTGTCTTCCAATTTTATCAGCCCACTGATTAGGCTACTTGTCATATTTACAGTCAGTGACTTATATAGAACTTTCAGAAGCCCTGATTGGTCAATTTTAATAGTTCAGTTAATCCTTTTGTTTTCATCCAAAATTTAACAATGAAATATGAGAGCTACTGGAATACATACAGTGCTTAAAAACAAGCAGGTTTTTTTTCAGTTGCTAAAAATCACAGGGCCTTCTCTGAATGGCTAGAAAACCTTGAGGGTTCCCCTCTGACAAAAAACACATAAGTCTATTCTATACACTTCTGAATGTACTACTAATGGTGCGGTGCTATTATTTATGTCTTATTTAGTATGGAACTTTATGGTTTTGGACTGGAATCTGGCACCCTTTGGGCTAGAATATAGTTAACAGAAATGAGCAACAGTTGCTTAACTGTGCCTACGGGATAGGCGTTTCTAATAAACTGGCCAGTGAGTGTAGCTGAATAATCTCCTTTCTGGAAATGGTTCTCATTATTATTAATAATAAGAATTAATTAATTCTAATAATAATTAGAATACAGGGAAATACATTCAGTTATCAATCTTTCACTTTGTGCTCATGTAAAATGTAACTAGGCAACTATGTATATCATATTTATTGTAATAAGGTTTGAAAATAAAGTGATTGGAAAAGTGATTGTGTGTGTGCTGGCAGTAATGTGGTAAAGATTAAAGGATATGGTAGAAGTGTGATTTTTATGTAAGAGTTATGAGAGCGAGTGAGAGATTCAGGTTGCCAACCCAACTTAATGATGGAAAACATTCTCAGAAGTGAAAGCTTATTACTGTAATCCTTAATGCTTCCATCTGCTCACACTCTCCTCACTCAACAAATGGCCCAAACTATTATGGGTAATAGGCAAAGTGAAGGAGGAGCCTGTGGCGCCGACAGCGCTTTCTCAGAACACTTACTGAGTGCTGACGCTCTGTCAGTTCATCACAGTTCAAACTGGACTCGCTCTTTGGAAACACTCCAGACACCTACACATACATTTCATAAAGGTCTCAGTCTTTCAACGGCGCAATTATTAATCCATTTGTTTGAGAGAGCATTTCACATGCAACATGTCTGGTGTATGATGAGCTACAAAGCTGACCAAGTTACAGCGAAAGTTTCAGTCCAAAATGCTTTATGAATCTTTAACAAATAAAATTTTCACATGCAATAGTAATTACAATGTTGCTATTTGAGCGATAGTTTGGCAAAAATGTCCAAAGATGTCCAAAGTTTGATTTTCATTAGTTCTTCATTATATAAATGCAGTGACAGATCTAGTTTGATGTCCAGGCTTTCAGGCAAAGCCTTCTTGAACATGAGTTGCGTCGCATCCTCTACAGAAAACAACATTAAATATGATATGCTGCAAATTTCTGCTGCAAACGGTGCAAAGTTTCTATTAATATACTGAGCTCAATTCATTGTAATATGTTGGAGGGTGTAGATATTTCTATAACAATCACACAAATCAAAGAAAAAAAACAAGAATACAGTTGATGAGTAACTAGGAATCCTCAGTCATGATCGATCAGGTATGGATGGTATTATAGGGGGTCAGTGCTGAAGTTTATTTTACTTAACTTTATCAAATTAAATTTAAATAAATCAGAAAAATTATTTTAGGCAAAAGAATAAATCATCACATACTTGCCACAAGTCATCTCAGGTTGGTATAAATCTTAAATAAAGTTGATTATGTAGTCACTCACAGTTATACTGTTATCAAAAAACCTGATGCCATGAGGAATTGTAATGTACACTCATCATCAATATAAACGTGCACCCAGAAGGAAGTGTCGGATTGCAATGCTATTGGGAAGGAAGATAAAGGTTACCGGGAACAATAAATGATGATAAATTTAGACTGATATAGGCAATATTTATTGGGCCACACATACAAAAGTAGTGTCTCTCAGTATGGCATCAGGTTGCCACGTTTGCTAATGCAACCTGCCCAACGTCTCAGCATTGGGAAATAGAGGCTCCTAATGGTGTCCTGCAATCCATTCCATGCAGCTTGAATATTCTCACACAGTTCCTGCAGATTGTGCAGTAGGGATGGAGGTGGAGTGACACCCGGCCTTTTGGACATGTGATATGTGACAACAAACCGTTCATCTTGGCGCTGACCACGGTGCCTCCACACATGGATTTGTTGATCGTCTCCACCAAGACAAAAGTGTGCCTCGTCACTGAAGATGACTCGCTGCCATACTGAGTCACACCATGACAGTCTGGCACGACACCATTGCAGTCTTTGGCAACGCTGACATGGTGTTAAGGGAAGTCGTCTTAACATTCTGTGTGCATGTGGTCCTGCATCATGCAGTCATCTGCCAATGGTGCTGGCACTAACAGGATGACTCATGGAGGGCATTGCTGCTCACTGAATGTCCGTAATTGTGGCTGTTGGGTAACTCAGCAGATGTCGGACAGTCCGTCGGTTCTCTGTGGTTTGCGTAGGTCTCCTTCATGTTGTTGGTACGTGCCTTCTTCTATCCAGTGCCGCCTATTGTGTGCCAAGGGAAAATCCACATGACTGTTATAATGCAACCCCTCTCGAACTCTTACAACTGTTCGAATTGCTTTTGAACTCATACTGAACTCATACTTTGCCAGCTATTGGTGCTACCAACACAGCAGCACAAGTCAGAATGAAAAGCATCCGCAACAGGATGACCTTATATAGTCAGTCAGATACAACGATAAGGTCTGCCCTTGCTTACGTCACATGTGCAGCCGAGCCTGAAACTTGAATCATTCACATGTCTCATGATATCAAAGCCACCAAGTTTCATTCCTGTCAGTTAATTCCTTCTGTGTGCAACTATTTTTGATGATGCGTGTATTCATTGGTAACTAACAGCACGGTTTTATTGAGAATAAAATTTCTACTCTTGTACATTTATGCATACAGCCATATGCAAACTTAATATTCTAAATAGAAATATACATACAGCAATATGATATTTTAGCATTACTTTTACAAATTACATTACAAATTTGCTTTTCTCAGCATATCAATGATGTCGTCAATACTTAATGCCCATGACATAATAAGCATTGACAAAAATAAGTTCAATACAGCTTCAGTTTTCACATATTTCATTCTGCACTTTGCTAGTATACACAATAATAAGGCACATGTAATCAGCATTATTGTATTCAGAATGAGCAGAGGCGCAGGCAAGTCTGACTGAAGGAAACTGAATCCAGAACATCATGATGCAGAGAATGTGCATTTCAAACTGTTTCTAAAGCTCTGCTTTGAACACAAGAACTCCAAAAGAAGAAAAATGAAATTCATCTCTCATACCACCGCTAGCTTAGCGTGAATTCAATTATGTCCCAAAATATGTAACATAAGGTAACCCTGCAGAACAAATTAGCTTAGATGCATGTCATGCTGGTCCATGATATTTTATGCTAGTTAGTGCTGGTTAACCAGCAAAAACTTACTTACTTTGAATAAGTTTTTCAGCAGGAAAGCAATGGTATTTCATTATGACAGAAGATGTAATGCTTGAAATCTGCATTAAAGTTTCAATTTGTTCGATTTTTAATGTATCTTTTTATTTTAAAATATTAAATTTATCAAGTGAGTGTGAAGAAATAACCATATAATTGTACATCACCAATGCCTTTGTACTGTGTTGCAGAGATATCTATGTTAGCATGCTAACCAGCTAGCCCTGGCCTGCCCTGTCTCGTAATACCACTTTGTACCTCAAGAGGTGACAGTGAATCACTGTAGCGTTGAGTCTCCTGTCAGTCCTGCACCTGGCTAGGTAATTGAAGGACAGGTAGTCAATGAAAGGCTGAAGTTGCTGAAGTTCTCACATTCAGCAGCAAACAAAAGAAGAGATATAAATAGAAGCAAAATAAGAGTTAACGTTGATGTGTTAAAAGATGAGGTTTGACACACTGAACACACATTTGTTTTAGACCGCTAAGGAGTGAACAGGAGAGACCGTGCATTGATATATTGCCCCCTGTTGTTTGGAGTTTGAATGTGACTGGTTGTGTCTTACAGCTTGCTCCTTTAAATCAGAAGCTAGTGTGTTGCTTCCATTCGCTTGCAATTATGCCAGTGATGGATGAAACAGACCTCTATAAACACATGATGAGCTGCTGCGTGTGGTTGTGTGTGCCTACATAAATAATGCATGTATACAAAATGGCCTTTCCCCTCCTAAAATGTAATAACAAGTCTCAACATACTTATCCAGCATGCTGACCTTTCTAAATACATCAGGGTCTGCGTTTTATCCTGATGCCTCTCTTGGAAATGCAAAAAGCCATTAGGCTACGTCTAGACTGAGGCAGCTCTGATTAGCTGGATAAATACAGCCTGTCTTTTGTTTTGAGGCTCCAGTAATAATTGGCACGTGGCTGGCCTACTGGTCTCTGTCACATGGCGTGGAATAGTGATGTGCGAACGCGCTTTGGAAGGGGAGAGAGGAGAAGAGTTGTTCTCTGAGCCCTGCTGAACACACTCTGCAGCACTGCTGTGTGTAGCAATTTGAGTCACAATGGCAGATTCAGCTCTAATGTTCCTTAATTACCACTGTTATGATTTCAGAGGCCCCAAAATGGATCGCTCTCTTAAAATAACTGAGGTGAGTGAAGAGCTTTGACACTTGCACAGAGGAATATAGGCAGCCCCAGTCCTGAATATCTGAAACCACTTTCCTTCCATGTCAGAGAGTGTCTGTGATGGAGGGCTGCAGATGTAGCTGAGAATTCAAATATAGGTTTCTTCAGCATTATCCATGACCAAAATTTGGTAAATTCATTGCCACTCTGCAAATTGCATGATTAAGGTTAAGATTCAGGCATTAGCACAATTATACCTAAGGCTTGCTTAGAGTAAAAGAGTTGCATATTACAGTACGATAAAGCTTTAAAAAGGAGGTGTTGCAAATACAGAATATAATAAAGAAATCTACAGGAAGTGAAAGAATAGTGCAGAATGGTGTGGTGATTATTTTCGATCTGATGATCACTAACAAGTTTTCCAGCATGACCTAAAATCTACAGTGTACAATTATGAGTGGCACATCAACGACGTGAATCCAAAGTCCTGTTTACTTCTTCTCTGCCTTTGTTGTGCTCACTTACTATCATATGTCATATGTAACTAAGACTCCACATTTTAAGGTGGAATGGAAAGATTCTGTTAGATATTCTTTTTTATTTTATAGTTCTTAATGAGTGTTCTAAATTACTTGTCTGTGCTACCCAAATTAAGACCTGGATGCAGGTTACAACAAACACAGATCAAAGGTAAAATCACTTCATAATATGCTGCTTTAAGTACATCCCATTCTGCTGTGTATGTTTGTCTATGAAGATTGCATGGCTATGTGCTTGATTGTATACACTTGTTAGCAAAGGGTGTGGCTGAAACTCCTGAACTCAGTAATTAGGAGGGGTGTCCACAATGTTCCTGACAAGGTTCCTTAGAGGTTAGATCCATTTGATGGACGTTGAAATGAGGCACAAAATGAAAAATCTTGGTTATTTGCTGCATGTTTATTGATGACCAGCTGAGTGGCCTTAAAGGACTTTTATGAAATCGTAACTGAAAGCGAAAATATTCGGGCAGTGATGACAAAATGTTCAAGCAAGGACAAGCAAAGAAAGACAAATGTGCTCTTCATACTTCATTCTTGCCGGATATGTTTTTACAATATGTTTTATTGATTTGGAATAATGCCACGTTTTGTGATTATTTACGTGCTTTAGGTATGTGTAACTATCAAGACATATTATCCTTATCTAGTACAAGACTTGTGTTGAGGGGGTTTTTGACTTCAGTCTCCTTTTGAACAAATAAAATACATGCATGCTTGATTGGACATTGTGCTAAAGTGCCATTATTTCACAACGATAAAACCCTTATGCCAGAAATAACCCCAAAATACAAAATAAATATTCTGTTCTTTCATCTCATCTTCATCTTTTCACCTTTCATCAAACCTTCTTGATCATCATCCCGGCTCCTGAGTGCCTACCAAATTGGCATGGTGTTGTATGTTATTGTAAAGTGCTCTGTGCTTTTCTCAGCTCTCTGTTAGTCCTTAGTGCCCATTTTCTGTAGCAGGCTGGCCAACGTGTGATTGCTATGTCCTCACACACCATGATGGGTGCGAGGGGATGAGTCATTCATTGCGAGTCACTTTCAGTCTTATTGAATCTCCATCTTCCACAAAGGCATAGACATCTGAGCATTTTACCAGGCTGGAGTGTCCCAGTCCTGTCCAACCACACAGAGTTACTGCGTTAAATAATGCGCTAATAAGGATTGTTCATGTCTGGGTATACGAGCGAAGGTGAGAGAAAGTGAAAGTAGTAAAGTGTAACCTGCTTGTGTTCCATTATACTGTATACCGTACTATATACTGTACTGTGAACAAACAATAACATTGTACATTCATAGTAAACAAATCATACATTGCTGATAGTTATGTGCTGATATAAGTGAAAATTAAGGTGACTCATACCAACCTTTCTACCGCTAAGCAAAACATGTTCAAAAGAATGGTTGTTTAAACATCCACTGATTGACCCCTTTTCATATTAGCCATAAAATAGTTTCTGCCAATTATGGAGGAGGTCCCACAGATTAAATATGCATTTTATTTTTGCAATATTGCCACTTTCGTTGCAGAATGGCATCTTTTTGTAGAAGTTTAATTTGTTTTCACAGAAGGGGGCTCTCACCTCTCCTGTTTTGCCCCTCATTGCTTATCAGCAGTTCAACACAGAGTCACAACATTTCACACGCAGAGATCCAACAATGCTGTGTGTTTATTTCTAGTACAGTGGTCTGTTTTCACATATATGCAGACTAAGATATCTGAAAGAAATCAGAGTAAGAGTATACATGCACTGAGAAATCTGATCACAGAGCTAAAATTCAGCTCTTCAGCTGTTGGCCTCAATCTGATTTTAGAAATCAGAGTATACTGTTTACAGGACCACTTGAATAATCAGATAACTGCTAAAATCCAATTGATCCAAAAAATGATACGAATATTTAGCGCATGTAAATGCGTTCATTGCCCCAGTTCATTTGGTAACAGAATTATGGAATCAAATTTTATTTAATGGTATAATAAATACCACATTTTAATTAAATTTTAATAAAATATCCAAGTCAGTTTACATTCTGCTTATGCGAAGGCAGAAAGAGGCTATGACACTCTCAGTTTCCTAAAATTGGTTTTCTCCAATGAAAAGCCTCACCAGATGAAGTAATGTTAATAATCACTAATACTGGTATCTAACTGACATTGTTAATTATTGGCAGTTGCCAGTGTTCAATAACAGTGTTCAGTGTTCAATAATAAATCATGGTTAAAATAATGTATCTAAACCTAAGCTTTAGCATTAGAACAGCATGCAATAACACAAAAAGCATTTTTTCTATACTACAATAGTTCTAATATTTACTTAAACCTAGAACTATAAATATAAGTGATATCAGCTGATATTATTGGTTATTGTAATTTTAGCCCCTTTGACGGTAAAATTGTTATAATGATGGAGCCCTATTCAGTAAAACTAGTATTAACAAGACAATTCAAATACTTTGATTAAAGATCAAGTGATATAAGTAGATATATATATAAGATATATATAAATATATCAGGACAATTGTTTGCATTTGGGATACATTTTGGTGTAAAATTAGGCCTGCAGCATCTTGTTCACTGTATGTCCAGCTGATTGATTATAAGTTGATTATCATGTCCGTTTCACAACTCTTCAACAACTGAACATACCAACTGTTCCAGAGTTTTGTAATTTAATCAATGACTCCAGGATAAGCGCTATCAGCATATGACATTATTTGATTGCTGTCTTAGATGCCAAATAGCCGAATGCAGCATGTAGAGACAGGGGTAATGAGGGGACTGTTAGGAAACTGCCTACAACCGGGTGGCAATTCGCAAAACATGTCATATGTCTATATTTCTCTGAGCTTTTCTCTGGCTCATAGAATCGCCATGTAGTCTGGGATACTAGGGGTGCGAGGGTGGGAAGGGTTGGCTAACAATAGCTGCCCCCACAGTGTATTGCGTTAGAATGGCCTAATGGGAGAGCCAGGCTGGGTCATCCTCCTAACATGAACACCTCATGATAGTGAACAATCCGTCCTGTCCCCAAGCCTGTGAATTATGAGTCAAGTGGAAAGCACTGATAGGGCACACACTGTACAGCACAATGCCAGTGTCAGGCAGCCCACCACCTGCAAGCTTGCAAGTAATGATTATTAATTGACCTATCTTTGCTCTACCCACAAATGAGTTCTTTCACAACCACTATTACAAGGATGAACAAGCTCTACAGACAGTTCACAAAGACAACTTAGCTTTCTCAACTTAATGATCTTATCTTCATAGTATCACTACACTGAGGGTGAGTTTCCAATTTAACAGCTCAAGCCTGTCCAACAGGAAAAGAGCTGAGGGACTTTCCAACCTCCCTAAAAGTGTTCATGCAACTGCAGCTCTTCAAAGTTGGAAAGAACTAGATGCTAGCACTTGTTTGGATGCTGTGTGCATCTATTAAAGCTGTCAGAAAGTGTTTATATTTGGGTTAATGAGTTGTTTATTTAGAACTTTTCAAAAGAGAGTTTGCTATGGCAAATCAATATTAAAATAGCTTTGAAAATGGCATGAAAATGTTCAGTTTGGTCAAATTATTTGTACTGAACAATACAATAATCTAGGAACTTCTTGCTTTATGCATGGTTCTGCATGATAGAATCACATCGGACAACAAACTCAGACTTTCAGAGTGGGAACTATGACTTGAAGGAATGTTCAAGTATTTCCACTTGCAGGTCATGAAAGTGGCATTTACACATCCACTTCACCTCAGGTCAAGCTTATTCATTAATTCATTAGTTGGAGTACATATATGTTGACAGCAGAGAAAACTATACAATGTATAGTAGTATCAGTACAATGTATCAGTGCTGTTGAATGTAGCTGGCCAAAACTAGCTGGACACTACAAAAAACAAAATTGCCAACAATTTCACATTAATTTAACATTAGCTTAATTCTGTGAAACGTTATAAAAAACATAACTCACGCCAATAATTATGACATATCTGACTATAGAGTAGCACATATATATATAGCCACAACTGGTCAGAAAGTGAGCCACAGCAAGCAGAAAAACAAGCCTCCCAAGGCCCAGGCAGGTCATCAGAGTCCAGTTCACCCCTTGCTTGGGTTGATGCGAATTAGAATGGCTTCTTCACTGCATATAATGCCTTCTATTCTGGTCAGTTAGGCGAGGCACAGCCAGGAGCGCTGAGTCACCAAGCTGCCTAAGCTAGTCCAGTAAACACATGCGATCTGGAGCTCCTGATGGCAACAGAGCCTCCCAAATCTCCACCCCCCTAGCTCCCCCTCCCCATAGCTCTCTGCCAGCCCTGAGCTTTCCGCTCTCCCCTCTGTGCAGCCCTCTGGGGTGCTGCCGCACGAATTCTGATGAGGTGTCACTTGCCAGGCTGCACACTCATAGTGGCGTATGTCGGCAGGACTGCCCGCTCCATTAGAGCTCCCCTCTCCTGCCGCCCCTGAGCCATCTGGCCAACAGGTTGTTTGCTCCCTGTTCATGCTGAAATGACCCTCTGCTATGGAAGCCAGGGTCAGACCCTTCCGTTGGAAGATTAAAAACTCAACTGTTCAATTTTGCTCTGCAATACAAGGGCATCTAACAAAGAAGGAAGGACAAACAAGGGAAGAGTGATATTTCTTAATACTAATAGACTTTAGTTACAAAGTAAAAGAATTTAGTCATTTCAGTTAAGGTTAGTGCTTTGTCTTAACGTTTTGTCAAAGTGTTGTATTTCTGAGTTATAAGATTTCTGAGCTGGATGCACAGTCTAATCTTTTAAGTCATACATTACACCACCTGGGGTTTTCAAGCTAGTGGTCAGAGTAGAATGAAAGAGAAAAGAATGTACACGGATGAGCCAAATTATTATGACCATCCGCTTAGTATGACTTTGGTCCTCTGCATGCCTTTCATCCAGCTCTGACTCACTGAGGCACGGACCGTACAAGACCTCTGAAGGGCCCTGCCATATCTGGCACCAAAATAGTAATAGTTCTGTAAGTTGGGAGGTGGCGCTGCCACTGCCATTAAGGAATACCTTTGTGATGATGGGCTGTACCAGTGGCCTGTGTTGTACCTTTTTTATGTACATATGAATGCCCGGATCCAGCAGAACATCGCCCAGAGCATCAACCTCCCTCCAAAAGCTTGTATTCTTTCCTCAGAGCATCCTGGTGCTATCACTTCCTCAGGTGAATGGCAAACTCATACCTATCTATTTATGTGAAAGAAAAAGAAAGAAAAAGGGAAAATGGGACCAGGAGACCTTGCTCCAAGGTCCAAATCTGGTGCTCATGTGCCCATTGTAGATCCTTTTGATGATGGGCAGGGCTTAGCATGGGCACGCTGAGTGGTTTGCAGCTATACACATTCATCGTGTAACCATACTGTAATATTGTAATACATGTGTTTGGGACTTCTGCACTCATTCCTAGCATATTAACATTATGGTAAACTAATTTTGAGCTCTCAAAGTATTCTGAATCAGGAAAAAATGAAGATCCTGCAATGCTAATCAGCAGTCTTTCATCAAACACCTTTATCTGTTTGGAAAACGTCAGAGTATGGAACATTTCGGGTTTAATTGTATGTCTGCTACTGAGGTGAGGTGTAGATGTTGGAGAGGAAGGAGTTTGAAAATGTTAGAGCTGTTTTTCTCCCAGTCAGGGTCTGTTCAAAGCTCTTTCGAACTGTGATAGAGAGTGCTGGGCTATATTAAGTAGCACGCTTTTGTGCTCAAACTGCTTGAGTGGCTCTCTTGAGAAGTAGCCACAGAATCGAGCCAAGGCAAGGGTCCTGCTGCTCCAGAAATACATCCACAGAAAAAAAAAACCCTACCAATAACATGTGAACATCTCGCTCCATGACAACAGCTTTGCTGAACGATCTAAAAATACCAGCGTGTTGATTGTCACTATATATTTTGTTTCTCTTTGAAGCAGCAGAGGACAGGTAACAAGGCTGTTAGACTACTGCATATGAATAATTTCTTAATAAACATACTGAGATGACCTCACGGTTGCTGGTTACAACGCAACAGCAGGGTCTCACACAGGTGAAGAGAATATTTTATCTGACTTTTAGGGCTACAACACATGTACAATAGATTTAAGATCACACTTCAAGCCCCTTATGTCTTATCTATGTAATGCACAACAGTTGTAGTCAGTTATCAACAACATTAAGTTTTGCTTGGAAACACTAATCTCATCTCATTCATCTTCTGAACCACTTTATCATTCTGGGTCATGGGGGGTGCTGGAACATACCCTAGCACTCATTGGGCAGAAGGCAGGAAACACCCTGGACAGGTAGCCAATCCATCACACACACTCCTAGGGGTCAGTGTAGCATCTTCAATTCACCTGACTGCATGTCTTTAGACTGTGGGAGGAAACCCACACAGACGCAGGGAGAACATGGAAACTCCACACAGAACGGAGCCCGGATGCCCCAGCCAGGAATCGAACCCAGGACTGTCTTGCTGTGAGGCAACAGAGCTTGCCACTGTGCCACCCTGCTTGGAAGTGTTAAAATTCTTCCAAGGAATGATCAAACCAAGTGGTATCTAGGTAGATGAATCCAAGTTAGCTCTCCCATTGGTTAGGGCTAATGTGTCATATTAACATAACTGGCAGTGGAAGCAACAAATCACATTTTGGTTTCCAGTGGATGGCGTTACAATTTTTTGAGGTCACTGTAGGCCTTCTGGAGGTCCTAGTTACATCACTGACAATGAAAAATAAAAATAAAAATGAATGTTTTACAAGCTTCAAATGTCTACATATAATCTAACATTAAGCCAAGCCAAAATTGTTTTTGTGAATTACTGTTAGCTAAGTGCTAACATCAGGCCTTTGCAAAGGCACTTGATTGAAAAGGGGGAAAGGGCAACATGAACATGAATTGTGTTCATGAACTAATTTACAGCATATTGCAATCACTTGTTATCAAAAGAGACAGTATAATAAGGACTCAATTCTGTTCCAAAAGCAGCCAAAACACTATATTATTATAATTATTATAATATCTGTGCAGAGACTTGAATTCTTAATACATAACGTTAAGTTTAAGAGCTTCACAGAGTTTGATACTGGTGTATTTATTAACAGGGCACAGGTGCAGGGGGTCAAGCGCCCCTCCCTGGGGTATATCCCAGAGTATGCCTGGCTAACATATTACTAGAGTCCCAAAGGAACTCTAAAAGTAGTTTCTTGAATTAGACTGAGCTTTGAATTTGTGCCCTAACTCTAATAAGCACTGTTTGCCAGCAGGTTTTGGATTGAGGTTAAGGTCAAGCTTGAGTGAGTGGTAGATTTAGGTTCAGGGAAAAGTTGAACTGCATGCAAAAGGCATTTGGTTGAATGAATCTAAAAGACAAAGCAAGGCAAAGCTCTGCAGAGCATTTACAGCAGACCATGAAAATAAAGCATTGCCATTCAGTTCTGGATGAACAATGGCCATTGTAAATCTGCACTGAGAAATGTGGTGGGCCGAGTAGCTGAAGAGAAAAGAAAATGGAACTAAATTGGAAATCACTACAACAATTTGTTCTATAAGCATTCAAAAGCATCTGTTGATGCATTGTTCTCTAAGCATACTTCTCCCTTAAGTGTTAATTTCCAGTTGCATCAGCACCTGCGTTTTCCTTAAAAACAACTGGCATCCCACAGGTAATAAGAACAAAACAAGCCAGGAGGTTCAACGAAGCTCGGATAGCTTTTCCATGTAATGATATATCACCATCTATAAATGGCACAGACACAAGTTCCACAATAGTTACAGCCATGTGTGTGCATATGTAAGAAGTGGAGCTTCAGGAACATGTCAGCCATGAAAAAGCCATTCTTTTCACTGGTACAGATCTGACTGTTGAGTGAACTTGAATTGAGCTTGAATTGCCAGTCTGGGTTCTTTGGCTGCAGGGTGGCTAACCTTGGAGATTTGATGGAACCACCCACATTGCAGAGCTTACTATGTTTAAAAAAGTTAGTTAACAGTGTGTTATGTACTGACCCTGGAAGCTTCACAGACGCGCTGATATTGAGCTATGGACAAAAGAACAAAAATTCAGGAGATAATATAGAAGACCTTGAAATGTTATGCATTAACATCGCTAAAGTCATAAAGCCCTTTCAGTGAGAAATAAGAAAACATGTTTCACAGATATATAGCATCCGATTGTTAGTATTTAATGTGTCTAGCCTTTACCTTCATTATAGCTTCCATTCATGCATTCAGCTTTCAAGGTATTCTGCAGGAATACACTTCCATAAGTTTGGTCTTGGCTGTATGTAATTAAATGAACTGAATGTACATGTCATCAATTTTTCCAAACCATCTCTTGGACTTCGGTCCTTGTGTCCCTAGCTCTTCTACATCCTATATCAGCCTATGTCTTCTGTTGAAATGAACGATGGTTACTTTCAGATGTCTTACAGGAGCATCCTCTGTCTCTTTCTCTCTCTCTCTCTCTCTCTCTCTCTCTCTGTCTCTTCTCTCTCTCTCTCTCTCTCTTTCTCTCTCTCTTCTGGCCGGGATGGACCTGAGGCGACTGATGTAACCGCCCCCAGCAGAGCTCAATGAGACAGGCCGGCCATCAGCACAGCTGCTCCGGAAGAAGTGAGCATGCCTCGTCCCGACGTGGGCGTGCGAGAAATACATCTGTTATCCTATCAGCCAATTTATTGAGCTGTCAGTGGGCTGAGCTGGGAGGGGGAAGGGGGGCAGACCCTGACTGGCGGGCTTTGTGGGGGTGTGGGTGAAGGCATAGTCGGGGGGAACTGAGCAGAGACTGCCCAGAATTGTGTTTCACGGCGCGTCCAAACAGCCGTACCAATAGAGAATTTCAATCAAGTTGTCTAGCTGGTGCAGTGGCCCTGGGAGACTGGCACAGGTGGCCGTGCTTACAAACCTGGCCATTCCTTAATTTGAACGTGTAGTATATGTTAAAGCAGCTGTTTCTTGCTGATGTAATGTTAATGACAACAAAAGCATGCCCAGAAGTTCTTGGTTGTAGAGTAAAGAAAGAGCAAATGTGACTAGGGGCCTAGAGAAGACATAGAGATTCATATGTATCCCAGTATTAGAACTGAACTATTGGGTTTAAACAACGAAAATAACAGAAGTAGCGTCACTGATTCAGGAGAAAAAACACCAAAATACTGCATGCATGCAGTGCTGCGAGTCATCTGGGAAAGCCTGAAATTATCATTAGTTAGTCACTGTGACTAAAACATACCGAATAGTATGTAATACCTACACAAGCACGAATAGCAGCTGTGATTGGATTTGGCATTGACTGGACAAGTATCCAGATATTAGGCCACATTCATGTTCAGTCACTCTGGCATCAAAGAATTGCACAGTTGGGCCAGATTTGGCAGATACTTTTCCTGAACCACCTTAAACACACAAGGTGACTAATTCTTTGGAAACATATGTCCTTCACCAAGTTTTGTTTGAGTTCTTTTTGAAAACTCTTTCATTGCAATCATTAGATTCATCCACTTGTGGAAGGGGTCTGAGGCTCGACATTATATTCTTGTGCATGTTTGTGTGCAATTACACAGTTCCACTAGAAAGGCTTCCAAATGCACAAAATTAACACAGTGTAGCTTTGACTGCAAAAATGCTTTGTAGCCAACCTATTTAAATAACCCTGGACACTGAATTGAATGAAAGAATCAGCATGACAGGTTATTATGGCACAGGACTCAATCAGTGTGAAAAACCTGGTTTAGAATGTAAAATAGAGTCTAACTTACACAGAACACATTATACTGGTTAAATCTATATTTGCAAGTTTGTACTGTGCTTTCAGCATATTGTGTTATTCTGGGTTTATCTCTTATGCTCCTCCCATCATTCAGCATTATGCTAGCCTTTGCAAGTATCTATTAGCTAACATAATAGAATAAGCACTTATCATTCTCCTCCAAGCATGCTGAGCTGTACAATGATGCTGGATTAGCAGCAGTTTGGAAAAGATGCGTTGGCTCTTTATGTGTCTCAGCAGAAGCATGTGCCAGACTTCATCCTTTGGTAGTACCCTGTGATGTGTAGCTAGCTAGCCCTAGCTAGCGAGTGGAATTGACAGTGAAACAATTGAAATAAATGATGTAAGATTAATTAAATGATACATGTTACATGATCTAATAATCTGTGAAATTGGCAGTATTATTTCCTGAAATAGGCAAATCATTTGACAAAACAATAAGACAAATACTTGCAAATAACAAAACAAATAAGAAACTAGCAATAAGTTGAATAATCTGATTATTGTATTAGTAGTGAGTTAAGATTTTTTTTTGCAGTGTAGATTTTCTACTTCTCAAGCCCAGCTGTGTATACCTAAACATGCTGTTCTTTGGTGGCTACAGCTCCAAATGGTGCTGTTGCTTGCAAGACTGGGTTTTCAGCCTTTAACAACTTGAAGGTTGTTGAAAATCATTCAATTTGATGACTTTATGCACCATTTTTACAATGAATTCTGAATCGCAAAAGAGTAAGCATGTACATGTAAAGCTATTTCTTGCTCATGTGAATGAGATGATATTGAAAACACCTCTGGAAGTTCTAGAAGAGAAATAAGAAGAGCATACAAATACTGACCAGAGGTCAGGAGAAAGTGGACAGAGATTTGTGTATATCTTGTTAAAACAGGCAAACTGTGTGGCTTGCTTGATCAGTTGTCAGTGTTGTGCAGTTGTCCATCACATATCTTAGAGGCAGACTGAGGCCAGTCATTTTCACTGGTGCACATAAGCCTGCAAACCATTTGACTGCTGTTAGCAAGTTGCCTGTATTGTGTCTTATAATGTGTTATTTCTATTAGAAAAATGGTGGCAGAGTGGTCTCGTTTAGCTGCTTAATGAGGCTTACTGTCTTTGCATAATAACAGGGGTATTAGGTATAAAACTGCTTCATTGCTGAGTCTGTAAACAGCATTACAGAGAATTTACCTTATTTTGAATATTGGTCATTTTTGGCTTATTGTGTGCATATCAACAATGAGGATAGGGCAGCTTTCCTGGAAGGGGGTCCACAAAGGGGATTCTAAATAATGAATCAACATTAATAATTTAATACAGTACAGGCTGTGGCTTAATTTGTGTCCAGGAAACCGTGCATCTTGTACAACAAGCGAGAGTACAACTGTACACACACTAGATACATTTCTCAGTTTAGTCATGATTTTTTTTTGCTTTTGTTCTGAAAGCTGTTGGTGTCTAGTTGCATAATACAATGCAATCCACTGGGCAAAAAGCCAGTGTTCTTTGTTGTCACCTGCTTTAAATTTGGATGTCATTTGAATGTCAGTTTTAGCTAAAACTGACAGTAGTAGCAATGCTGAGTCAAGAGTAAAACATGCTAAAATTTGGTGTTGCTGCAAGTCACCCTGGAAAGCCTGAACTGATCATGTAGTACTCAGAGACCTCGGGTCGGATTTTGCGAGTCTTTTAAACTACATTATACATCTTTATGTATTAATGTCACATGCTAAAGAAATGATGAAAACAGGATGGTGGTTTTAAACCTGTGTATCACAATTGTGCTGCTAGGGTAACATTTTTTTCTTTTTTTTAAACTGAACATAATTTTAAATATGACAGACACTTTTTCAAAGGCTTACCCAAAATTATTTCTGACCATGCCACTGCTTCAAGAAAAAAAAAAGTCTCCAGTTTTTGTTTAAAAAAAATATATATACATGCCTTGTAGTATGTTCTCATTGTAGCTTAAACTTCACTCCATTTCACATCCACTGAAGACAAAATGGTAATAAAACTCTTGCAAAATTCAGAAAACTTGGTAAAGCTCCCATTTAAAGCTTTCCACAGAGCAACTAGTATTTGGTACTGTAATGGTTGACTCCCCTTCTAATTACAATGTGCCATATATGTGGGAGGTGGGAGTAGTTAATTGATAGGTGCAAAAGGAAAAGAGGGTCTTTGAGAGGCTTCGTTCAGGGCCAGTGACATTTAATCACAGTACATGCTGCAGCAGCAGTGATCCTACTGAGATGCTGCTTTATTTCCCAGTGGCTTCAAAGAATGATTTTAGTTGAAGGTCATTTATTGCTAATTTTATAACCTGTCTTAAACTGTACACAACCGGCCACTTAATTAAGAACACCTCCTTTTTTCTATACTCTTTGTCCATATAGGTGCAATTTGTAGTTCTCCAATTATAGATTGTTGTCCTTCTGTTTCTTTACATACTTTGTTTCACCTTAATCTTCAAAGGACCTGCACAGGACCCCCACAGAGCAGGTATTATTTGTGTGGTAGATCTGATTCTGATTCTGGATCATTCTCTACACTGCAGTGCCACTGACGTGGTGGTGGTGTGTTAGCGGGTGTTGCACTGGTATGTGTGGATCAGACACAGCAGTACTGCTGGAGTGTTTAAACAGTGTCTACTCACTGTCCACTCAGTTAGACACCCCTAACTTGCTGGTCTCATCTGTTGCTGCACAGTTTGTTGTTGGTCATCCTGTAGTCCTTCATGAGTGGTCACATGACACTGCCCTGAAGACGCTGTTGGCTGAATAGTTTTGGTTAGTGGGCTATTCTAATGACGTGAATTATCCACAGTGATAATGGAGAGTAAAATAGAACAGTTTGTCCAGGTGAAGGATGCCAATGCACCAGTTTGGCAGTATTTTGATTTCCAACCATTTCATAGAGAACCACTGGAAGGTAACATTGTACATCTGTGCAAAATATAGTTATTATTATAAATTAGACTATAATATTAGATGCTATCCCAGTTGGCATTATATGGTGTTTATATTACCCACAGGAAAAATACATGCACTAGTGTGATGCTCTGTACTACTCTGTACTACTGAATTCAGAGCAGAATGATGTTGTTCATCTTGATAATTCTGTTTGCCCTAATTTACATGATCATCCATGCTTAATGAGTAGATTTAACATAGAAACTCAAATATCATTCAACGTATTTCTGCTGCTGGAACAAAACCTGCATTTTTGTTGCTCTGTACATATTACAGAAACTGAATTTGCCCTTAAAGCTACACTGTAAATAGCGCAACCTAAAAAAATACTTTAATTTGTTGCAAGCAATTGAAACAGAGTCCTTTTTAGGACTAATTAATTTGCTTGTAACAAATTAAAGTATTTTTTTTAGATTGAACCAACAAAACACTTTTTACAGTGTACATAAATGCACCAATAAAAATTAGTCCCATTAACTTTAATTCAAACTTAAGGATCTTTTTTTCTGCTCCTACAACGGTAGACTTTGTGATATATAACATTGTGATCCAACAACAGTTATATATTACACATGTGAAGCATATAATAAAACACATTTTTTGGGAAAATATTGCTGCTGAGATTTTTGTAGCATAAATTACTTCAGATATTGCCCAGTAGGCCTACTTTTATTCATATATAGATTGGTTGGATGTTTTGTTAGCATTCCATTTTGTATAACATGCCATAAACAATCAAATGTGTACCAGCTTACTAGCACCGGTGCTGTTTGCATTTGCATGCTTGATTTGCATATTACTCGACATCCTTTCTTGGAAAAAGCAAGCAACATTATGACACTGACATTTGCAGTTTCTGTTTGGGCTCTATTGCAGGGATTCAGATACAGATGGTTGTAAAGAGCCCAGTTTTGCCCTTCATATTCCTTACATATGGAGGTGCAGGATCACAGTATGAGAGTTGGCGAGTGTAGCAACATTGAAATTAGGAAAAATGTCCGTTGCAGCAAAGCCAATGATGTCCTGTCTGTAGCGGGCCAAGGAATATAAAATAAATGTCATGTGGGATGCTTTTGTTATACTTTTGACAAAAGTAGAACATGCTAAAACAAGCAGTATGCACGCCCTCTGCCAGGCAAAACATGCTCATGTCCAAATTCAGGACCACCACTGGGCTGATATTATTTGAGTGGTAGATCATTCTTGGCATTGCAGCGTGGTGCAATGACGTGGTGGTGGTGGTGTGATAAGTGTGTGTTGTGATCAGGCACAGCAGTGTTGCTGGAGTTTTAAGCACCTCAGTGTCACTGCTGGATTGAAAATAGTCCAACAACGTTCTGTGACCACTGAAGGGCTAGAAGATCAACACAAATTGCACAGCATCATAAAAACCACTGTCTTTGACTTTATGTCTACAAAGTGGACCAAGAAAGGGGTTAATAGAGTGAACAGTGAGTGGACACAGTGTTTACAAAAACTCCAGCAGCACTGCTGTGTCTGATCCACTAACACCAGCACAACACACACTAACACACCACCACCACGTCAGTGTCACTACAGTGCTGAGAATGAACCACAACCACAACCTAAAGGAAGAACAGTGGACGGTTAGAGTGCAATGCTAGCAGTGCAACACACACTAAGATGTCAGTGTCACAGCTCTGAGAATGATCCACAATCTAAATAGTATAGTTAATATCATGGTCATTCTCAGGTCCATAAATGTTTGAACTTCATAATTCATTGTACAGATACACAATACACAGTGTTCGTATGATTAAGTAGATCAGCTGGAGCTATCGTCAAACATTTGCGGACATGAGAACAACTCAGATATTATTTAGATTATGTAGATGTTGAATCATCATCATCATTCTCAGATGTAGGGACACTGACATGTTAGTGTGTGTTGCACCCGTACTGTCCACTGTCTATCCTTCCACAGAGCTGGAGCTCTGTAGAGCAAAAAATTAAATACGTCATTTTAAAATATTTTTAAATACTTATTAAAGTTACAAATAAAGTTACAATTTGTAGAATTGTGTTACCTTAACTATCGTTACTACAATGTATCCATATATATGTTTATCATTACTGATATTTGTCCTTTTGGTTGAGTCCGTAATACGTTTAACTGTTAAATCCTTTAATGTTAATGTTTTCCTTGTAAACTCTAAGGAAGTAAACTAAACAATCACATGTTTAGGCCACAGAAATAACAACATAAACCACAATGGCTGTCAGTGTGTTGCAGTAATGAGGTAAAACTGCGAAATACTCTATTTTAATTTTAATACATATGTTGTGATCATTGGCTTTAAGAAACGATCTTGTAAAAAAGATAAAACTGAAGGTAAAAAAAGATGTATCTTCTAATCTAATTTCATTGCAGTAACAAGAATTTGGTCGCTTAAGTTGAGAATCCATGCAGGTTTAACCAAGCATCACTGTTTGTATATCTAAAATGGATTAATTAATTTCTTTAAAGTAAATTACTCACAGTGTCATGTTCATGAGAATAACCCATCTGACCAGAGGTGGTCCTATTGTGGTACATTTGATAGATGGGGTAGAGGGAGAGATACATCTCAAGTACATTGAGATGAATACATTGAGTATTTCAATACACTGAGTATATGTACAAGATATCTAATAAGCTGGAAAATCAATGTATAATCAGTCATGTATCACTTCCGTCTTATGATTACTCCACCGGATAGTCCCTCTTCCCGGAAGTGACTTATGCATTACATGGTGTGTACACAATGCGGTATTCAACAGCTACGACTCTGAGCTGAGTCAGTGTTAAACTGAATCCTTGTCTGACTGTCCTAAACTCCCTCATCCTTTGAGCTTCCTGTGAGGACACATGGCCTGCTACCGCAGCGATGTCCAGCTGCCCATCCCCAATCAAAATGACAGAGTGCAAAGCTTTAGCTGAACTCAAGCTGTCCTTGTTTCCTCCTATCAAATCAGAAGACATTAGAGGAGGGAGAGAGGGAGAGAGAAAGAGAGAAAGAGAGAGAGATCATCTTGCTATATACTCCTCAGAAATAAAACAAAATAGAAAGAACACCGAACTGGAACCTGCTAACACAAAACAGCCAGAGTAAATGATGCCTATGCAATGCCATGATGAGATCAGAATTTCTGAGATTTGTATGTTCCCTCTACATGTCATTTTTCTTTACGCTTACTTTCAAGTGGAAATTCATGCTTATTTAGAATCACAAAGCTTTAATTCATTAACCAGATCTCCTCTGGCGGCTTTCCCCATGTTTTTTTTTGTTCCAGGGTGGATGTCGAGGGAATTACACAGGCAAATACAGCCTGAGACCATGTTTCCTTTTCCACTTATGTAACCATCAGCAACAACCAACTTACTTGCCCTCTGTAAGACCTGTTGCTATGCACCTTAGGTTAAGATATTGCGCCATGTCAGATGACAAAATGGTTAGATTGTGACAAACACCTACATGTTTTACTTCTATACACTTTTCATTTTTACAGGTTCAAATAAGATAATAGCCATTATTGGAAAATAGCCATTATATTTAATACAAAATTACATAAACACCTTAACAAACAAATATAACATAGCTCAGTATTTAGGGTGTCCACTATTTGCCTTTTTTACTGTTTCCATTCTTTCCAGGAGACTTGATGTTCCAAAGAAATCTGCTGGAATGTTTCTCCACACCTGAACAAAGTTCGGTCTTAGAAGTTGGTTCCATTTTCTGCTCCTCACATTTCGAATAACCTTTAACACAGAGATGTTGAGGTCTAGACTCTCTGGTGGTCTGTCAATTGTTCCAAATGCATTAACAACTGCTTTGTTTGATTTGCAGATATTCTTCTTTTTATCTGTTTTCTTTTCTCAGTAACAGCTTCCTTTCAGCTACCCATCATACTGTTGAGCTTGTTGGGTTTCAGTCCCAGTCTGTTGTATGTTCTCGCAGTGGGAGGATGGACAGAAACATCTGTGGGGTTTTTTTTCTGAAGTGACATTGGAGCTTAATTATCTGAAGCTGACCATTTGGGTGGACTATCTGGTCTTGCTCTATTAGGACTCCCATGTCTTTTTTCAGTTTTGGAAGCTCTTCTTTTTTTACTGATTTGCCTTTTGACTTTCCCTGTCCTTCAGCTATCATAAGGAGTATAAATCTAACATACTGTAAGTAGGTGGATGTATATGAGTGTCATGCTTCTCTACACTGTTTAACTCTGTGGCATCATTATTTGATGTGCTGTGGCCTCAGCTGCTCTCCTCATGCATCACCACAGTCTTATGATTGCAAATTCATGTACACTATGAAAAGCTATGACGGGTTAAGTTTAGGGCTAGAGGCTAGTGCAGCAGTCACTCACATAGCACATTTTATTTTATGTATTTTTCAAAAAATTGAGCTTGAATACTTTGATTTTGCATTCCTGGTTATTTATGCTGTGTTTGAAGTATAAAGAGAACACCCTCTGAACTGGCAATTCCTATTCAGAAAGTTAGTATGGTGTTCATAATGTCAAATCAACATGGCTGCTCACACCATCAACAGTAATTAAGTGGTAATTGCTTTACATCAGTAAACATACAAACTCAGTAGTTGGTTAAATCTATAACATTGACCATGAAGTTCACTGTTTTGAGAAAGCAAAGGCAGTTATATATAGATACCACATGTAGTTATGTATACATAGCTAGTTAAATACAGTTCACTCATAGCTCATGTTAGTCTAATGTTAGTTGGATAGCTAAGACCACTCTTTTATTGAGGCATCCAAGCTTTTCCAACTTGGTAGCTTGGAAACATGGAGGTCAAAAATTATGTATTTCTGAGCTCTAATTTCCCATTTTCAGATGCCGAATTAGAGCCAACTAACTAGATAACTAGATGCTAGTGCAGAAGCATCACATAGACTGCAATAATATGGTGTTTAAATGTATTATTTTAGGAATCACGCCACACAATTACATCATTCTACTGTCTTAAAATAAAGATGTTTTGTTTATTTCATATTTTATTTCTTACAATCCTCATAATTTAACACTATAAAGTTTGCTCTGAGGAGCAGTACACTCACTGCTCCAAATGAAACCTACAAGCATTGGCTACTGAAATATCTGTATGAATTAGGGCATGCTTTATGTAAATGATATATAAATGAGGTGGTAGACTGGTTCACGCACTGAAGCTAATTCATCATTTATATTTATTTCCATGTCATACAGAACTTTTATGAATCAGATGCAGAGCAGTTTGAACGTCTTGATGGAGCAATTGTTAGGAGGATGAGAAGATGCATCTCCATCACTCCTGTATATAGCTTTGTTGTTACTGACATTTATACATACGTCTATAGGTTGGTGATGTATGGGTACACAAATCTCATCTGATCACCTACAAATCAGAGTGCGGACAGACGTCTCAAAAGATCTGGTTTGAGAAAAAAATCTCATTCGCCAGCAATCCAGCAGCCTAGCCTTATTTGACTGCAGGCCATTGTTTCCAGAATATTATTATCTTACTTGCCTGGTTATAATTTGAATTATAGGCAGCCATATAAGCTACCCATAAACTAAGGATGTATATAACAGAGTACAAGTTGTTCTAAGAGCAGAGTGAGAAAGAAATTTCAGTCTAACCTAATTCCAGGTTATATATTTGATATGTCTGTTGGCCTCTTACAGCATCACTGTAAGGCACTGAATCTGAATTTGTGTCCCTGAAAAAAATGTTTGAAAAGCCCGTCCTGCTAAGAAGTTTTAAGGCTGTTATAAAGCTGGCATTAATATTGTTTCCTTCAGCAGCACAGGCCTTGTGGAGGGCTTTCTAAATTCTCCTTTCTAACGTCTTCAGGGACATGGCCTGGGTCACTTGGTACGCAGAATTGTCCCCTTGTGGCTAACGCACGTGCCTCTGACTGATGATTGCACATTAGCTTGAAATGAGCTTTAATTTCTAATTAGCTATTCTCAGAGGCTGGCTTTGGGCGCAGGCTGAGAGGCGAATGGCAAATTTGGTATTTATGGTGACATCTCGCTTTTCCGCAAGCATCTGCTCAATTACCCCATCCCACTGCTGCCCCTGCTCTGCCTTCAGCGATCCTTCTCAGAGGCTGCTTGTGTAACACAGAAGGTATTTTTGAAAGCCTGATTAGAGAATGGTCCATCTTTGCCGTAAATTACAGAAATGAGCCATAATAGAAACGTGTCAACAACACTTCCTATAAGCCTGGATCTCAATATGTAGCTTCTCCTGGTTTTGCATGGCAGGTGAATATTAATAACTTCATTATATTTCTGTAGTAAAGTCTGTCTCCATGATATTATTGCTTCCACGAAGAATTTCATTCACAGGCCTAGAGTGTATTTTTACTAGACCGCTCGTGTCCAGAAATAGAAACAGCCTCATCCTAAAAGCCGCTACCTTCAGACATGAATTATCTATTCTCGCCAAGAGCGACTGACCCAACACAATAACTCACCTCAAGCCAGGAGGCTGCCTGCGAGGATTGAGGAGGCTATTTCTGGAGCAGCAGAGAACTAAAATGGTTAGCAAGTACAAAGACTTAGAGCCTTGATACCTTGATGACTTTAAAAAATGGATTTAACAAAAAGAAATTTTAACGTGTAACGGAAAAAGTCCATACTGACCCAAAACAATGGTGTTCTCAACATCATATGGCAATTTTAAAGCTGAATGAGCTCCAGCATTATAAGGTTAATGTTAGACACACACAAAAAAATTTGAGAATGCAACAGAATTTCCTAATCCAGCCTATATACTGAAATAGCACAGATTAGAGCTGTGGTACATTAGATCAGTAACACAATTAAAGCTTTAGATAGGGGAATCCATTTCAGGACACAATATTAAAGCACTAGACATTTTAAGTCCTGGGGCAGAAGATTAATTAACAGACTCCAGAAGATGCCTCACGAGACAGAAATGATTCTTTAACACAAGTGCAATCATTCTCAGGAAATTGAAGCTTGGGGAAATGAGTGAAGGCGTTCAGGTTAGACTGACATGATTGGCTTTATTAATGCTAACATATCCTAAATGGCAAATTTGACGGACAAAGGAAGTAGTCTATTGCAGGCATAGTTAAACTAATTCAACTTACCCCACTATGCATGTGATGGTACAAAAATGTAACGACAATTAATGCAGTATTATTAACACAACATATTTATTGTGATTGTCTTTATATACAGTTGCAAGAAAAAGTAGGCGAACTCTTTAAAATTACCTGACTTGACTCTGCACTGATTACTAATGAAATGTGATCTGACTGGTATCTACTGTCTAGCTCAACTAATAGCACACAAACAATTCTACTTTTTTCCACACTGGGCAAAATTATGATAGATTTTACCAAAAACATTAACATTTCTCAGATTCAACATTTTATATGATCTCTTTGTAATGTTATCAGTTAAATCTGGTGAAGCTGCAACTTACTCGACAAGATTGCATTGACAGTATTTCGAAGTGTCCATGTTACCATTACCATGCGTGATTTAATGCCACAGAATACTAAAGTACTGGCACATGTCTATCCCCCTTTATATAGACGATCTGTCAAGACTTGTTTGATGTCTGAGGTTTGTATCTTTACCTTTACCAATGGAGCTCTGAAATTAATCTTGCTAACAAGCAATGGAAACTTGTATATCATCAATTAGCATTGTAAAACATGCATGCCTATATCATCATACTTTGCACAATAATCACAAAAAAAAGATAATCACAAAAAAAAAAAAAAAAATGCTGTTGTGGTTTCTGGCACTGTATACCATGTTGCTATCTATTAAAATGGACAATACAGAAATAATTCAGGCTTTTTTAAAATTGATACTGTTTTTCCTATGTGATATATAGATATTTTTATAGATAACAGGACGTCATATACTGTCAGAAATCACATAGCAGTATTCAAAATATAGGAGGAGCTTATATTGCCTGAAAGAGGCTTGAGCTCCCTTATGAACACAAAATAAAACTTGGGTTGCAAGTACTGGTAGCCTAAGTAGTTGATTATGTATCACAACATATGTTGTTTTGTGTGGAAAAAAAATGAAATCAAATAAAACTTGCCCAGTGGTCAGTCATATCACTAGGCTTTGGTTGTGGTCTTTAAATGCAATTTCAGAATGAATGCATGTGTGCATAAACGTATAGATAAATTAGTGTACTTGTTTACCATTGCAATGTACAAGAGGCATATTCAATCTATATATATAACTGTGCATATATATATAACTGTAGGTTTTAAGCATCATTGTGTAGGGAGATCTCCTGTCATAGCCTCTTGTATTGTTTGATGATTTGACATCTGCAGGAGCCTGAAGTTACTACCACCTTAAACACACAAGGTGACTAGGTGACTAATGTTTTGTCTGTTGAGCGTATATCATGAAAAAAAAAAAGCTACAAGTGGTCTATAATGCATTTTGGAGCCACACAAGCAGGTTCGGTTGAAATTTGATACAAGTGTGTTAATTTCAGCATGCTGTTTGGTAATGAAAGCCTCCTCTTTGGAAAACACAATTCTGCTCATTTTAAAGCACTGTTAATGTTTATTTGCTGGATTTAACAAATTAGAAAACAAAATACATCCCTGTAGCCCATGCAAAAGGTGCCCCACATTTCATTTTTGCATTGCATTGATGGTTCATGATTGCTATATCATTTCCTTCATCATTTACTCAAAAATTGGTACTGCCTTTTTGATTATGTCTTTACAATATCTGACAGTTCAGAGATGACACGTTGCTATACTTGCTGTAGACCTCCATGGCCCCCTGGCTGATTTTAATAACAGAGACCATATGGTCAGGCGGGACCCAATAAAACCCTGCTGGTATTTTCTCACCTCTGCTACGCCCAACTCATTCTTCACTTTTCACTTGCTGTGTTTTATATTAAAGGTACAGAAAGTAGATTTTTCCATTAAAACTTAAAGCCTGGAACAGTCATAAGAACTGAAGACTTGCAGGAAACAAAGATTTATGTGAATCCTGTCTTGTGGTGATAATAGACCTAAAAAATGGGCCACTTTTGCAATCGCCGCATTCTGTGCTGTTACATAGATCCCCCAATTGACTGAATTAGCACTTTTTTCTGGAGAAGATTATCCTTTTTTATTAGGAATACAGCTTTATATAAGTTCTTTGTGTTCTTTTGTACCCTATTGTTTGGCTACCAGAAGTTATCAAAAGGTCGAAAGGTCATCTCTTCAGATAAAGGTACAGATCTAGAGATTTAAGGACTTCTACTAAACTATGAGGTTGACGGTGTTGTGCAATCACTCTTGACAGGGGAGCAGAGGGGTGCTGGTGTCTCAGGGTGCCCTCATATCGTTCTCCAGAAGACAGTACAGAGTTTTGCGGTTCCTCTCAGTGTTAGGGTTTATATGCAAATTAGCAGTTTTTCACAATCAGCTGACAATCAGGTGGTCATGTAAACAGCACACTATGATTTCTTGTGTAGGATTAATGCCATTATCAGATGTCAAGAAAGGAAATAAATGCAGTTTAATTTTAGCTCAGTAATTCACTTTACAATCAGGAGAATCTATATGATTCTCTGAAATTTTAGTTTTTACAGATACTATGCAATGTCTGCTGTCTGACTGGCTCTTTATTCTGTATCATTTTTCTTTTATTCTTGATCTGTGTGCATTCTTATCAATATATGATAAGACAATATCTCCTTCCCCTGTTGTAAATGCTAATAAAAAGTTGGTCACAAAAAATAATTATTTGTTATACAGTTAATGTATACTGTTAATCTGATACCTTTTATTTTTCTACATTAATGCACAATCTTGTTCAGATAAACTATGAAATGGCACTATTCTGACATTTATTGCCATTTCACTACTGTGGACAGTGACAATTCTATCAGTAAAGAGTTGGCACAAACTGCTAATGAAATGCAGTTGCAAGAAAAAGTGTGTGAACCCTTTGGGATTACTTGGATTTCTGCATAAACTGGTCATTCAGTGGGTTCTGACCTTCATCTAAGTCACAGCAACAGACAAACACAGTCTGCTTAAACTAATACCACACACAAATGACATATTTTCATGTTTTTATTGAACACAACATGTAAACATTCACAGTGCAGGGTGGAAAAGTATGTGAACCACTAGGCTAATGACTTCTCCAAGAGCTAATTGGAGCCAGGAGTCAGCCAACCTGAAGTCCAATCAATGTGATGAGATTGGAGATTGGACATGAAACCAAAATTGAGTTGTTTGGAAGGAACACACAACACTATGTGTGGAGAAAAAAAAGGCACAGCACACCAACATTAAAACCTCATCCCAACTGTAAAATATGGTGGTGGGGGCATCATGGTTTGGGGCTGCTTTGCTGCCTCAGGGCCTGGACGGACTTCTGTCATCAACGGAAAAATGAATTCCAAATTTTATCAAGACATTTTGCAGGAAAACTTAAGACCATCTGTCAACTATCCAAGTGAAGCTCAACAGAGGATTGGTGATGCAACAGGACAACGACCCAAAACATAGAAGTAAATCAACAACAGAATGGCTTCAACAGAAGAAAATATGCCTTCTGGAGTCCTGACCACAACCTGATCGAGATGCTGTGGCATGACCTCAAGACAGCGATTCACACCAGACATCCCAAGAATATTGCTGAACTGAAACAGTTTTGTAAAGAGGAATGGTCCAAAATTCCTCCTGACTGTTGTGCAGGTCTGATCTGCAACTACAGGAAACGTTTGGTTGAGGTTATTGCTGTTAAAGGAGGGTCAACCAGTTATTAAATCCAAAGGTTCACATATTTTTTCCACCCTAAACTGTGAATGTTTACATGTCAACATGAAAACATATCATTTTTTGTGCTGTATCAGTTTAAGCAGTGTTTGTCTGTTGTTCTGACTTAGATGAAGATCAGAACATAGTGAATGACCAATTTATGCAGAAATCTAAGAAATCCCAAAGGGTTCACATACTTTTTCTAGCAACTGTATCTTCCACTTCAATACTAATAGATAACTTACCTGCTAAAACTGACAAACAATGAAAAAACAGCTTTAGGTAAAAGGTTTGCTTGTAAACTTTAGAAACTTACCCATGCAGCCGCAGGTGTGTTTGCATTACTAATTCCAAGTAAAGAAATGGTTTGGGAAAAAATCGAGTTTACACAATGTTCACCTGGCAGAGACATGTTTAGTGTCCACATTTTGCTTCTTTAGCTTAGCCCTGAGGCTATCTGGCTAAAGTTGTTACCAAAAAAAAAGTCAGTAATCACCATTTCTGTAAAAATCTCAAACCACATCCAGGTCTTCACTAAGGTCATACAGATTGGAAGATGTGGTTTAGAACACAGTATGACTCACTGTGAACTATAAAATGAGCACTGGGTAGCTGAACGCTGCTGGTTATTTTAGACAACAATTCTGTCTAATCATGCCAACATTTAGTAATGGTATTAATTTTGTAGTGATATTAATCATAATACTGCATTGAAGTGTGAAGTCTGTTCCAAACAACATATACCATGAATAAAACAAATTCTTTAAAGTACTAAAACTTCATGACACATGGCTATAAAAAAATATATATATATATATATATATATAAGCTCAAGTATGCATATGGACTGAGCTTGGTTTTGTTTGGCGGATTGTTTCGTTTGTTTTGCTTTGCAATATGTCCTTCTGTCTTTTTTGTAAGTTTGTAAGTTAAATGAAAGTAAAGGATGACAACATTATGTGCAGTTTTATGTAATATGATTCTTCTGTGTTTTTATTGGCTGGCCTATATATTACAGTTGTATATGTTGCATACCAAATAAGAGATTGGTTATTATGGAAACTGAAGTGTAAGATGAAAAGGTATATTATTGACTGAAGACCTGAAGTTTACTCATTCTCTGAGTGCTTGTGTCAGTGTTTTGAGCAGACTGAAAAACTGAAAGTTCATCATAATATTCATTCACGCTCAGCAGTTTCTTCTATACTATGTGCAGTATAAAACCTTCACCTATGTTTGGTCTTTTTTACAAATGATAACGTTCAATTGGCTAAAAGCCCATGTTTTCAGTATGTGGCACATAAACCATTAGTATAGCATGACTTTCATTGCTCATTTTCAGACAGAGGGCGGTAGAAGAGAGTCATCATTCAAAAGAATGAGGCTTGAAAGGACACAAATTGCATCATACATCACAAGGCAAGTTTCTTTTTTTTTCAAATGTGACAAAGCCCAGACTCTAGACGAGTCTTTTGAGATGCTCTTAGTGTAACAGCAGTGGTACCAATACTGTTTGTCATTTGATGATACTAGTTCACTCTTTTAGACTTTAATACCTCTAATTTTAGATCTAAAAAGCTGTCACAGAATATGTGTGTGTGGTCTGTTACAGCTTTGCTGCAACCTCAAATATCAACAAATATCAGCTTCAGCACCCATTCAGACATGGCCCTCACCCACTCAGCTGCCAGCACTACTGAGGATAAAGGTTCAGCTGGAGTGGGAGACAGATAAAAAGGCTGGAGTAGCCAGTTTTGGCCTCTGTCCAAATGTGTTAACAATACCCCTGACACTTGAATGAGTAGAAGCCCAAAAACTGCATGGCTTTAAATTGACCTAAGGGCCTGGATGCACTAGAAAGATGCAAAGTCAGAAACTTCAAAACAACAGGCAATACCAACCCCAGCAACTAATAACGTGTGATAAGCAGGATGCCCATAAAAACAGACGAATGCCTCCAAACAACCAATTCTGGATGAGCACCAAAACATATACACTCACTGTCCATTTCTATCTATATAGGACTGTGCAGTGTTATTGTTTTGTTATTCGTTTTTCAAAGACAACTTGGCGCAACAGGTTCAAAAAAATATGTACTGCCATTAAAAAGCTGTTACTGAGAAAAGAAAATTCACATAAAAGTACATTAACATTTGCAAATTAACAAAGAAGATGGTGTTCTCAGAACAATGGACTGAGCACCCAAGAGTCTAGACATTACTGAATGCGTGTGGGATTACTTAGGTTGTTAGAAGCGGAAAGTGCAACCAAGTTCTCAGACTGAACTGAGCAATAGAAAAGCTCTATAATTGCTTGAAATAAAACATGTACACTACTTTACGTTACATTAATTTCAATTAACAATAGTAAATATTTTGCCCTCCCCTGTAAAGTTACCATTCTGGAGATACTTGTTTTATTTCCTGATGCTAAAAAATGAACAACTTCTCTTTAATTGTTGTTTTTGACTGGATATTAAACAAAGGATGATCCCTGAAATTTGCACAGTACTGTAGATGCACATTGTAACTCTACTACCACAGATTGTAGATCTGTTTCTCTGCATAATTTGTAAGCACCCTTTACCAAGTGTTACGGTTGTATGAGGGGATCAGACACAGCAGTGCTGCTGGAGTTTTTTAAACACAGTGTCCACTCACTGTCCACTCTATTAGACACTCTGTGTTAGTTCACCTTGTAGATGTCAGTGACAGTAGCTCATCTGTTGCTGTACAGTGTTAATGATCCTGTGATTATTCATCAGTGGCCAGTTTTTGGTCACAGAACACTGTTGGACTGGACTTAGCAGTACTGCTGTGTCTGATCTACTCAAACCAGCACAAGACACACTAACACACCACCACCATGGAAGCGTCATTGCAGTGCTGAGAACCAACCAAATAATAATTGCTCTGTGGGGGTCCTGTAGGGGGTGTTGATAATTGATTAAATAATATATTATGCAGGAAAATAGATGCACTACAGGTGGTTCTTATATGGTAAATAGGGCTGATATTGACACTGATTGTAGATGAATGGTATGTGTTACTAATATAGTGACCAGTGATGGAATATTTCTGGTATTTTTAAATGGCATAAATCAGAAAGTGCTGTTTGAGACATTAAGATCATCCTGCAATAAAAATGTGTCATTCATTTTGTCCATTTACTTGATATATGCCTGCTCTCTGAGAAGTCTGACTCATGCGTTTACATGTCTATAGCCCTTACTGACCTGTATAAACATCTCAGAGCCCAGTGTTTTAACCTTGAGTGGTTACAAATGGAAAATTCATAGGATACTAATTTTCCCTTCATGCAAGGCAGGGAGGAGTCCATTAGTCCTCAGTATGGAAGCAAGGCTGCTTTATTGCAAGAGTTTGAAACACAGTGCAGTGTTTCTTTTTTTTCGCTCCTGAGTAATTATGCCTTTCAAAACGGCATATCTTTCGCCTCCTGCCTGAGAAGAGGAGGAGATTCTGAATGGATGCTATAGCAGCGCCGGGCCTCAGATGGCTGTTGCCGTAGCAACGTGGGGCGGGCAAGCAGCGAGAGGGAGGTATAAAACCACCGCCGGTCTCTGCCTGAGACTCAGAAACTCAGAAGCTGCCTGCCAACATTAACCAAGGCAGTGCCAAGACCGAGGCTGACACACTCACTCTCGTACCCGTGAGGCTTCACCTGCAGAAAGAAGCGTTCCGCTATGCTGAGGCCCAAGGACCTGTGCCAGGGCTCTGGCACCAAGACCTTCCTGGATGCCATGAACAGCGGCAAGGTGCACCTGGCTCGCTTTGTGCTCGATGCCCTGGACGGGCGCATCATCAACTCGAAGACAGAGAGCAGCCGCACACCGCTGATGTTTGCTGTGTGCCTCCAGGACCACGGCACCAGGTCCAAGTTCACCCATCTGCTCCTGGAGAAAGGAGCCGATGTCAATAGCCGAGACGAGCATGGGCGTACGGCCCTCAGCCTGGCCTGCGAGCTGGGGCACCTGGATGCTGTTAAGATCCTGGTGCAGTTTAATGCCGACCCTGAGGTCACCGATAGCTGGGGCAACAGTGCCCTGATGTATGCTGCCTACGGAGGGCACAGCCAGGTCCTGGAGTTTCTGATCAGGGCCTTTAAGAGGCTTGGGTTGAAGCTGGACCACACAAACCATGCAGGCCACACTGCCGTCCAGGTTGCAGACTACTTAGGACATATTCAGTGTGTCCAGGTGCTCAATGGTGCAGGGAAGAAGGGGCTGAGCTCCATCGAGCAGGCTGATGAAAAGGATGGGGAACTGCATGGAGAGACTCCCCGGCCCAACCGCCTCTCAAAGCAAGTTCTGGAGCGGTTCTCAAAGCAGTTCCACGGCAAGAATGAAGAACCACTGCCAGCTCTGTTTCAGAGGCAGCTGTGGATTGGGCAAGGTAATGAAAAGAGGCGCTTCAGTCAGCAGCAGTCACCCGACAGAACAAACCCAAGCTCCCACCAAAGTTTGAGCAGATTCTCTGAGAGGCGGCTCACGGAGGATGACCAGCATGCCCTGTTCACCTCAAAGCAGATCCAAAATGCTGCACTAAGAGAGGTTGGTACCACAAGAAGGTTTAACTTCAACTGCCAGAAAGTGGATGACAAGGATGATATGAGAGAAAACATACCCATGTGGGGAAAAGCAAAGTCATTTAACTTGGACCTCAGGACAGGCAGAAAGCAGTCCTACCAGGGGGACATTTGTGACATGAGTCAGACGGCCAGCAAACTCAAACGAGCCTCTCTTCAGGATGAGAAAGCCCTCATTGCCAAGTTTCACTGCCACAGCAGCACATCCTCGAAGACAACATGCCTCGAGAAACTGTCCAAACCGACGATAGAACTTAGAAATGTAGATGAGGACAGAGACTCAAAGCGAAGCATTGCCTGCAAATCTGGAAGGCAGAACAAGCTGCTCCTAGGTAGGGAGGAAATGGCACCAGAGAGGATTAAAGCTCGGCCTCAGGGCTTCGGTGGACTCGGGACCAGGCTGCTGCGACGGTTCACAGCGCCTGAGTTCATGAGGTTAGTCAGGGACTGCCCATCCGCCGCAAGCTCCAGCAAGGGGAAGATTGCTCGATCGGAGACCTTCCCCTTCTCACACAGCCACAAGATGGTCAACAGCCAGCCCAGTGTGGACAGCATCAGCGGCGTGAGGTGCGAGTTTGAGGGCAGTCCTCCCGTGAGTCGCCCTATTCCACATTAAAGTCTTTGGATTGCAATAATCCAACGACAGTTCTACAGGGATCACATGCAGGGATGTCATTTGAAAGCACTTGTTTTAAGCTACGTTAGGCAGTATCAACAAGGTAAAACCTGCTGCGTAGTTGTGAAGTTGCCTAGGTTACCAGTGTACATGAACTTGCTTATAATGAATATGTAAATTTGTCAGTAGTGTGTGTGTGTGTGTGTGTGTGTGTGTGTGTGTGCGCGTGTGTGCGTGCGTGCGCACGCGTGTGTACATGCATTAGTGTTTTCTTCAGTCTCCTGGATTCAGACTGAAAGTCTTTTTAAAGCACTTTTATGCCACAGGTTTATATGAAGCTGACTAAGCCTTAGTGTTTGCTTTGGTCTTCAGACTTATTTATGTATTTGTATATTTAGTTACAGCTTTATGCTCCCGATTTATCTAAGTTGTCTATTTCTTAGTGTTTTAAATTTTTCACTGCACATTTTTGTGCCACAGGTTGGAAATCTGTCTAATGTAAAATCATCTAAAGGTCCTAACAGCTATTTCTAATCAGTTATATTACAATATCTATTCATTTAATTGAGTCAATTCTTGTAATTAATGCAATTTGCAATCTGCAGTCCATGCTCTTTATGAGAGTTCTGTACTACTAAGATATGTTATTATACTGCACTGTATACATTCCTGTTTGTATGTATGTATATTATGTATTCTGCTTAATTTGTTTACAGATGAGAAATACTGTATGAAATATGAACTTCAAAGCTGGATCGAACATGCAGCAAGTGCGTAGCTGTGATCCTGTGAAGCTTTTCTTTGCATATTTAACTATGCATATTGCGAATGTCAATCATTTCTATTCTGTAAATAAAAGTTAATAAGCACATGACCAGTGCACCTTATTGCATGCATTTGTGTATGTGAGTGAGAGACAGAGAGAGAGAGAGAGAGAGAGAAAGAGAGAGTGAGACACACAGCGGGGGAGAAGCAAGTCAGGCCACTGCACTGCACCTGAATATCCAATACGCATCCTTTATTCATTCTTACAAAATTAAAATTGTTTCATTTCTCTTTCATCATGAACAACTGACATACAAATACAACCACAATGAATCGTGTCAAGTTATTGAAAGAATTCAAAGATGACGTACAGAACGTACTTAGCTGGTGACAGAGCATTCAGCATGAACCAAACCAGTGTGCTTTACCTACACAAACATAAACACAATCACAGTCTCACGTATTCCAGAGCAGCACACGTACACTCACCTACTCACCTAAAAGAAAACCCATGAATCGTTAAGAAAAGGTCAGTCACAGTACAACAGGTTGGATGTGGAAATGCCAACATGTATGTTACACTCCGAATGTAAACATACCACACATACACTGTAAACAAATGCACTGAAGCCAGATGATTTATTTCCTTTATCCCTTTTTTCACTCAGTAAGTCAACAATGATGATCAGAATGCAAATACGGTATCAGTTCCTAACACGGTTGTATGTACATTATTCCTTCTTCCAGTTACCCATTTGAAATTCAAATCCTTTGAAGCTGAGATGCAATATTTACAATTTCCACATTTTACAAACAATTCACAACACCTTTTGGAAAAGCAGGTGGGTCAGTCCGTTGAAAAAAGAAGAAGAAGAAGAAAAAAAACCTCAAACAAACAACAAAACAATAAATAGCTAAATCATTATTATATATTCAGTTTCAATGGCTCATTAAAAACTGTTGCCACCACAGTAGCAGAACGACAGTCAACGTCAATGTTGCAATGCTCATCGCAAGTCATTTTGCAAAACTTAAAATCAGCCTACATGTGCCACTGTATAGGCATGCAAGTTGATCCTGGACAAGGTGCAGTAGTCTCTCTGTGCTAAGAACACTGGTAAAATATTGACCTACGGCTTGTGATTCTCCTTCCGAGGCATGATAATACCTAAGGTTTCTCACCTAGACAGGAAAAAAATGACTCTAACACTTTCAGCTGAAGATATTAACACCCTCATATTTGCCTAGACTGCCATTTAAGCGTTCATCCTAAGTGTGACGTCCTTTGGACAGAGTACATTTGTCATCGTCCAGTGGCGTAACTTCTTCCCACTCCACTGATGCCAGTGGAAAACAGCAGTCATCGTCATCCTGAACGCACAAGGACAAAAGTGCTCGAAGTTTCTGTTTTATTCAAGTCCACAGCTGCGTAACAGCCTCTTCTGTTCGCCACTTTGCACCCAGGACGTACTTGTGTAGGTCTGGGTCCCAGGGAGCCTCTGGGCGAGGGAGCCTCGGGCTCCGCAGTGGCATAGAGACAGCCTACAGTGGGCATAGTGCTGAGGAGAGAGGCAATGGGGGCTCAGCAGCGGGACATGCGCTTGCGGTACTGCTCCACTAGGGGCACTAGGCACTGCGGAGAGCTGCTCTGCAGGAGGAAAGGGTGCTCGAGAAGGTCAGTGGCGCTGGCCCGCTCCAGCGGGTCTCTGGTCAGCATGCGGTCTAGGAAGTCTTTCAGCACTGGGGACACCTATGAGAAATGAGAATTGTAAGACAGCGGTAGCGGGTGTTTGCAGTGGTGGTGGTTAGGGAAATGTTGAGTTTACACATACATAATATAATGCTACATTATTATTATTATTATTAATAATAAAAGCCACTGTTATTTATGTTGCTAGTAAAAACATGCTGATATTTGATAATTCATTAGCAGGCCGCTGAAACAGGCAGAGAAATTCAGAACTTCTTAATAAATACCAAATTTGCTTTGTAGATAGGAAAAGAGAAAGCAAGGACTGGTCAGGACATCTGGCTTCATGAATAAACTATACTTTCCATCAGTCTATGAGCTGCCCACAGAAAAGTCATTAATAAACCTCTGCTGCCGAACACTCCAGTCTGTTCACATTTTGAGATTGTGTGTACCTGCTGAATGTTTCGGATGGTGGGTGCTGGCTCATCTCTCAGCCTCTTCATAGCAGCGACTGGAGTTTCACTGAAGTACGGAGGCTCTCCATCCACCATTTCCACCACCATGATACCCATAGACCACACGTCCACCTGTGTCCGATTTCACAACACAGCAATTTCAAGAAAGCCATACAAATCTCAAGCAGTACGAGATGTGAAGCAGCACATGCCTTTTTCACATTTGTGTTTCACATGTACTTCACATACGATGAGAAGTACCGAAAAAACACATGAGTGTATTCACATGGGAAGTCCATGTGATTTTCCTGTAAGGGCAGTTAAGAGTACGTTGTATTTATGTCCATGACAAACAAAGAAAACTAAGACAGACATGCGCCTACTTCTTATGAAAATATATAAATATATATATATATATATTTTAAAAAAGACATGAATCATGGCTTATTTATTTTTTCATACCATGATGTGTGGGTATGACATGATATACAAACATGATATCAGGGAGGATGTCTGAGCTAGTTCAGTGTTTCTCTTGATTACAGGAGGGGATGATGAAAGTGATTTCTCTATTGGTGCACAGAGACCACTCCAAATGCAGAAGACTCCAAAGAGGTGGGACAAAGTTATTACATTAGGAAAGAAAATTGAGGGAAATGAGAAATTTCGATTTTAAATGGTTTGATGAATGAAAAATTGTACTTAATATGACTTTGAGCCACTAGAGACAAATATAGTTTGTATTTGTAAGTATATACAGGGTGTATTTACACACACTTTTCATCAAAAAATAGTTGCACCCAGAGGAAAGTGTCAGATTGCAGTGCTGTTCGAAGGAAGATATAAATGGAACAAAAAATTATGACAACTTTAGATTGATATGGGCAATATTTATTGAGCTACACATATAAAAGTAGTGCCTCTCAGTATGGCGCTGGCCCGCCATGTTTGATAATGCAACATGCCAGACATCTCAACTTGGAGTTGTAGAAGTTCCTAATGCTGTCCTGCAATAATCCATCCCATGCTTCTTGAATACTCTCACACAGCTCCTGCAGATTTTGTGGTAGGGATGGAGTGAGACTTGAATAATTTGCAAGTCTCGTGATGTCAAACCTACCTGCTATGTTTCATTCCTGTGGGTTGATTCCTTCTGGGTGCAACTATTTGTCTATTTGTGCAACTATTCTTTTGATGATAAGATTTGAAAATGCATGTTGCCCTTTATATTGTGTGTAAACTTGAGTCTGGTCACACTGACTTTTTCCTATAAAGTTATTATTTCACAATTTTATATAGTACACGTGAGTGTGTGAGTAATTTACAATACAGTGACAAATTCTATAGCAACAATAGCATCTTCTAAAGCCTAGGCCGCATGTTAATAATGCATAGTTGTATTTATGAACAGCATGCATGCTTTATGGGTAGTTGAAAGTTATTATTCAATTTTATGTACGTATCTTGCAACCATGCTATTCTTCCATGTATTTACAGTCTCATTTCACGATTCATTACCTCAGTGCCATATGGTGACTTTGAGATAACTTCAGGGGCCATCCAATATGGAGTTCCTACCAGTGATTTCCTCTTAGGAATATCTTTGCTGATCTGGGCACAAAACCCAAAATCTGACAGCTTGATCTGAATTGGAAAGAAGCACACTGTTATTATTCACTGCCAGCACATGCCAAACATCACTTTTACAATCTTCACATGATCCATGACCCAATTCTCTTTATGTATTTAGAAAACATAAGCAGGTAGAAGGACAGTGTACTCACCCTTCCATCCAAGGAGAGCAGGATGGAGTCGCTTTTGATGTCACGGTGGATGACGCCCTGCGAGTGGAGGTAAGCCAGTGCCTGCAGGACAGCCTCACATACTGTGGCAATCTGCTCCTCACTCAGCCTGTGCAGGCAGTATAGCTCAGTTAACACAGCAGATTACAGTGTGAACTTGGCACCTGATCCTGCACCATGTGAACTCCATATCTCTTATTGATCAAAGTGTATAATGAGACATGGTTTGGCTAGGAATCAAATGTACAATTTTTTCCCCTTCTCTTAAAATGTAAGATGTTTTGTGCCCAAATATTGACTACTGCTATGAGGCTAACAAGTAATGCAAGCTTACAGCATCCAGTTTAGGATCATGCAAACTGTCAGTGTTGTGGGTAAGGTGGTACAAAGTAAAGTTACAGTAATGTGATTACTTTTCCTGTAACAAGGTATTACAGTTTAAATTCCTGCAATCAAACACAATTACTTGTGTAAACTTAAATACTACACCACTTCTTCACAACTTATAACTTGCAAGTTATAGGCCCCAAAATAAAATTCTGAACCATGAGAATCATATAATAGAATATTTTATTCTGTCTATTTTTAAAGATAAAAAAGAATGTCAAATGGTGCCAGAAACCACATAAGAAAATCTTTCTGAGGTTACTTCAGAAGTAAGGTGTGCTCAATAAGCATAATGCTACCCTGGTGGTTAGAAGCTTTTAATGTTTAGCCTCATAGCTGAATTGAACAAAAAGCTAAAAGAAGCAGAATTTTTAGAGCAAAAACATGCCCTGGCTGATTGAGGTACATTTGAGGTGAGGAGAAAATCTGCTGGCCTTGGCTTTTTTGCTTTCCTTGTACTAGTTAGGATTAAGATTTGGTTAAGAGGCACTTGCCCAAACTGGTAATAAAGCAACTTCATTAGCCATTTAGGAAATCATCACTGTCCAAGGAAAAGCATGTACCTTCTTTTTTTTTTTTAGTTTACTTTTTAGTTTACTTTTTTTAGTTTACTTTTGAACACAACAGCTGCTGTTTGCTTTATGTGAAAATTCCATGATAAAGGGGTCAACAGAAATGGCCCAAAGACACTTGGAAAAAAGTCTGGATCCCTAATGAAATTAGGTTTTTGCCCTCTCCTGTAAAGTTACTATTTTAGAGATACTGTACTTGCTTTTCTTTGGACAGTGACAACATACTTAAATCATATAATACTGCAACAGTCTATCAAAAAAAGAAATTGATGTGTGCCACACTTTTCCATTAAATCAAATAGAGTACAGTCACAAACTTTGAAGTGCAAATATTAATGGAATAAAACTAAAAACATTTTGATCCAGTTTATTTGAGGTTCATTGGAATATAATTCTCTTTGGATTAAAATAAACAGTTTCCATTCACTGGAATATACTTTCACAACCCTGTCTCTTTCCTTCAGGCTGTTATGTAGCTTCAGTGCCTGTAAACAGTCTGCAAAGTTAGGAAGCCTAAAATACATGCCAGAGGGAGAAAGTCTCTCCCACAGAAACCATTTCTCTTAACTACTTTGAACCAATTTCCAGCTCTCTTCTCGGTAACAATGTGATGCCATCTCATAACACAATCCTTATTGTCTGCCTACCTCACACTACTGCTTTCAGTCAGAACAAAGACTTAAAGCTGAACAATCACAGCAAAGAGTTTACACTCATTGCAATATACTTTTAAGAAACCTGTTGCTTTTTGAGTGTCCAGTTTTATAGATGTATAAAGAATAGCAAAAATGTCTCATGAACTATATTAATTTAGACTTTAGTGATATAGACCACGGAATAAATGGACAAAAGGAGCAAGTTCAGTGGCAGGCTGCTGTCACAGAGCTGCTCCACAGACAGACTCAGGAGATCCTTTGTCCCGAGAGCCATCAGGCTCTTCAACTCTTCCCAGCGGGGCCGGAAGAGGGAAGAGGACAGCTGAGGACTAAATTCTCTTGTTTAATCATAGGTTTATTATGCACTATTACACTTTACTGTATATACTGTACATCTTATATACTGTACATCTTACTGTATATACTGTACATATTAACTCCTGGACACTCTGGACACTCTACTGTATATCCTATATATCTGCACTCCCGGACACTCCACTGTACTTAAATACCTATATATGCACATGTCTATTATGTTAATTCAGTCATTATCTGCTGATAACTGCACCCCTTGCACATTCATGCACATTTACTTATTACTATTGCACTGTCTTTCTACAGGTCTACAGGTATATTTGTTTTCTTGTATATATTTCTTGCTTCCTTGCGAAGTGAGATATTTATATATTTATCCTTAGTGACCTGTACTATGTATAGTTTATAGTTTATAGTTAACAGGTAATAATACTGCTGCCGGTACCTACCCATTTAGGTTTTTCATACTGCACAACACTTTTAATTTTTAATTGTATTTGTTTGATGTTTTACTGTGCTGTTTTTTTGTGAAACCGCTACTGGCTGCTAAATTTCCTTCGGGATCAATAAAGTATCTATCTATCTATCTATCTATCAATCTATCTATCTATCCATCTATCTATCTATATGCATTAAAAAAGATAACCTGAGGTTTCATTTAGGCCTAAGGTCTGCTCTAATGCCTTTTGGCAGTTTCTGTTTATGTTTTCTGTAATCAAATTACCAAGTGAACTTCACAATGAGGCAGATAAAATAAGGTTAGACATGCCCAGATCCAATATGTCAGCTGCTTTCCAACATCTTGAGATAAATCCAGTTCATTTGCAGTCCAGTACCCGACACTTAGGTCAGCTCTTGTCGCATTACGATGCCAAAGCCAATTTGGAGTTTGAGTGCTTAAAGAACAAAGATTGCAGGAGCTGATACACACTACAGTATGTAACACTCACTCCACGTAGTGTTGAACAGACAGTTTTTGTGTGGGAAAACAGTGCAGCTCATACATTAGAGCAGGAATAACATATATTTCAGGCTAACTGAGTTTCCTGCATGCCATTGCAGCACTGACAAATCTGATTATGTAACTGAATCACTGTCGCCCCATAGAAGAGGCGGGCTGCATGTATGCAGCAGCATTACAGGGAATAGCCACTGTCTATGTTCCCACGCAGTCTCATCAGATGCTGAGCTAACAGCATACTGGCCCCTTGTGGTCAAGATAAGCCGCTACAACTGGCAGTTGAGTCCAGAACGCCATCAGGGACACCTTAAATAAACCCTGCAATATGACATCACCACCCAGAGGTCCTGTTTACACAAAGGTCCTGTTTACACACAGTGAATAAAGGACACAAATCTTCAGCGTGGTCATTCATCTCTTCCCAAAGACTGATATAGGACTAAAATCTGAATCAGATTTTAATATACTTTGTGGCACTGAGTAACAATTCTTCTGGGACAGAACTGTTTCTTCAAAGTAAAATTTCCTAGCAAATGCTGAATACCGTGAATAGGAAGTTCAGTCGCACTCTGAAAAAATAAGATGCCAAATAAAACACCCACGGAAGAATGAGTTTTAGGGATGTGCAATATTGGAATCACATTGGTATCACCAGATATTTGCTTAAAATTTATGTAAATAATACAATCAGACAGATTTGACCCATATATATTAAAATTATATTTCATGACAGATCTATTGTGCTATGGAAGGGCAGAACATAGAACTGGGATACTGTGCTAATTTAATGCTTGTATGCATTACATTTTGTTGATGTAAATAAGTGAAAATAAGCTGAAGTTAAATATGCCAATATATTGCAAATCTTAGAGCACAGTTTCTATGTATTTGTTGAATTTAGCATATGAGCGAAAAAAGAAAACATGATCAATTAAATGTGACATGTTTTTATGTTTAACCTTTTCTGATATGTTACCTTCAGTAAATAAACAGCAATTGTGCATTAACATGTGCAGACATGTGCTCTCTGTAGAGGATGTGTTAACTTGCACTCACTGAGAAGATCAACAAAACATGTCCTTTGACCGCAAGTGGCCAAATGTTTGCATACCACTGTATGTACATGAAAAATATTGGATATTGGAATTGCTCATAAGCATATATTTGGCTCCCTACAGAACCATTTTGTAAATGAGATGCAAGTTTAAAGGGCCTCCACATAATGTAAAACTGAAGATTTGTCCTAGAACTGTATGGCTGAGCTAAGAACCATTCTGGAACCTTTACTTCTAAAAGTGCGTTTTTAGTAAGATCTGTGTTCAATGCCCCGAGTACTAATAAGTTAATCATTTTAGATTTTGTTAAAACAGCTATCAGAGCAGGTGATGCTTTCTGCTTTATGATGGCTTACCTGGTTTCAGACACTATGTTAGTGAGAGCTCCTCCCTGGAGATACTCCATAATGACCCAGAGCTCCTCCTCCACCAGTGCACTCTTAAACATCTCCACCACATTCTTATGCTGGTAGTCCCGCATGATCACCACCTGCCAGCACAAACACAAATACTTAGTCAGTCCAGAAGGACAAGAGAAATCACATGCTATAATTAACAATAAAAGGAATATGAAGTTCTCAGCCCTGTAAATGAGATTAAATGTCAATTCAAGTTCAAATCTATTTAGAAACAATAGAAAACTACTCATGAAGCAGAAGAAGTGTAGTACACTGTATGTTAAATGTAGCCCTCATAATTCAGCATTGCTAGGGTGTACTGGGTTGCAGTCCCTGATATAGGTGCACCAGCTGCACCTGTGGTAATATCAATTATACGTCTAGTTTAATATAGTTTTATATGTTCTCTAACCTTTAACTGTAAAACATGTTTACAATATATGTACCAAATATACCAAATGCTGTGTGTATGCAATAGCTACTGTGATTTTAATGCTATAGAATTACAGCAGAATTACTGTACAGTGTACTGTACAGTTTTTTTGGTACTCACATTTTTCTAAAGTAAGTAACATGAGAAGGGTTACTTTTATGTGGGCCTTTGCAGTTTAGATCAGAAGCTTTATATCATAGTTACTCATATCGACTCATAAGTGTTTTGTTAAACAGCAAATTTAAAGATTTCATAATTACATAGCAGACAGCAAATTTCTAACATGATATGATTAAGATAATGCAACCTTTTAAATCTGTACTAAAAACAATAGGGGTTTCACCTGAAAATGCACAGTTCCTTCTCCTCCCCCTTCAGTTCTTACCAGTTTAGAAGAAACATTGTGAGTTCAGCATCAAACTTCATCCCTTTTCTCACCAAGAGCATCTCCAGTGGTAGAAAACAACAAAATCACTTCTTTTGCTTGCTTCTTTAACTCTTATCAGTTCACTATAAAGAACTGCTTACCTCATTGAAGAGCAGTTCCCGCCTCTGCTGCCTCCTCAGGTCCATCATTTTGACCGCCACTAGTCGGCCACTGTGTTTCTCGCGGGCGATGCACACCACCCCTGTGGACCCCTCACCAATCTTCACAAAGTTCTCCAGGTATGAACGTGGGTCGCCCTTGTCCACCACCATCTGCAGAGCAGCTTTGAACTGCTCATGTGTGACTTTGGGTGGGTCAGGGGGCGGGCGGGGCGATGGGTGCTGTGGGGGTCTGAAGGCAGGGGAACATGTCCCTGGTGGGCTGGTGGCTAAAGATCCAGTGGGCGAGGGGCGTGGCTGCGAGGGGCTGTCCTGTCTGGGGTAGAGGCCAGGGTTAGGGCAGCCCGAGTGCCTGAGGAAGGGGTCAGGGACAGCTGGACGGAAACTGATGTTGGGCGAAAGGCCGATGGTGTAGCTGGAGGATGACCGCACCGTCCTGTGTGGCCGTGTGCCGCTCACCAGAGGACTGCTGGCCCCGCTGTGGAAGAAACCCGGCTGCGGTCTCAGAGCGGTGTCTGCCTGGAGCTTCAGAAAGAAAGACAAATTGTTGCTATTATGAGAAAACCTCATCATTCAGGCTGATTTTTTTGTTTTGATTTGTGTTCTGTTTTTTACAGAATTTACCCTGATATATATATATATGAATATTTCATAACGTATGGACATAACTAATGATACACAGTAGGTATTTACACAAAATCGAAGGTTCAATTCTGAATCATAGACTTTTTCATTCATTTTAATGCCAAAAAATACAAAAACAGCAAAAATGTAAAATGTTTTTTTGTTTATGCAAAATAACTCTGTACATAGTAAAATATAATGTCAACAAATTCAAATCATAATAAATCACCCCCTTTTCTATTGGAAATACAAATGTGGTACCAATTAAATGCAATAAGACATAATTGTTATAAATTACGTCATGCTTTTGATATCACAGGCAGAAACTGTGACTTATAGAAATAGAAAAATAACTAACAATCTATCAGCGAGTCAAGACTCTCCTTCCTCATTCTGAAAGAGCTCTGGTATATCTTGTTAGGGATTTGGTTTGTCTTGTAATTATGCCCTTATCCCCTATTACTGCATGGTGTTGCAATATGGCAGCAATGACTTATATCTGTGTACAATATAACTACACTGTATATACAATATTTCTTTAATTTTCTTTTGTTTTTGGAAGCTGAAGTCTATTTAAATAACTTGCTATACATTTATACCTTCCTGTTACAGCCCTATAGCCTTTATTTCCCCATCATATTGTGTTCTGTGGGAGGTTACAATCTCTTTTTTAGCCCATTAAAACCATTTTAGATTTTACTGGTTTTACACAAAATGGTACAATATGGAACTGCAGTCTGTAGTGCATACAAGTAAATGTATGAACTGCCACTGGACACATTGAACACTGATATTTTTGAATTCCAAGTTGATGAATCAAGATCCATAATTGGTAATGAATGTGAATATGTCATCAAATGGCAGCATATTGATCCACTTTCATCGTATGCAGTGCAGGTTGCAGGTCCATTGTTAAATATTATCTCAACAGAAATATTTTTAACATGCTTCTATTAACTGTGCAATGTTCTATAAATAGACAAAATGCAGTAAATCACATGCAGTAAAGGGTCAAAACCTAAAGGTCTGTGTGTGGGCCCACATTTCAATTCCACATTCTCAAAACTAAGTATTAGCTTCATAGTAGACACTAAAAATTAATAATAGGTATTGCATAATAGGCCATTAAAGTAATAATAAATCTAGAGGTTAATAAAAAATGTTGTTCTTTCGTCATGTTAAGTTGTCCTTCCTGAAATGCAAGGCCTTATTACGATAGCACTAAAATGTTGGCTGCTGACCTACAGACAGGTGCTCTGCAGTATAACTGTATGCCAATGAAATACTGCCTTCATCTCATTCATTGCCTTCCTGCGTATTCTGCTAGCGTGCTGTGCTTTAAACATTTACTCTTGGGAGTGTGTGAGGGCTTCCAAAAATAGCCCACTAGCACCACAGGGACAATGCAGGTCTAAATGCTTTGCGTCACATTTTATCACCTTGAGAAACCATCAAAATTAATTAAACAAGCTTACACAGATTGGGGAGTGTGTCAGCGTACTTTATCTTCAGAGACACCAGCAATATAAACTAACCAGTATTTAATTCTATCCTGAATTAAAAGCTCACACTAAAACAGAGGATCTAGAACTTTACATCCAAATTATGGTACTGTTCTGCTGCAGCTACTGCACAGTTGAGCTATTTTGTACAGGATGTGTATTTCAATTCTTATATGCTGAAACATAATGAGAACTGATATTGATATTGATATTGATTGAGAATTGATATGATATGCATGGTATGTTTTATCTTATCAATCGTATTGTTTTTTGCAAACAACACATTCCAGAAAAGCTGGTGCAGAGGCAATTTGAGGCTATATCTGCAAGGACATTTTCAAAACGCGTCTTATACAGATGAGGCAATCATGCTTAGGTATACAAAGAGCTTCCAGGAGCTTTCTTTATGGGTAAGGATCTGTTGAGGTTCATCACTTTCCAAAAATGAATCTGCAAAAAATTCAGCGGTTTAAGAACAACGTTATTTAATGAGCAACCACAAGGATTTTACATAACAGTTTGTTTATGAAAATAACGCTCATTGTTCTATTTAGGCCAAATAATAAAAAGACCTTCCAGTTGCCAGCGTTCAAAATCCAGGGTCTGACATAGTATGGGGGGTGAGGGGTTGTATGGGTATTATGTCAGGGATAATCTGCACATCGTGAAGGCACCATTAGCACTGAAAAGTTATATGCACGTTTTGGAGCAACACATGCTGCCTTTTAGATGACGTCTCTTTCAGGGATGTTGATACTTTCTTTGACATGACAACGCCAAGGCAGATTCAGCATGTGTTACAACAGCATGGCTGCTCACAACTAGATCAACTGGTGTCCTCTGTTCCTAAAGAATAATTAAGTGTTGATAAAAGGAAAGGTGATGTAACACAGAGGTCCACATGCTCCTGTCCACATTTTTATGAACACATTGGAGGCCTCAAATTTAAAACTAATGTATATTTACAATAAAAAATGAAATGTATAAAGCAACATGCCAAATATTGTTTTAAAGTTAATATGGGTAAAACAGAATTTACTAGTCACTGCTGTCTGTTTTTATTAGCATTTCACATACCCAATATTTGTGCATGCACATTCAACCTGTTACAGATTTGTATCAGTATTTTGTTTTGCTTCACAGCAGTTCTGTATTTGGCAGTTCCTCTAGAACTCATTTTTTGAGCCTTTTTATGGTGTTAGAACTTACAGGTTTCCAATATTTGACTGCCTTTTACAAAAAGAGTAAATTAGTGTTGAGGCATCACTTTTTTCTATGTTTTCTATGTTTTGACCATGTATTAGGCTTTGCTTGAAGACATTATACTTGTTTCTTCTTCACACCTGACACTTTCTTTCAGCAGGCAGAGATTCAGACCTTTGATGCTAAGGTTATGGATGCCAGTCACGTTATCCTTCATGCTTTCGCAACGTTCACATGGTCCTTTAAACTATCCTTCAAACACTCTTCTTAAAGAACCTTAAAGAACCATTCAGAGAGTGGAAATGTCTTTCATTGCATTCATATGGACCGTGTAATGTCACAGGAAATACTGTAATCCTGATTTTTTTTTGTGTAGCTTGTAATTTACATCTAAAAAGACAAGCCTAGAATATTTGTTTTGTTATTATTGGCCGTTTTAAAAGACAGCTAAGCTAACTAGAAAGCAGTGTGGCTAATTAGCCAAATTAGACACTTTGAAGTAATCAAAAGGCTAAAAAAGTACCAATAAAAACATCAAACACTTAATTGTGGCTGTCCTAAACAGTTCCAGCTGTCTCTTGAGCATGTGGGAAATGAGTTAGAATTGGAACTAGAACTTCACTTGGTTCATGTTCGGTTATGGTGTCACATTATGAAATAAGTGCCTTCATGTTCAACATTATATGAAAGAAATTACCGTATGAATTCAGAAGGTTATTAACCAAGGGAGATCAGATTTAAAAACTTTAGTTTCTTCCAGAATCTGAATTAGTTCAAAATACCAGTGGAGCTACTATCTGCATTATCCACTCGGACGTAAACTCTATGCTTTTGTGGCATAATGCTGCTTTGTCCTATAGGGCTACCATACTAGAACAGTGTGAATGGGTGAGAATGAGAACGGAGGAGACTATTCTAGAGTCTTCCAACAATCTCACCAGCCTGTCTGGTGGACCAGCAAAACATTTGCATTTTTTGGCGTTTGTTGGAGAACATTTGGTTGGTGTGCTCTGGATGTAATGGTTACACCATTTGTTGAGTGACACAAAGTGGCTTACCTTCAGGTCATATGAAGAGTATGGTCTCCCAGGGCTGTTCTGTTGGTGAACCAGCAGCCTGTCAGTGGTCCTCGGGTCAGGTGTGAGCCCTAAGTTCTCACCTTGGGCATGTTGCATGGGCATAGTGGGACTGTAGAAGCAAGAGATAGGTCTAGGGTTGTGAGAGAGCACTATGGGAAATTCCCTCCTCATCATTAGTCTCTCGTTAGGACTCCCTAAATCCCCACCCACGTACACAGGCCGGGGGGGCACAGGGAAGGGTGGAGGTGGAGGGGCAGGCAGCATAGGTGGAGCTGGGTGGCCTTCAAGGGAGCTGACGCTGACCTCATAGGTGGACTTAGCCCTAGGCAGCACGCCATTAGGTTGTAGGGTGACGCTCTTCTTCATGCCCATGTAGGGCGTCCCACTCTCACTGTGGACATTCCGCGACTGGTCCCTCCACTGGGCCTGGGTATCAGTCTCAGGGTCGCCCTGCTCCAAGTCCTCATACTGGTAGGTATCACCCTCAGTCACCTCACCCAGGCGGCCCAATGATTGCGCCCTTTTGCGGGTCGAGGGGCTGCTCTTGCGCAGTGAATTGGAGCTGGTCACCGACAGGCGGCTCATATCCGACAGCATGGCTGAGATGTAGTCGCCATGGCCCACAAAGCTACCTCGCACGATTGTCTGAGGGAGGGAGAGAGAGAGAGAGGGAGAGATGTTTTGATTAATGTGAGCTGAGTGGTGCAAATTCACCAGGGAATTAGTCTGAAATCACACTTCTTTAAAGCAAGGCTATTTTGGGGTACAGTGTACAAAAGATTCCTTCATAAATGTACGCTGCCTGACAAAAGTTTGGAGACACTGTGCTTTTCCAAAAAGTATTTAACCCCCAGCTGTTCCAGTCTTCTATTGTGCACTCCTGGAACTTATGTTTATTTGTTTTTGTTTCGTTTACAATCATTTTGTTTTGTTTACAGTTATATTCCATTCTTAATAACTGATCCGGAGGCCAGATGTCAACACTATCTTACCAAACATGTTATGGGCTTTGCCCTCTTTAACTCTTAACTCTTAAGTCTACTACCAGAATAGTCTGGGCACATGCATGTCCACTAGGCATTGGGCAGTAAATTGGATCAGCATGTGGAACTGGAGCTTTATATACATTACTGTGTTTTCTACCACTGTCTAAAAGAAGAATGATGCACTTAAATATGCACACGTTCAGAACAGAATTCACAGAACCAAGGACTTATTATTGATTCGTCTCACAATGGTAATAAAAAGGGTGACAGAAGTGAAAAGTATATTCCTATTGATATTTTTCTTGCTAAAAATTACACATAAGAGAAATGCAACCGGTGCATTTCAGCCTAAAATTAGAGTAAATTCTCATTACTGTCCAAAGAAAAAACAAGTATGTCCAAAGTAGTTACAAGAGACGGCACAAAAGTTTGATTTTTAATGTACTGATTTAATCTTAAGCTGTTTTAAGCATTAAGCATTTCTATTGGACCATGGAATTTTCACATAAACTAAAGGGTAGCTGCTGATGTAGAAAAAAATTAAATCACAAAAAGGAGATAACAGAATTGTTGGGGTTTTCTTTTTGGAAAGCAAACAATATGTTGTGTTGATGGACAAACAGATTGTGACGTGCGCTAAACTAAAATCAAGGTGAGGTTTATTTAACAGATTCGTAGTCAGACACAGCAGCAACAAGAGCAAAGCGGACATAACAAAGGGGCAAAGCAGAGACAAAGTCAGTAAACAGGCAAGAGTCAAAACCAAACAAACAGTCAGATCAGCAAACGTACCAAAAGGGCAAAGACAAAAGAGTAAACAGAGAACCAGAATGAAGTCAAAAACCAGAATAGCAAACAAGATGAGTAACAGGGAGAAAACGCTCAGTACGCAACAGCGTGGCAATACTTCGCAATGAGCAGTGTAAGAGAGGAATATTTGTACAAACAGACTAGGTGAGAATCAAGTGTGTAATTAATACTCGGAGACGAGGATCTGGAAAATGGAACAGGATTGGAGGATTGCGGACATATGACAGTGACGTCATCGGGTGGTGGGTTATGGGAAATGGAGTCCAGGAGATCGGAGGTGAGAGAAGAACCAGCAGGCGTGACATATGTTTGGCTTCTGTAGTCTTAGTATTCTGTAGTGCCTTCTTAAGGAGTGTATGAGTTTACTGTCTTAACACTAATGCTCTTTTTTATGTAACAGTAAGAAGACTTAGCATCTCCAAACTTTCGACTTTGTTTAATCAATACTTATATACCATGATGCCAACCTCCATCTCAAAGCAAGTTTACAGGGTCTTTTGGCCACAAAGGACATTTTCTGTCAACTGCCATGTACTTCAGTCTCTCTGTCCTTGACGGGAGGTATAAATGTGCCCTGAAAGAAGCAGTGACGCACAGCACCAGTGCGGCTCAGGAGCGAGACTTGGTTAACCTATCAGGCGAAAGCCCAGTGGTATCTTACTCAATCTTGAGGTCAAGTCATGCTTCATTTCAGGCGAAGGCACTCTCTTTTGGGGGTACGGGGGAGTGTGGGGGGATGAAAAGAAGGTATGTGCTGTAAATATACCAGCCATAGGACCACCTTTTAAAACCATTCAGTGTTTAACATCCTACAAAGCCTGCAGCCAGAAATCGATGCATGTAGAAAAGGAATACATTACTGTACTCATATTGTACTAACGTCTGTGTCATTCTTATCACTGACATACCAAGTCATTTTTAATTAACTCATTTATTTATTTTTGTATCAGGTGTAAATGCCATTAACATACATTGACATATATTCAAATTCAAACATTCCTATAGAGTAAAAATATTAGGAATTTGGGATTTTGAACCACCACAGAATTAGTTTTTGTATGTGTTTACAGTTAAGGCTTGTCAGAACTTAAAATCATGCTATTATTTTTTATGATTTTTGTAAAGGAGAGGTCTCAAGCTACCAGATCACAAATTTACAATTTATTCTAAAGTCTGGCCTGCAATCACTTTTTCCACGTTCTGCAGGTTAATATTCACATCTGATGGGACAGTTACCCAATATAAATGGTATAAGTCAGCTTAGTGCTAATGATGTTAAAAGCAAAAATAGAGTGCTGCATGCAAGAGGAACCACTCAAACAAAAACCTGACTCAGCATGAATGCTACACGCTACTGTATAGCTATTATTCTAATTTAGTTGTTATTCTAAATGAGATTAATAGGAAGATAAACCTGCATTAATGTGGTGCATGCAACATGGTGAAATTAAGAAATGAATAAAAATCATCCAACAAATCCACTTTGAACACAGATTTAACTGCTCGTTTTGCATCAACTTCGTTCAAAATCGTTTTTACACACTAAAGTCCCACATAATTCTATTGCTAGAGTTAAGTTTATTGGTTTAACTGAACTATTTTTAAACACTTTATGTATCTTTACTACTATTAATAATTATTATTATAATTGTTTTTTTTATCATTATTAGTAGTAGCTGTTGCTGTGGTTTGTAGTGACAGAAGAATTGCTTGTAGTTATAGGATCAATATGTGAGATTTTTAGTTTTTCCAGATTAACTACAATTATCAACAGAATGTGAAGAAGTAACAGTTTTGATGGTACGTCAAAGATGTGTATGTACTGCATTACAGAGATATCTACTTAGGTTAGCATGCTGACCAGCTAGCCACGGCCAAGCTTTCTAGTAATACCACTTTGCACCTCAAGAGGTGATAGTGAGTCACAGTAGCATGAAGAATCCACATTCAGCAGTAAATAAAAGAATTGATTTAACAGGATGCATCGTCTTACAAATTGCTCCTTTAAAAAACATACTTGGAACAAAAAGATACACATTGTTCCCAGGCATTCATCAACCAGCCCCACTTGGAGAAGACCAGATGGCTAGGGGTCCCCAGGTTGTCCGAGTTTAAGACCCTTGGCTTAAAGAAACCTAAAAATACTCAAGTCACTGCATTTCGACTGTGGTGGTTTTACTGCATGGACTGTACATACAGTACAGGCATCACTGCAGTATTACCAAGGTGAAATCTGGTCTGGTCAAGCTCTAGTGCTCTGAAGCCTTTCCTTTGCTTGGAGCTGCAGTTTTTATCCCTGCGTCTGACACTGGTAGCTAGGCAGTGTGGATCGTTATTAATTGCCAGTGTGGAGTAATAAATCTTGGTGCCCTCTAAGGATTCTCATCCCTGAGTTGATGTACATAGCAGGGTTGTTAGCTGAGACCTATGATAGGTAAGAAGGCAATATGACAGAGGGGTAAAAAAGCATGTGTTCTCAGCGCTATTACCTGATTCAAGAGGCTCTCTTAGGGGAAAGGAATGCTGTCGCTGCTTTGAAGAACAGAGCTTATAGTATGTAGAAGGAAGCTCAAAAGCTGGACCGCAATCTAAGCCTGAATTTAAAGTCCAGAACTATGATATAGTGTTGTAAATCAACATCACATTTTTAGCTCTTCAGCCAATGTCTGGACCATTTACTTCCTGACAGCCAGGAACAGCACCACATTTAATGTTTCTCCACATCAATTGACATCAATTACCCCAATGCTGGTTGTCTAAAGGATCACAAGGCAAGCTATACTGCTGTAGACTTCATGAGTGTTCACACATTACCTTTCAAATGTTTGGAATCAATGTTTTTAAAAAAATTATATAAGCTGTGTAAAAAATAACAAAAAAAAAAAAGATGGCTGCTTGAGTGTATTTTGGAATATTAACAGTTTAACAGTACATACACTGTACATCAAACTCCTTCTGAAAAAAAGGAAAGCTAGGTTTTCCATTATATTACTGCCATAAATCACTACAGTTGTGTAGGAAGATGTACTGTTTACAACATCAACATGCAGACAAATCACTTAAACTAGATTAAGTAAATAATTGTTTTCCATGTTTTTGTACTGATCACTTGCTCACACCTGGCATATTTTCTGCCTGTAGAATTCCTACCTTCTTTGGTTTCAGTTCCACAGGTGTTATTCTGGAGGGGTCCACCATGGGTTTGGGTCTTCGCAGGTTTTCTATAAGACTCTGCCATTGTGTTGGTAGCCCCACAAACACTCCACGCTTTGCATCAAAAGAGGTATGGACTCGGTGCTCAAAGTTCTTTGGTGCAGAAATTTCCGGCCTCTTCTTTTTCTTTTTGCGAAACATTGTCTGGTCCTACACTGATAACCTGTCCAAGAAGAAAGCTTGTTGTTAAAGAAACAGAAAAGCTCAAGTATAACCAGAAAAGCACTTTACAGTGCTAAACATTTTAAAGCCATTTTGTCAGCATAGTACATGCAGAGGCCATTATGTCAATATGCAGTACATTTGCAATCATTGTGAATATAACATCATGGTTATGTTGAGCAGGTGTATGGAGTGGAATAGGTATACAGGGGTGGGACAGTGAAACTGAAACACCTGGTTTTAGAACACAATCATTTATTAGTATGGTGTAGGGCCTCCTTTTGCGGCCAATACAGCATCAGTTCGTCTTGGGAATGACATATACAAGTCCTGCACAGTGGTCAGAGGGATTTTAAGCCATTCTTCTTGCAGGATAGTGGCCAGGTCACTACGTGATGCTGGTGGAGGAAAACGTCCTTCTTGGTGGTATGCTGACATTACCCTGGATACCGTGGCTCTTGATACATCACAAAGACTTGCTGTCTTGGTCACAGATGCGCCAGCAAGACGTGCACCAACAATTTGTCCTCTTTTGAACTCTGGTATGTCACCCATAA
>CM067483.1:13338438-13440220 GCA_034552555.1 Semaprochilodus insignis | reverse complement strand
TATATATATATATATATATATATATATATATATATATATATATATGTAGAAGGAAGCTAAAAATCTAGACTGGAATCTAAGTTTGAATTTAAAGTTCTGACCTAAAGTCCAGATCCATGACACAGTATTGTAAACCGATTTTTAGCTCTTCAACTTGGATCGTTTGCTTCCTGACAGACAGGAACAGCACCACATTTAATTGGTTCTTACACATCTTCTGCTCCAAATACTTCCATACTGACCACCTACTGGACAACTTCAATGCGCATGGGCAAGTTACATTACTGTACACTGATTGGGCGGGCATAAATTACCTTTCAGACTTTTTAGGTGAAATGTTAAACATGAATGGTGGAAGAAATTTATAAAATACTATGTTCATATATGAAATGTAAGCTAAATGTGACAAATATGACAAATATATAAAATTATACACTAAAATTTTTTCTAGGAATTTAGTGCTTTCTAGGAATCCAGTCACGTCTTCAATGTTATTGCAGATTGCAAGTTCAGCACTTTGCTCCTCTAACAACTGCAAAGTGAATTTCTAAGCATGGCTTAGAGCTTCAGGATACTTTGTCATACTGGGCAGTGACACAGCTGAGCCACAGCTAGCCAATACACAATTCACTGCACATAAAAAAAATTGATGTCAAGCTCTCACTCTCTTTGTTCTTAGGACAGAAAATCCAATACAGACATTTCTCCTGGCTGTAAAGAAGTATAAGCACTCTCCGCTAGAGGCTTTCTTCATGCTGAAAACGCCATTTCTGTCTGAAATGCATATCCTCCTTTGTCTGGCCTCGCTGTTGTTTTGGGGTTGTTTCCAGCTTGAGAGTGCTGCTATCGGCAGGGAGTCAAATACATTTGTGTTCACATGTGAAATGAAGGATAGCTGCTCAATTAAGGCTTACTCATTGCGCCTGCCCTTTAAGTGAGAGACAGAGAGTACACAAAGGGCCTGTGGCTGCTGCCTCTGGGTTAAGAGTGCATTAGCAGGATGAAAAGAATCACAAAGGAGGCAACCTTCCCTCACCCTGAACGGCGGCTAGTGACTGCAGACGAGCCTTTCTCTCTCTGACTTCCAGGGTAACTGACCGTTCAGGCCAATGAGGTCGTTTTTTTTTTCACTGCACTTTGTGAAAGCTAAGGACTTTTAGTGACCTTTCACTAGGTGTGTTTTCATTTTGCTGCTTCTTTAATGTACAAGAGATTTGTCAAGGATTCCTCAGCTTCTAGCAAACTCTGGAAATTCAGAGCATGTCTGCATTTAGTGATGGTAATAGGTATTTTTATTGGCCTGTATGGCTTTTTTTTACTTGTATCAATTTCTGGTCTTACGTACTAACAGTCATAATTTGTTTCTACATTACTAGTTTCTAACCTTGCTTTATCTCAACTGTTGCATTTGTATGTATGGGATAGACGAACAACAGCAAACTGGATATTCCATAGTTTTCAACGGAGTACTGAATTGGAACATTCTGCCACCGCAAGCCATAACATTCTGCAGATCACACACTGCAAAAATGATATCTTGGCAAGTAAAATGATCGTATATCTAGTTGATATATCTTATATTTCTCTTCACTGTAATCTTATTATAAGGTGATTTAACTGATTTCTAGATGTTTATTTGTGATTTTAATATGCCAAGATATTTCACTATACTGGCAAATGACTTGGTTTGTTTCAAGCAAATTTCTTAAAATAAGCAACATTATCTGCCAGTACAGTGAGATAATTGGACTTACTAAAATCACTTAAAACAAAATTAATAATAATCGTTTAATAATCTTACAACACTCTCAAATGACAGCTATATAGGAGCAATAAATGGCAAATGTCTCGTTCAAATCCAGATGAACCCAATATTATACGGCAAAAATAAAACAGTACTATGTGTCCTCCTGCTTGGTTCTACTGTGCTGAAGATCTCCCCTGATAATCATCTATATTTGCAGGTAACGCTGTCACCAGGCCAATGTTTGCATGGCTTCATCTCGCTGTCAGCTGCATGCCACTATGAGGTGTGGAATGAAGGTTTTTTTATCGCGAACATATGAATACAGCATTAGCATTAAATACTCATTTAAGACTAATATAGTTTAAGATACAGTACAAAAAGTACAAAATGTGGCACATTGTTTGCACAGGTCACATTTTGGATGACATTCATAAAACGAAATGGAAGATTTACTGTGACATTTACCAAGACCAAATAGCAAATAGACACATTAGATGATTCATAACAAGATTCATAACAAGAAATGAGTGTTTTACTGATTGTTCTACTTCATTTAAATACGACACTATTGATTCATAACACAACACAATCCTGAGAAAAATGACATATAGACCACTCTGATGGTAATGTTTTACACATGCAACAAATGGCACACACCCTAATTATCCAACATATATATATAAAAAGATATATATTTGTATGCACTGTATTCAAATAGCCTCATACTCCCTCCTGTGTGTGAAAAGTAGGCTTTACTTGTAATCCAAATAAGTGAGGAGTAAATTGATATGTTGAATTTCTAATTACAATGATTTTACTGCAAGCAGTTTTAACTTTAAAATTGATTTTACAAAATAGTAAAATTTCCATATTTATTGATAACAATCCATTTCTTACAAGTAAAAACTGCATTTTTACTAGTTAACATTTTTTACTAATGGAATTTTAGTTCTCACATGCAAAACAAATCCCTGGTACCAAACATTTAATATTCCCTGGTAACTTGTATTCCTGAGATCAAAGAAAAAAAGGCATAGGCTATAGTACAGTGTATTAGTAAGAATTGTTACTGCAACAGGAAAAAAGCTTGAATTACAGTATTATCAAGAAATTAAATCTAAAATGTCATTCCTGCAAATACAGTCCTAAAAAACTCAAATTTTAAAAAACTACAGTTCATTTTTATACATCCCTTTTTATAGTAAAAACAACAGTTTAGTTTTTGTTTCTTTCATCGTGACCATTTTGGCAGCAAACCGGAATATATGGTCAAAGCTGGTTTATGCTGGTTTAGAGCTGCTCTAGTGCTGGTTTAGTTGATCACTCAGCACCAAAACACAATATCAGCAAACCAGCTTGCCATTGCTGCTGACCAGCATCCAAATCATGCTGGCTTTACTGGTGGCCAGTTATGCTGTTTTTTTAACAGGGTTTACATACCATATCACACTGTTTTGTTTTTAAAAAGTGAAGAAAATTCTGTTGGAGATTCTAGAGGGAGGGTGATTATACAAAGCTCATCCTGAAAGAAAAATGGAGAAACAAGTCTCAATAAGTGGTATAGCACTAGTTAGCTATTACATGCAACATTAGCTAAAGCATCCAACGTTAGCTAGAGCATGCAACGTTAGCTATAGCATGCAACGCTGGATAGCCTCAAAAAGAGACTGTAGATTAACACTTCTGAAAGGAAAATGTGAAACAAATCTAGCTAGTGTTAGCTAGAATGCAGAAATCAATAGTCTTAAAGAGAGGCTAGAAACTACCACAAAGCTCCTCCTGAGAGGAAAACACTAAAGAGAGGCATACTATCTATACTGGCACTGTCATTATATTTGGTAGCTCATTTTGCTAATACGAGCCAGTGTCAGCTATATGACAAAATTATGCCTCATGCTAACTGATGCTAGTAGCTCTAAGAGACTAGCCAGTATTATAGACCCTGATATAATGAGCCAGACTGGTGAGTAAGCAAATAACCATGGCTATGCACACCACCACTACAGAGAAGATCAGGGGTCAGCCCTGCTGGTGATGTTGCGGCCAGCGATGACTCATTGGCCATGCTCTGCACAAAGGTTGCCCTTGGGGGGGTCAAGAAACCAGATTCTGCTAGCCGGACCCAAAGCCTAATGTCACAAGACAAGGCAAAGTCCAGCTTCTGATCAGCAGCCAAGAACTGATGTCCATCCCTCTTGCATTCTGTCATGCAAACATACAAGAGCGTAATTCAGTCAGGAACTAATATGCTAAGTGTTGCATAAGCATTGCGCTCTGTGTGCTCATGATGTGGAGCAGGGGGAAATTTTAATTGCATCTGACAGGGACACTATGGCGTGAGGTTACTCGCATGGAGGATGCGGGGGGCTGGGTGGGATGGAGACAGAGAGAGTGAAAGTGAGAAAGAAAATATTAAACAGTAAGGGGCAGATTTACTAAGGTTTAGTGGCATTGCAAACTTAATTTTGTCACTGAAAGGTAGCTGTTGAGATTTACCACACAGATGCATTGACGCTTTAGTGGCCATAATAACAAGAGGCGGTTGCTGCCCTTCTGACGTCACATGCCATTCTGTAGTCAACCTCAAGCCCATATTAGCAGCTACAGTCTGAGCTTTATTTCTCTATTGAAAAAGTGAATGAGATTTTATCATGATAAAGCACATACTCTGATTTACCACTGCTTTTCAATGCATGTGAAAAACTTGGCTGCAATTACTAAACATATATTTTTAAACACGTTAATTTACTGTAGAAGGAAAACACACTTCATGCTCTTCCTACTATTCCTAATTGAGGGAAATATATTCTAAAACTGAATAGTTTTAGAAAAGCAATGTTTTAAACTGCTATTTTCTTTTAGGTAGAATTTTCAAGCCTATGCAAGAGCGAGTTTCCGCTAAATAACAATTTCATAGTGGTCTTTTCCAAATGGTTGCCTAAAGCACATGCTTAATCTGTTTGGTTTTGCAGTCCCTGGTTTACTGAAGCTACTCCTTAAGTCATTATTCCTGTGCTGTGGCTTCTGTGTGTGCTGTGGTAAAAATGTCACGAACGGTATTTAATGTAATGAACATAGCTAAGAAGTTACACTTAAAATCATACAATGCCCAAATGACAAATAATCTGTAATTTTTTGCAAATTCCTGCTGTGTTATATCATTTTTATCAACCTTATGAGTCACAGTTTGGACCTGAAACAGAAGGATAGTATTTTGTTTAGGAAAACATAATTAAAATATGTAAAAAGGACATCTCCTTAATATCTCTGTTGGAAGGACAAAGCACACTTGCTTAAAGGGAACCTATTACACTCCTTTTTTAATGTTCATAATGTTTTGTGGTTACTGGAATGGATTTACATGCTTCGATGTAAAACACTCTGTTTAGGCTCCTGTGAGCTCAGTGTGCTCTGATTGGCCAGCTTGCCCACTACATTCTGATTGATCAACCACCGGACATCCATCCTGCTACAGGTTGTGCCCCCAAAGGGCTATGACTATTCTGCCGTATCAACAAGTCGATAGATCCACCTTTGCAAACTACACTGGAGCAGAAAAAAATTGCCAGTAGGCGGGTAATAAGGACTGTGTTCCGAGATGACATCGCTTTGTAACAGAGAAAAGCACTGCTCTGATGTGTACTTTGGGTTTTATAACTTTGCAGACTGTTTACATGCACAAAAAACTACATAACATACCCAAGGAAAGAGAAAACAGGACATGTATAATAGGTCCCTATAAAGTCTCCAGGGGAAAAGAGCCCAGTAATCTCACATGTCTCTTCTTGATTCAAAGAGCACCAAAGAGCATCCATTGAGCAATGAAATGTTCTTCTGGGACCATAAAAAGCATGTAATTCAAACACGTGGTTACACTGAACTGGTAATATGTTTATTACAAAGCTGTGCCTGTGTTGGCCACCCCCACTGACACAAGCTTAAATATCTGTCAGTAAATCTAAGTCTGTGGAAGTGTTTTTTGCTGATTTGCTCACATGCTTGACTACATCATTTGATCAGCTGAAGTCGTACATTAAACTTCTAAATGACCCTTGTTTGTCACAGACTACGTTTTTCTAGGTGATGATATAATAGGGAGCATTTTTTTGTGTCCACAGATGTCAGCACCGCCAGACCAAATATTTTGCCTTGGTTTGTTTTACCTGTACAAGCAGATCAATGTGTATTTACTGGAGGATGAAATCTAAGCCAGTTTGCTCTCTGGCTGCAAGTGATAACAGCCCCTACACGAAACCACCACGAACAGAATCTGTGTTCTCCAAATGGGCTGCGGTTTGGATTTTACCGCTATTGATTTTTTGAAGCATGACCACCCAACCACAACCTGAGCTAACGCCTTGGATGCTTCACTCCCTACATCTGTACAGAAGGAGCATACAATGTGGCGTGGTTTGTTCTGAGATTTACAGGATGTAGCCAATTTACCCATTTCTCAGTGAGAGGTCTCAAGCTTATGGACATTCCAACATTGCTTTGAGAGCTGTTTTGTGGTCTTTGACACCTTTAGGCCAAATCACAGACCAATGCCACTCTCTGTGGTCAGCATTTGAAAAAAATGCACTACAAAGCTTCAGAAATCCGTCAACTGCATCACTGCACTCCCAAGCATTTTCAAGCACTAGCTTGGTGCCTTAGCAGTTTGAAGGGCTTCTCAATGACAGAGTACTGTAGAGGCAAAATCGGATTTTGCATAGTGTCCGTAGTCCTCTGAAAATGAACAAAAATGAAATAGCATTATCGATTTACGCATCTTAATCTTACTCACAAGTTCTGTTATCAGCCACACATAGCCGAGCAAGTTTATGGCTGTCTCCAAAGCAATGAATCATTGATTTCACTGAGTGCATATGGAAAAAATATCTGCATTAATCTTGACTTTTTCTTGCTGTGTTAAGAATTTATGGCCGACGTAGGCTTACATCTAATCCTCTGAGATATGACCTTGTACAGACCTTACCCCATCAAAATACTGCAGCCGAACACACTCACGCAAGCTGCCAGGGCTACAGAAAAGCTTTTATTTCAGACAGATATACTTACATTTGAATCGGACGCCCTTTTAAATGCTTCAATTGACCTGAAAGAGAGTAATGGAAAAAAAATCCAATCAGGATTCTGCTCTAACAGCAGGTAGCAGAGGGATCGTTGTAATGAAAGCTGTAAATGAGCTGAAATCAAATGCTCATTCCAACAAAGTGTCAATGGCAGTTCTGCCAGACTGCGGCCTCTGACACTATTGACCATAAGCTACTCCTACAGGGTCTGCGGAAGTTTATCAGTCTGATGCTGCCCTAAATTGTTTTCACTCTCACTTGACTGGGAGACAGTTCAGAGGGTATCATTTATCAGAAAGAACAGTCTTCACTCCTGCAGGGCAACCTTTTAATGCCAGGACCACTATGTACAGGTAGCATTTATCTCCCGACCCATCGAATATTTTGTGTATTGAGATCAAAAAAGCCTGTATGTTTTCCGTCTACTTATACTTAAAATGACTGTTCTTCCAATCAACAACACAATACTCAACACGTAAACAATGAAACATGTATAGGCCTCTAGTAGGTGAGATTTTGGAACAGAAAAACACTTATTTGTACTGTACTGAAATGTAATCCATTACCTTCAATATGAACACTGTAACACATTACATTAATAATATTTGGATATCACCAGAGCCATGTAGAGAGAGAATCGCATCAACGGAACTTCAAAATGCTTCATGGTCACGTGTTTGTCGTAGACTTCAAATAGTTCCAGGAAGTTATTGGTGGGTAATTTGAAACAGATAAACCTAAAGAGAGAACTGTGTTTTTTGGTAATTAGTAGTCAATTATGCATTTATCTACATCTTACTTCCAGTTCAAGTTTCTTCAGTTCTGTTTGGCAGTATAACATATGCTTTAAATCCATTAATTTACTAAATTATGTAAATTTGATGTATTACCAAAATAGCTCCCTTATATATATCTGCCTTATTATAACGTTAGCTTGTACTCCAAAATGGATATCCACATCTCATCTCATCCACCCACCACACCATGTTATATTTAGTATTGTAAAAAAATCACATTTAGATGATTTATTAAGAAACAGAAATTTACTGTTAACATGGTTAAAGTAGTTAATGCTATGTGGGGCTAACCTTATTCAGTATCCTAGCCCAATCTGTTAGCTGTTAGCATTTCCTAAATCCGACAATTTAGTGGGAGATAACCCACTAACAAGCTTTAGTGCTAATGTTAACCAAATTTAGATGTGCTGATAATATACAGTCTAAATATTTAAACGTCTTATTTCTTGAAGTGCATAACAAACGTTATATTCTGCTGCATCTCTACTATGCTGCTATTATTTGCTGCTACCTTCTGGAAACTATTGAGAGGTTCCACGATCCACCATTGCTGTAAAAAAATGGTCCACTGGGATGAACAGAGTTGACGCGACTCTCTCTCCCTACATGGCTCTGGATACCACATGTCTTAAATTTGATCTGTCAGCTAGATTAGTAGGTGGGCCAGCTGTGTACACTGATTATCATTAGAGAGGTCAAAGCAAGCTTGTTTTATCCCTGAACTGATGAAGCACAGCAGTAAATGTAATGTATTTTGAGCATTCTGAACATGTCTCTAATGACAAGTAACGTACAACACTTGCAAGTGATTGCACTTGCTATACATGGGTCACATGAGAGACATACTAGTAAAACAGGGGTGCTTTATGAGAGTCAGCAGTGCAGATGTGTTAACTTATTCTCACTTATTAAACCAACAAAACAGGTCAATTAAACAGGAGTGCACACACTGTTGCATACGACCATTAAATGCCAGCTACATCATCCCCTTTGCTCCGCTGCAAGAGTAAAGAAGCAAATCAGTCTGACCAGTGTTGTTCAGATTTTTGCATGTGATTATACACTACAGTACTGTACAAAGGTTTAAGACTCCTGAACAAATTCTAGTTAAAAAACTGCTGGACAGAAAGCATTTCTTTGCTCATAAAAACACTAACATTATAATAAACATATGATATTAATACAATATATAGTAACTTTATACAAGGTTAACTTTCACAAACATGAGAGCCAGATGTCCTTTACAGGGCATTCGTGTATTTACAAGGCTTCTTTGGATCCCACAGAAGAACCACTTTTGATTCCTCAAAGAACTTAAAGATGTATTTTTGTCAATAACGAATGTGAGCGTCAAGGACCATTATGGAATATAAGCAATCTCCATGTCATGTATGTCATGTAAGCCATGACTCTTAGGCAATCATACTGAACTCATCTTTTTAGGTCAGTTTATTTTCGGATGAAAATGTTTCAAATGTACTCTGCGTGCTTCTGAAACTGCCATTGTGCTCTTGAACGTTTTATTCTACTAGCATAAGTGTTACAGATACTATCAGGTGGCCTAAGATGACAGATGCTTTAACAATAACTAAGCAAGGTGAGACTTATCAGGGTTTGAACACAATATTAAGTTGTGCATTAATTATTTAGAACAACTTTCTCCCCATCTCATAAATATATCATTTACTGAAACATTTCTTTGTGTTAGGGGTCTATAGCAGATGTGCCCATAAGTGATTTGATTGTAATGCACTGTACAGCAGACAACTACTGTTACAACTTACAACTCTTTAAGGCGGTTAACTATGGCTAAGGTGCTAGTTTAAGCCACTAAAATCAATGAATGCTTTAGCCTGTTGCTGATTATTTGCACTTTCACAGTTAATTTGTACTGCTTAATGTCTATATGTTGAGTCTAATTAGATCCACAGAGGCCTATTCAAAAGTAAACATTTCTGTAACTCTGTTAGCTTATGATCTCTGGGATTTTTCTCCCAGTACACATGAACATTTTCAAACTCAGAAATCCAGCAACTAGTAATAAATCAATGTAATACTAAGAAAGACAAACAAAAAAGGAAACACAAAAAGACCTGACAAAAATTATACACTGAAAAAAAGCTGAAATACTGTTGACATCAAACGATTTTTTATCAAACAACTTTCTTTAGTTAGTTACAATTTTTTTGCAATTAGTATGTTATTGTAAACAATAAGAACAATAATTCCTGTTTTGTTTTTTAGGTTGTTTACTGGGTAAATTTATTGCAAATGCAATTCCATCTTCAGGTCCGTTCTTTACACAGTATCCCAGTCCTCAGTGTCCAAACGGTACTATATTTTATAATACATAACTAGCTAATTAAAATCTAATGGCATTTTTATTGCCTAGTATTATCATTATTGCTACTACCATTATTATTATTATTATTATTATTATTATTGTAGTTGTTGTAATTACTACAGTTACTGTTGTTGTTGTTGTTATCGTTATTGTTATTGTGCTCTGTTGTTTACTCAGTGAATGTATTGTCAAAGCTAACAAATAAAGTCCACATTCCAATCTGTTTTCTGCATAATGCCAAAGTCCACATTAGCAGAACATAATCACTCACCCATGCAGAACAAGAAAAATATCCTTTCATAGCCACACTATATAACAATTTCACCTTAAAATAACAGCTTCAAGTTCATTTTGATGGTACACTTATTTATTTAGGGATTGATAATAGGGAAAATGGGCTCTCTGGCACAGTCAATACAGGGCTATGCAACTTTTAGAGGACCTCTCAAGAACTGCGTAACACTTTACAGTACCATGTCATAAACCAGTAACCAAGTATCTTCAGCTAGCTATAAGAAGAAGCTAGATCAGTATTTCCAGCCTGAGGCAGAGGTTATGAAAGAGACCAAAGAAGATGTTGTTGGAAGAAGCAAGGAAAAAACTGAGATTGACCACGCAAGAGACCAGAGTAAATCTTGAACTGGCTTTTACTCGACAGCGAGAGCTAAACTAGTTAAAAGAATGCAAGACAGTCTCAAAGCTATCAGGAAAACAACAAAAAATGTGTTCATCAAAAGAGTTTCACACCAACTACACCTTCAAAGTTTGCAACTTCCTGTAAGACAATCCTGCAACATTACTCTACCTTGTAAGTCGACATGGTTATCTCTCTTATGATGTTGTCTTTGCTGGTAATGTACCAAATTCTAACTTCCTGGGAGAATCTGAATCCTCTTCACATGCACAAGATTTCACACTGGCATATGGATGATACAAATTGAGATTGAGACACTGACACTGCACTAACTAGCCTACAGCTCAGAACATAATGATAGCACATGCAAAACATCTACACATTCTCCAGCTAACAATAACAACTTATTTACAACTTAAGAGTCTCTATTGCTTCCATCACACTTGCCAGTACTGGGACTCTACAATATTTTTATAGCAACATAGCAATCCTAACATTAGTTTGAGAGTACCTAAACACATAAGCACTCCATGGGTCCATCAGAGTGTGCGTGGGAGGGGGTATAAAGATACTGCACAACAGTCCTCCAAGCTGAACTGCAGAGCAGCCAATAATAAAAGCTTTTCATTTCCACTGCCAAGCAGTGGTGCAGTTAGCACGGTGGTGGGCAGGTAGGGTAGCAGTGGTGGGATTATCGTGGAACACCTCCTCGCTGATTCAATTTCTGTACTACCACTGACTGATTTTACGCAAAGAAAAAAAAATCAGTGTCAGATTGTGAGGAGTGGGTGGGGGACTCCAGCTCATCCTGTATTTGTATTTGTGTAAGCAGGAATAAGCATAATTGTAGCCAAATTACAAAGCTGGATTTCCTAGAAACATTTGAGAAATGCTAGATGAGTGTGTGACTCTGCAGTGGAGCGAGACAGTGAGAGTTCTCCTCCATCACATTCATTATTGTGACCCGTTCGCCCTTTGAGTATAATGAGACTGCAGTGTGTGTGAGTGTCTGCAAGTTGGTTTTTGTGCTTTTGCAGGACAAAAATGTCCCGACTTTGTATGAAAACCAGAGAAAACACGCAAAGTCTGGACTGATGAAATGGTCCTAACTTTATAATGTTTACAGCAAAATCTCCATATTTCATATCTATGAGCTTCAGATTGAAAACCACAGGACATTATGACACACTAAAAAAAGAGCGAATATTTTTGAAGCCCCAGGAAACAGGCAGTAAAATGTTAATATGTTTGTATGGTACTAAATTTAAGTTTTATATCAAACATTCAGCAAAACCTAAATGAAAAATGATAAAACGCAACTTAACAACTGCTGATCAGGCCTTTTTCGAGATCTTTGTGAGCGTGGCTAACGACCAGCTTGATTGACAGCTCTCTGTTCCACACTCCTAGCTTGTTCTGCCACTCATACAGAACTAAAATCAATAGCCAGCTTTTTATGTGACACTTTTGGTTATGCTGTTTGGCTTTAGATCGCCAAGTTTTTCTGACTCTGAAACAGGTTTGTGTGAACCGGGCAAAAGACATCAGCCTTGTGATTGGTTAGGAAATGCTTACAAAAGCATTACTCAAGATTATGACTGCTCATTTTACATGGAGAGGAGAGAAGCATGGTGAAATACAGAAGACATTATTAGACTATGGGATGGTTTTCGTATGACATACTTTGTACATATATATTGTGGCCTAGAGAAGCGAGATTAACCTAATTAGAAAAGGAAAAGTAGACTTAGGTTCCCTTAGAATAACAAACTGTAATGGTCTTCTATATTAATTTTGTGTCATAAGAAAACGACGGCTGCTTTCTCAATCTCATCTACAGCTCTGCTTATCATTGAAGCATACAGTTGTATTATATCCTCTGCTAGGGCTGGGCAATATGGCCATATTTATCATTATTGTGAGAAACTACTTCACAACACGCCACAAAATGCTTTTCTGAGCATATCCTGGAGATCGTCAGTGCTTAAAAACACTCACCAACTGCATGTATGATAACAAAGGGAGATTAATTAGTTCTCTTTTATTGAATTTAGTGCGACTTGTTATGTGAAATGTTGAACATACACCACTGTATTTATAGTTGTTTAAACATAGTCTTTCTGATCTCTGATCCTGCTGTTTGTTTTGATGCCGCTTGTTTCCCACCTATTGTCTCTGATTTTAGATCAATTACTCAGGCAGCCTTGTAACGGCCTCATTTAATACAGCCAGGGAGAGTACATTAAACTAAACTCTGTCTACTAAAGGCACACATTATTTGCTCCATTGGTCTGGATTTTCATTTCAGATGGAACCATCAGTTATATAGAGTACAACTTTGAAGCAGTGTACAGATATAGTGAGTTTTGCTAAATAACCTCTCTGTCAAATTGGCATCTTATCAGTTTCTTTTGCTACAGTCTTCAAGCCAAGAGGGCCATAAGGCCATTCTCTGAGTAGAAAGTTTAGACCAATTTTGGCCAGTTGTGTTTTGCACACAGAGGAATTTGTTTTGCGGAGACCCTCCGGTCACAAGGCTGGTTCCCTAACCACCAGCTGACGCCTGTCTTGTGAAGGTGGTGTAGATGGTCAGTGAGTGCTGTGACCTTTCAATTACTTTACAGTTTTCTGCACATTTGGTGGCTTAAAATTACACACAGTTGCCTTATTTATTAGTTCTTTGTATTATAGAAGATGACCTTTCTCAAGGAAAATGCTTTCACTGTTCACTGGTATCTGACTTAATCTGATTAATAATCTTTTAATCCTGAATGACTTTGATATGATGTGTCCCAAGTAGCACATCTAAGAAAGCAGTTTTCTTATACACCAGCAGCCACACTCCAACAATTAAACAAGGCGGTTGTTTTAAGGATGAACGGGGAAATGTCAAATTTAATTACAACTGCATTTTATATAAAGGTGCCAATGCATATATGCTGACTCTGCTGTATTTGACTGAATGGAAATGTGGTGCATAATTAAAGCATGTGACTTGTTTCTGAGCCTATAAAACACCCAGTAAAGCAGTTGGGTATTAATGCACTTTGAGCAGAATGTATTTCTAATAATACTTGTTTTGTCTGACGTTACTTTATTTCTTCTTTGTGTAAATGTTTATCCGAGTAGACCGAAGGATTTGCTGAGGAGGAGAAGAAGCAAGTTGGCGTGTTTCTCTACAGCTCTCTGCTTCAATTACTCGCTTGCAGTTCACATGCCTATATCACTGGCAATGTTATGTCTACACATATCAGGCTTTTTTTCTGCATACTGTGATTAAGCATTCTTCCAGGGTTCATGGCACTCTGGTTGGAAAACGTGTCGAATAATATGGCTTTTATCCAAGATGAAGCTCGACTGGGGCCTGAGAAAGTGATATGTGGTGATTGCTCTAGTTTCTGGCATTTGAAAAAAGGGATTTTGTGGGAGAAGAGTTTCTGACAGCGAACGTGTTCCTCTGCCTGAATCTTAGTGACACAGATACGGTGGCCCTGTGCTGCAACTGGGAGAGAAATTTATGGCTAAGGAGCTTACAGATCATTTCAAAGCAACAAATACAGTGTTTTTTTCATCAAGCAATAGCTAGTTCACTAGTGCCAAGCTCACCAAGCCAGGAAACATTCACCAAGTACTAAGGGAGTGATAATGCATCATGTAACATTACTGTGATACTGCAGTGCACATCTGTGGCAGTGTGCATTGTGGAGATGTGACAACACACTACACAGAATGCACATATTAATAATAATCAGTCATGTATTTGTTGTTTTTCTTTTCCAGTACAAATAACCTGGAAAATTTGTAGAGCCAGGGGTGGAAATGCTCCAGAGCCCAGTTCTGGGAATGAAAGTCAGGAAAATGCAGGTGCTATTTATATAGGAAAACTGCTTATAGTTGTTGCCCTATTTTAAAGTGTGTGCATAAAGCAAAAGTGTCTATGAATGCAGCTCAAGTCTAACCTACAGCCCATTCAACCAATGGAAAGTCACAGTCTCAAGTCACAGGGTTCACCCACCCAGTCTCCATGGTAACAAGTGTCAGTACACCATGTGTTTGGAACGTGAGGGCATGGCTGCATTCATTTGAATATGTAGCCTAATCAACGGAAATGGAGTTATAACTTAAGATTCAGGAAGGTACATGCCTGGAGCCCCCTCCTGCTTCCGGTGTAGCACCCTATTGACATTCTTACCTTCCGTTTCCCGTTCTCACAATCCCCACCTCCATCCCATGTAAGCTTCTTTCCTCAGTCCTACTACAGTTAGAAGGGTGTCAGGGCTTCTTGCTATAGGCAGAAGCTGCCCAGAACACCAGTCCAATTTCTTAAGAGTTCTCGCCCCTCCCTCAATCAGTCTTCCCTCATAGTAACACCACATGTTGAAGGTATGTTCAACTTACAAATTAACATTACTGGATGATTCTTCTGTTTATCGGTGAAAATGTCAGTCAGTTGGCTTAGTTTCAAATGCCCACTATTATATAACATGCGACTTCAGTATAAAGTAAAGACTGCTAGCTAGATACCCTGCTAATGTCAGATACTCTTTGTAAGCTAGGAACCTAAACATAAACATATCTAACATAAAAGTAACTGCACACTGAATATTTGTGACTGTCTGAACCACACAATGAAATAACTAATTTAGTATTTCAGATGCCATAATAGTTTTTTGACAATTTGCTTTGTAACCTGTCTTGTTGGAAGATTTGTTTGGATTCCTGAGTCACTTATATCACTAATCAATGGTAGTTTAAATTGAAAGGTATAATCTCATTTTAAGGTATATCTCAATTTGAAAATGCACCAGAAACAAGCAATCCTATGCCATTCCTATCCCTGGTTTTAGCAATGGCATCTGCACAAATATTATGTTTGGAAAATTGCACTACAGACCTCAGTCAATCAGTCATTTTATAAGGCATTCCCTAATGCTACATAACGGAAGCAACCTGCATCACCAGGTACAAGTACTTTATGGAAAAAAAAAAACATTGTTGTGCCGCTTAAAAACGTCAAGACGAAAAGAGATACTAATACAAGAATCAACGCTGGACTTTTCGCAGATAGAGCAAACTATTGCATGTGAATAGGATGAAGTTGGACGATGTTCCATGTGGACAGGCTTGTAAACTTAATATGTATGTTGGACTGACTGAGTGGCTGACTTTACATGACTAATGAAGTACAAAAACGTATTTGAAGAGTACGATTTGAAAAATAAGTGACACCATATCAAATAACAAACAATACTTTGTCTTGGGACAATGAGTATTATAGCCTTTTCTTAATGCTGATATATTTTAGCTAGGTTCCTTGTAAAATTAGCCATGATACTAATTGCTGTTAACAGATTGAAATTTTAGCTGTGAAAAACAGACAGCACTCAATGTGCTCTAATGAGATGCAGGCTATACTGAGTGTTTTGATCTCCTCTCAAGCAACATTACCATAAAGCCATACTTTTATCATCTTATCCAAATAAGGAAGAAAGACAATACTCTTAATAAACTGTCTATCTCTTCACTAGAACGCAATATACAAATAATGGATAATACAATAGATTATGCATTACAATAGCTCTGTGTTGATGGGAGGCGGATCCAAAGAGTAAAACAATGTTCCAGTGCTGTTGTAGTTCACCTATTTAACCACTAGAGGTTGAGTATCTTGAATTTTGATTAATGCACCTTTGCATGGTTTTCAACACCATAGTTTGTATACCAATAAGCCAATCAACAACCTACTGTGGCCCCCTTTCCTGTATCCCCGCTAGAGTGGTGTGACTGCTATGTAACAACATAATTATCTAAAAATAAAGATGTTCAAATTGTGCCTCAAATACAGTGACTATAAAGATGTTTTTGTTTTAACACACCCATTTACAAACTGCAATTCCTTCATCAGTTGGTACTTTTTTATATCTACCAGAACACTATTCCTCAAATATAGATCAGACCAGCATAAATGCAGAAAAAAACCAACTGACATCATCTTATAAACCCATTTAAAAAAAGCCTGCGAGTCAGTGGATAAAGAACTTCTCTCTCTGTGCTACTGAATAGCTAAATATCCTCTGTGGTTTCCATCTGGGCCTTACGCAGTTCTTTCCTCTCTGTGGAAAAGACGTATCATCAGGAAGTGCCCAATAAGACAGGCCAAACCGGCTCACAGGGTGTAATTTATTGATAGAGTGGGCCTCCCACCCAAGATCTACTGTAGCATGCTTCCTTGCTAAAGGGGATGATTAGATTGTTCATCTCTTGTCTTCAGGCTGCATCTCCATGGGAAAAAAACAGCAAGACTTTTCAACAACTGCCTCTGCAGTGTCTATTGAGTTCATGACTGACCTGTGATGAACTCGGCATGCAATGGCAAAGCATGAAGCTACAAAGCAAACCCTTTCATTAGGTTTCATTAGCCTCACGGAAGGGGTAAAACCTACCAACCCTGCACTTTTTACTCATTTGAATCCTTGAACGCATACCTCAGGTCCATAGCTGTACTTTCCACTGGGGACAGTGGGAAGCCCATCCACTCTTGAAAATGCAATTTTTGTAACCACCTACTCAAAGTTAGCTAGGTGCTGTGGAGGGCATTGGTAGTAGCATAGCAGAATAGCCCACCGTAGATGCTTTGTATATCGCTGCTGTTGGAACAGACTTGTATCTCCAAAATGCTAAATTTACAGTAGAAGGAAAAGACATAAATTACTTTTATTACATATTATTTAATTAATTACATATTACTTGTATACTTTTTAAACTTACTTTAATACTTTTAATAAGTCAGTGGAACCAGATATTTTCTTCCAAGAAATGTTGGTCCATTCATCATAACACTCAATATAAAGGGCACCATGTGCAATTATGCCAAAATCAATATGACAATAATATAGATATGGGGTCTTATTCCAACCACAGCGATATGCTTACCTTGCATTTAACTTACATTCATCGAAACATCTATTAAATTCACCATAATTTTCTCCCAGCCTAAACTTGGCCCTAAGCCTAACCTTTACCTCAACCCAAAACCTAGTTAACCTTTACCTAACCTTTACCTCAACCCAATACCTAGTTAACCCTTAACCAGATAATTTCACTACATAGTTTGATAATAATTTCAACAGCTCCAGAAAATCTATATGGGCTATATAAATAAAGTCTTCTAGAGACAACCATTTATGTGATTATGCTAGAAGTAATCAGTTCTGAGAAGCATTACTGGCTGAATGCTTTTAAAGTGAAGTTCACTTCACTATTGAAGTCTGTTCACAATATTCAAAACTATCAAGCAAAAAGGAAGAACTAAAAAAAAGTCAAGCTCCGCAAGCTCCACAGACGAATATAGTGAAATGAGCTCACTAATGTTAACTCATGCTAACGCTAAGATTTGAATTGCTTGAACTGGAAGCTAGCTCCTATAGCCAATGCTACTTTTTTACAGTTGCTACAACTGTACATACAAATTCATAAAATAGCTTTCAGGGTTTTTTTGTACTTAGCGGGCAGGGGTGTGCTCCAATTCCATAGTGCACCCCCCACCTAATCGACACTTCTGTCATTAAAACAATGCCTTGTGCGTAACAACCTGTAACTGGTCTTCTCTATACATATATAGTATATTCTAAAATTATAAAATGACTAAATATAAATGAAAAAACAAATAAAAAATGTATTACTGTTTTATTATTGCTGATAAAAGGCAGTTTTACACTTGCATGGCAGTTTGTAGATCAATTTGTGTTAGATGTTAGAAGTGTTGGGTTGCTAACAATCCAAGGTATGTATGAATGACTAGCAAAACATGTATGCTTTTAGGGCTTGAACTCGTAGTTACTGGGCACCTTAATTTCTTAATGCGCTTGTCTGTTTTAGGGACTCGTTTTACGGACACAGTTTAAGCCTAGTTCCATCCCAAAATGGATTTTCAATGAAGCAGGACTGTTGCATCCAAGGCGAGACTTAATGTGCATCTACCAGACAATTACATGGTTGTACAAGGACAACAGACAGACGAAGGAGCCTTTTCTCCACAGAAGGACAGCGGGTCCTGTCGTCTTTTGGCTGTTCCAGCTAGGCTAGGTCCAGTGCCATGGTGGGAGCAGTCACACTCGGCTGATGAAGTGCACTGCGAAGCATGACCACAAACGCTCTGGGGGCCAGCGAGAGATCAGCACTGACAAAAACCTTAATGTGTGTGGAAGGCTTGAGTCATGCGTGCTCATGCCTAGCCTTCATCTGTAGGCCTCACCTCAGCTTCTCATCCTTCACTGCCAGTCTTTTTTTTCCCTGTCTATCGTTTCTACCTCTCCCCTGGCTCTCTCATGAAGAACGGGTCAGCAAAGAACGTGAGAAACCTCAGCCTCTGTATTACTGGGAGTTAATTAAGGCCTTTTGGGACATGAAGGCTGTGTTGGAGGGTTAAGAGATTTAGCAGTATTCACTCAACCCTTCTGTCTAATGATAGAGAAGTGTCTTGATTAGTCCTAACCCTTTCGAATCGATCCTCCAGTGAAAATGAGTAAGTCTGTCAATGTCACGCATCTACCATACCATCCAACATGTGCTTTTGAACCACTGACTAAGTCAAAGAAGCACAGGAGGGCCAAGTCACCCATGTTAATATGCTCATGAAAAACTCAGTTAACTTCTAGCCCAGATGGCAGAAATCAAATCAGGTCAATCAAATTCAGGATGGCCTACATTGCAACTCCTGGTGACATACTGAAATGTAAACAGTAGTTATAAACGGCAAAGATGCCAGGCAGAATGCTTTTTAAGGTTTTATTTAAGGATCTTTAGATATTCTATCAGGGCGAAAGAAGAACTATATCAGCCGCCTGATCACAGGCATCTAAAAATACTATCCTGCATTGTGATATTTGCAGCTTTGTTGAAACTTGTGATTCTGACAACCTGGCAGGCGTATGCAGATCTGAAGCTCTTCCTGAGACGTGGCCTAGTCCCACAAATATTCGCTTCACATGTCTACTAAGCACAGCTCTCTAAGCACGTCCACCTCAGCCGTTTGATCAGACGAAGTCTGTGCGTTCATACTGACACTGGAGATGTGGGATAAGGCGACTGTGTTTGTTTGTCTCTTTTCTAACAGTGACACAAGTTACAGATTTACTCTAACCCAAGACTGCACTCTCCAAAAAGATGTACCATCCAGGTATTTTAAAAGTTGCATTGACTCCATATGTTCTGTTTTGACTCCAGGCTTTTTATTTTATTCTTCTACTCAAGAAAAAGTTATGAAGTGGTACAACTATGCAACTTTAACGTAGGAAAGGTTCACTGTAGTGAAACGAATTTAAGGCATGGAATTGGAACTTAATGGCCACGTTCTACCTCTGATGACATAGTTTGTACATGTGGTTTGGGGGACTAACATTTGCCTTGATAGAACCCATTTTCTGACCGTGTATATTAACTTAAGCTCTTTATTGAAACTTTCAAAGCCTAGTGAATTTATTAATGGTACAAATCTCAGCTCCAAGAAATGGTGCAATATGTAAGTATGTGAAAATCTAATTCAGGCAAAATGCAGTTTGTAAATTCTTTATACTTGTTTCATATTTGATGTCTGCACACCTTTCAAAAAAGCTGGGACAAGAGCATGTTTACCACTGTGTTACATCACCTTTCCTTTTAACAAACACACTTCAGCTTAGAGGCTGAAGACGCCAATTGATCCAGTTTAAAAAGTGGATTTGTCTTCCTTTCTGTTCCATCCATCCTTTCTGTCTTTCATCTTCTTCCCATACAACCCAACATAAGGTATGTTGCTCCAAAATGTGTTTACATTTTAGAATGTTAAAGAGGAATACCACAGATTTTCTACATTTTTGCATCATTGTGATATAAACAAAGTCATTCAGAGAGGTTTGGTATAATTTGGTTAGTTTTAAAAAAAGTTTCAAACTCTGATTTTCTTTACAGTACCAGTGATAGGAACAAGGGGTCGCAATATCTACATCACAAATACAGCCATTTTATTTTCTATCTAAGACCATCAGTGAACCGGCACATGCCTTATTAGTTTTAATATGCAATATCAATGATGGCAAAAATCTAATTTGCCTTACATTGCTCTTCATGCACCTCTCCTCCATGAATGGATTAAAATAAATGGATTAACAAGGTATTTTAGGCCCAACACCTTGTGATAATCTGAGAAATTGGGCTGTTTAATCATAACCATTTCATGTTAAACCTTTCTGTGAGGGAACTTTTAGAGGCGTTGAACGTCTTACACATCTGGCTCCCATCACTACCACTGTGAAGAATCCTGACCCTGCAAGTTTCTCTACAACAAAGCATTTCACACCAAACCACTCTGAATGATTTTGTTGACATGTTAACCATTTAATTATGCAGGAAAATCAGTGCATCTCCCTCTTAAAGGTTCCTTCACAGATGTTCAAGTTGTGCATGCTATGAGCACTAATACACCCCCTTTACCAGAACAGGCCCTGACTTTACGCTGGTAACCAGATGAACTGTATTTTTCACATAAATATTGTTCCATAAAAAATCATTAGACCACAACCTGAATTTGTGGATGCAGTGACAAACAGTCCTTATTGACAATGGTTTGTCAAAGTATTCCCCAGCCCATATGGTGATATCCATCACAAAAGCATGCCTGGTATTAATGCAGTGCCGTCTGAGGGATTAAAGGCCATAGTCATTAAGTTGTGGTTTTCAGCCTTGCCTGTAACAGACGGGGATTTCTCTGGATTCTTGGGAATATCTGATGATTTTATGCACGTTGGAGGGTGAAATACCTAAAGTCCTTGCAACTACTCATTGAGGAACACTGAGTGGACATTTCAATAATCCATCTTTGCTCATAAGGTATTAGGCCCTTTCTGGATGCTGCTTTTACCCAAGCATGACAGCATCAACTGTTTAAGAAGTGTTTTAAACATTTCACAACGTTCCTAGTCTTAAACTGCTACCGAACCAGCTTTTCTTCGAACATGTTAAGAGTGAGCAGACATAAAATACAATGAAGTTGAAAAGTTAAAAACATTACATATCTTATCATTTCATTGTTTTCATTTAAATGCGTGTCTAAGTGGATTTGCTTTCGGTTTCTGTTTCACATAATGGCCCAACTTTTTTGGAACTGAGGTTTGTACTTTCCTTAGTTAATATTAATGGAACTCCAAGTACAATGTAATCAAATCAAATCAGAAACATTACAATCACTAATCACAATTAGCGATTGTCATGCTTCTGATCTGATTAACGTCAGGCTGATTAACAGAGCTGATTTATGAGACCGAACTTTAATTGTGAGACCACCATTTATTAGAGGACCCACTCCAGGATGCAATACAGCCCTTATTCCTTTGGTACTGCAGTCTTAGGACCACATCACTTCCTACAACCTGTACTTCTCACACCGATTCAGCCAGACGTCTGGAGCGTTTCTCGAGCATGTGTGCTGCCTGCTGCTGCCCTGACCAGATCCGTTCACCTGAGCACTCCGCTCTGCCTACAGCCGCTGACAAAAACACAGCATGACAGCGACAACTGGCCCAGTTCTCGGGCAGCTTCCAGCCTCCCCCCATGGACCTCCGGCTGCCATTTACCAGCTTACACGAAGAAGGCGGAGGGGAGGAGGATTTCAGCTTGATCTCAGAATGCAGGAGCCTCTCCACAGGGTGGCTGCTATCAGGGACCACAGAAGGAGAGTAAGGGAGGTGAGACAGAGAGAGAGTGAGTGAATAAGAGAGAAAGAGAGAAAGGGGGGAGGTGTGGTGGTGGGTGAGAGGAAGGTGAAAGCACTTCCACGGCTGCTGCGGTTCCCTCATTTAGACCTTCTCTTCCCCTCCCTCCTTCATCACCACCTGAGCTTGGTGCATTCTGTTCTCTCTCGCCCTTTCTCTCCTCCTCAGCTCTCCCTCTCTCTGTCTCTATGCGATGAGCTATTATTCCTCTCCTCATCAATGAAGCTCAGTTTTCCCTTCTTCCCCTCCTCCTCCTGGAGCCACAGGGAAAAGGGGAACAGTGGGAGAATGAATGGAGTCCAAAATGAAGAAAAATAGCAGGCCTGCTCACTTACCTTGCTGTTGTGATAAGGAGTGATGCGATGAGCCTCTATGCAAGCGCGCACCCGCGTCCACACATACACACACGCGCGCGCGCGCACACACACGCTCACGCGCACGGTGAGGAGGAGGAAGAGGAGGAGGAGGAGGACGAGAAGGGCCGGCTATTAAACAGCCTTGTAGCGCAGGCTGCCGCTCGCCCGAGAAAGCCTGATGCGTCTCTCCCTCCAGGCCATCTCAGAGCCTCCTTTGTAACAGACGATGCGTTTCCCCTCCAGCCGGCCATGACGAGGAAAGAGGGGGAAGTAGAAGCGTCCAAGGCTGGAGGACACAGCCGCCTTACAGAGATACCTCCTCGCGTTCCTTCCTCTGCCCTCTCCCTCTCTCTCTCTCTCTCCCTCTCCCCCTTCTCTCCCCCCTCTCTCTCTCTCTCTCTCTCTCTCTCTCACTCTCCACCCTCCCTCCGGTGGGCTGTCTTTGCTGAGCCCCTTTCAGAAAGCGAAGCGAAGCCGTTACCTGGGAGACCGTTTAGCCACCTGAGGACAGCAGCACCAGCTCCGTTCAGCAGCGTTGCTCCAGTTTTAAAACCACACAGACTCTTTAACTGGAGCGAAGCTGCTTCAGCTAGCACAACACCCACCTTCCCCAGTCATCTCCAACACACTGCAGAGGCATTTTCAGGCTAAATATTTATTTTTACTTACATATTTTTGTACAGGTACAGGTTCACATGACAGTCGAAAAAAGGTAATTAAAGATTTTTTGTAATTCAAGTCTTTGCCGTGTGTATGTGTTTCCACACTGACAGTATAATATTTTAATATAAAAAACAATAATTTTAAAACATACATTCATTTATTTCTGTGCTTCCCACTGTCACACCACCTTATTTATCAATAAAAAATAATTTGGTGCCACACTGGTGACCACTTACATGCATACAAAGCTTTGAGACATATTTTTTCAGTGCTGCAGAACATCAGTTTTTGAAGTCAGTTGCTCTACATCCACTACTTAAAATAAAGCCAATGTACTGTTGAAAGCTAGCGTTAGAAGTTCTGACAGATACGGCCAGTTTAGCCTAAAATTAGCCTACAATATTCCATGCTTGCGTTCCACTTCATCACATCATCACCGTCTGTTTTTATTGTTATATTTAATGTGGTGCTAGAAACACCATAGAAGTCTAGATTGCCGATATCAGTGTGGTTTGAAGTAAATGTGTGATGATTCAGCACTTTGCACAGTGCTAATTATTAAGAGATTAATAATGTTGTAGTTTTTCAGACCACATCTTTACATCAAACAGATCTCAGAAAGGTCTGGCTCGACGTTTAGGTCTCAAGCACATAATGAGCATTATAGTAAATTATGTAAATGATTATAGTAAATGAAGACATGATGACAATATGATGACAATAGTAAATCACTCACTTACATCCTCACACACATCCTTCACCGAGCCTTAATTGAGTTCTCCTTACATACTCTTTCAAAACGTTTGCAATGTTCAGATACATTTACTGGTGGGGGTCTGAAGCGCTACTGATGCAGCTTACAACTGCAGTTAAGGGAAACCAGTTTAACTTAGATTTATGCAATCCTTTTGATTCTTCTATACAGTGTATAATGGACAGCACTGTTTAGCATGATTTATTTCTGCATCAGAAGTTGCATTCTTTCACATTCAGCAATGCATTATTGGTATGCGCTGTCGGTGAGGGAACATCTAGGGAACGGCACTGTAAAAGTACAGCTGTAGCTTTCAGCTCCATGTAGAAATGGTTTAGTCACCCTTCTTAGTCTCAGAAACAGCAGGTAGGCGCGGCTCAGAGGTGTCGTGTGGTACAGAGGCGGTCAACTCATACATAATCTATGTGATGATCAGGGTCATAGGAGGCAGTGGAGGCTGCTGTTACATGCACTTCTTTCACCATGTAGAGGCATTACGGAACTCACAGTGGACCCTGTTCACATAATAGCTATCAAAGGAAGGCTAGCTGCTACATTCTGCATAAATGTATTACGGATGAATAATTAAGACTGACACAGTGGTGGCTGATTCCATAGCAGAGTTCCATGTGATCTGATCTTTTTGAGGAAGTTAATCATAAGAGAGCCTGTTTAATCAATAGCTTCAGTCACAGAAGGGGAGGGGGATTCCCATTTGCATCTTAATAACTCCATTCTCTCCACTGAAAGCCACAGCACATGTGAACACCCACCACTCTTCCTCAATGAGCCACACTAACATCCCCAAATCCCTTTGTCATCTAATTGTCAGCACTCTATTGATGACCCTCTACAGGACACAGGACATCTACAGGACCATCTGCTGATCGTCATCCATGTGAGTGTCTTCTACTTTTCCTGTAAAGGTACTTTCTTTGAAGACATGGTGTTTTGTTCCGACTGTGACAGTATGCCACTTCAAATTATTACATTGGATGTCAAAGTGTTGGACATCTAAGCAGTTGTGCTGAGCAAACCATGACTTGGCAACAAGTGACTTGGCATGTGCATTAACTGCAGTTTCACTGCTGGCCATTGAGCCTATTGTTATACAGGACTGGGCTCCTAACACTGAAGCTAGAGATGAAGGCAAGACCCTTAAAATAGACTGTGGGCAATTACACATCCAAAGAATGGAACAACACTGGGCTTTTTAGCTGTCTTTGTGCTCATTAATATGAATGGCCATCTTCCCTCTTCCACTGTAATGCCTATTGCTTCAGTTTGTGATACAGTTCATTATGCATTTGAAGAGGAGTTAGAAAAGGAAGAAAGAGAACTCCAACCCAAAAAGAATGAGGCAACATGAATGATTTCTTTTGAAATAACTCTGTAAAGAATCTCCTTGCTATGAAAAATAAAGTTGTGGACTGGATGAATATAATATGGTATGTGCATAACTTATCAGATTGATTTTTGGCAAAAACTGAGAAGAAGCTGAAATCAACCGTTGTGTCGTAAAAAACGAACCCGCCACTATGTATGTAATTATAAGCTCACCACACAAAAATGACTTACCTTGCGTGTTTAAGGTGATAGTAACTTCAGGTTCCTGTAGATGGTGTTGCATGAGAATGATCAGGCTAAAAATAATCAATGTAATCGAAGTACAACAGGATTCATAGATTGAGAAGAGGTGGTACAGGGCAGTGAATGTCTCGTTCGATGTGTGGAAAATGGGTCCAAAGCAGATATTAATAATTGGCTAAAAGGTGTGATTGCATTTGAGCGTGTCAAAGGCTATAGTGTGAAGGAAGTAGTTGAATTTACAGGTGTATAGAAGAACCTGTTCACACAGGTCTATCAGCAGTGGCTAAAATCCCAGTCTATAGGAAATTCTCCTCAGAATTGTGCCATGGAAGGCATCCACCTTGGAAGGCATCTGGACCAACTGCAGAATTCTTTGATGCAAGAATGTCATTGATGTCACCTACATGACTAATGTGACAAATTTGTCCAGTGAGCTTATATAATAGATAATATAATAATATGTAATTATAATAAACCTTTACTTTAATAAAGAAAACAATTTTGAGGTGCGTTGTAATAAAACCATGTTGTATCCACCGATGAAATACAGATATTCACAAAGTTTATAATGAATAACACGTTGGCATGCAAAATATTACTTGTATTATTATTTTCATCATTCACATATACATCAATAGACTAAAACATTAGTATTATTGTATATGTGTTCACCAACCCCTTATCCTGTCCTTCTTTTCATTTTTTCCCAGAGATCCACAAAAAAACAGTTGCAATTTGTTTTTACATCATCTTTTACATTACACTCTCTCAGAATTACACTTTACACTAATTATTCAGGCAGTTATTGTTACTTATATAAATGATCTCCTTATTGGCTGCCCTGTCCTGCACCTCATCCAAATAACAGTCCTCCCTGAAACGCTCCTTGAATGAATGGACAAGGCTAAACTGCTGTAGGCTCAGTATATAAATGTGTTGGTGTTTGTGACATCACAAAAATGATAAATCCAAAATGAGCCATTTTTGCAACTGAGAACAATGTTCTCATACACTTACCATCAAAAATGGTTGCACTCAGAAGGAATCAACCAACAGGAATGAAACTATCGAATGAGATATGCGAATGATCCAAGTTTCACACTCGGCCATGCATGTGACGCAAGCAGGGACAGGTCTTATCACTGTACTTGAATGACCCAACAGCCACGATTGCGGACATTCAGTGAGCAGTGATGTCTTCCATGAGTCGTCCAGTTAGTGCCAGCACCTTTGGCAGACGGCTGCATAGGACTACATGCATGCAAGCTGTTAACACCATGTCAGTTTCATCAAAGACTGCAATGGTGTCGTGCCAGTTATGGAGTGACTCAGAACGCCAGCGGGTCATCTTCAGTCACAAGTCTCACTTTTGTCTTGGTGGAGATAACCAACAGATCTGTTTGTGGAGGCACTGTGGTCAACACCAAGATGAACGATTTGTTGTCATGAGTCACACATCCAGAACACCTGGCTTCACTCCACCTTCACCCCTACCGCAAAATCTGCAGGAACTGTGTGAGAATATTCAAGCTGCATGGGATCGATTATCACAGGACACCTTAGAAATCTACAACATGCCGAGACGTCTGGCATGTTGCGTTAGCAAGCTTTTACCCTAGAGCTGTCAAACTGGTCACACCGGCAGCGCTTACCAGAACATGACTACACCACTAAAGACTGTTACTGATTTATAGCCAGGATCCCCCAGCACACACTGGGCTCCACTACCTAACAGAACTGTTTGCACCGCACTTTATACATGAACATCTCAGCTGTGTAATTATTTATCTATATTTATTTATCTATACTGAACATCTGTACTAAGCAATTTAGTTGTTACCTGAACATTAAGCTGCTATTCTCCTATCTGCACTGCACACTTTATATATCTATACTGTTCACAACCACATACTTAACTGATACTGCTCTTACACTTTGCACATGTCCTGTACACGCAGTGTATTGTTTGCACACATTGTTTTTGTCTATTTGTCTTTGCACTACACTATATATATATATATATATATATATATATATATATATATATATATATATATACACATATATTCTTGTAACTGCACTGGAGAAGGAGCCTGAGTGTGTTTCGTTATACTGTACAACCCTGTATACCGTACAACCTGGTATAATGACAGTAAAGTTGAATTAAATTGAAATTGAATGGTGGCCTGATGCCATACTGAGAGGCACTACTTCTGTATGTTTAGCTCAACAAATATTGGCCATATCAGTCTAAATTTACATACTAAAACCATATACACAATATACAACTACACATTACAAATCCTTTTATTTAAAAACATGAAGTTTTCTATAATATGAGGTATTATTATACAGGCCTAAACAACTATACATACATGATATGATCTTTAACAAACATAACATTCATTAAACGCAACCAAACAGTAAAATAACTCCGTACTGGCAGGTTTTCTGGTTGGTTTATAATAGTACAGCCTGACATGACTTCCTGACATGCTGAGGAGCAGATGATGACTTTCTCAGCAGACCTGATGACATGCTGTAATTTGCCAGGAACTGGGAGAGGGTTTTTTCAGCTGCTGCAGAACGTACGTTCCTGTTTCCCTTCTGTGCATTGCTATGTTGATCTTTATAATTAGACTCATGAGAGCTGTAACCTCAGTAAGTTTTAGTATCCTAACTATAGGGTCACCGAAGGCAAAGTCCCTGGTGTGGACTACATAAGGAAAAAGCATACAGACATGTGAGGCACCTGTGCTGATGGCAAGGCAATCAGAGAGGTAAGGCCTGCTGCATATACTGCAGGAAACTGTAGAAGTTCTAAATATGCCAGCGCTAATACTAATACTATACTAATGTACATCATTCTGCAATTTTGTCTTTGGAAAAGTATCCTCAAATAATTATGAATTTAATGCAGTGTGGAACTGAATGAATAGACTGAAAGAAATGTCTAATTCCGTTTACACAGGGACGGATCAAGGTCTCTTGAGACCCCTGGGCACAAGTGTCTTTGGCTCTGCACCCTCCCCCCACCATCGACACACTGACAACAGTACAAAAAAATGACAGAGAAAAACAGACCTGCAAATAACTTTGACGGAGCAATGTGTAAAATAACACAACATGTCACACTCATACATGACTGACAAAAGTTGACTATGCTATCAGGGAAGTGCTACGTCTTCATTCTCTCTTGTTGGACTACAGGGGTTGGACAATGAAACTGAAACACCTGTCATTTTAGTGTGGGAGGTTTCATGGCTAAATTAGACCAGCCTGGTGGCCAATCTTCATTAATTGCACATTGCACCAGTAAGAGCAGAGTGTGAAGGTTCATTTAGCAGGTAAGAGCACAGTTTTGCTCAAAATATTGCAATACACACAACATTATGGGTGACATACCAGAGTTCAAAAGAGGACAAATTGTTGGTGCACGTCTTGCTGGCGCATCTGTGACCAAGACAGCAAGTCTTTGTGATGTATCAAGAGCCACGGTATCCAGGGTAATGTCAGCATACCACCAAGAAGGACGTTTTCCTCCACCAGCATCACGTAGTGACCTGGCCACTATCCTGCAAGAAGAATGGCTTAAAATCCCTCTGACCACTGTGCAGGACTTGTATATGTCATTCCCAAGACGAACTGACGCTGTATTGGCCGCAAAAGGAGGCCCTACACCATACTAATAAATGATTGTGGTCTAAAACCAGGTGTTTCAGTTTCATTGTCCAACCCCTGTTTTTCAACTCAATGCTACAGTGACTCACTATCACCTTGACCAGGCTGGACATTGTAAGCAGAAAGAACAAGGTGGCATAAACCTACAAGACATGTAAAAATGTAATAATAAAAAGATGGAGAACGAGTGCACAAAGCTCAGTTTAATAGCTATCTGTAAGCCCCTATGTTTAGAAACACAGTATTAAAATGTCTACTGGATGTGAAAGTAACACAAATGAAAGGCGTACTGGCCTGCAGTCAAGCCAAGCGATGCAGTGGCTTATTAGGCACACAGAACAGGGACTTGTCAACGACTCATTCTGAGAAGGAAAGCTATAGATTTTCTGTCTAGGGATATATTTATCTGGATCAGTTTGCAGTAGCTTCCATGGAATAAAGAATTATCTGGACCTATTTCTAGGTTAGTATAGAAACACCATTCCGAATCGTAATAACCGCATTCATTAATGACTTTACCAGATAAATTGGGTTCTTTGGCCAAATGGAAAAGCATGTCTGAGCAGCAGAGCATGGCTTATTCCAACCATTTACACAAACTAAATGACTTTTAAAAGACCATAACAATTTTCATTATGTCCATCAGCATATGGTGGGATTTGGAGTGTTCAGCAGAAGCACACAGGGTACTACAGCGCGATGATGAAACCCGCAGCAAAATTCCACTGATATCCAACTAGCGAAGCAAAACTCATTTTCAGGAAAAGAAAAAGAGGGAAAACCGGCCCACAATATGTTGGACAGCCCAAATATAGCGGCACAGCTACAAAGCTCTATTCTGACACACCGGCTGAACCTGGCCATCTAATACACTCTTAGTTTGACTGATAGTTGGCATCTTCACTGCTGAAATTGGGATCCGAGAGCGGGATCTTTTGTTAACAATGTGGCATCATTAATATACTGCATACCAGTTAATATGACAAATTTCAGAGTACTGAAAAGTGTTTAACAGCATAAGCACTGAAATATTAATCTGTAGATAATAAGATTTTCCCTGTCTTCCCAATCTTAATCAAATATTACACACATTACCAGCAAGTATCCTGCTTCTTTTACAAGGAAACTTCAATTTCCCCTTCATGATGTTTCTAGAAAAAGGAATTCCATTCACTTTTAAAATGTTGTATAATTAAATCCTTAATTCGATCCTTTATTGCGGTTTGGTGTAAAAACATCAATTCAACAGAAAACTGAATGTCAGTATTGCTAACAGAGGTGATAATAGTACAGATATCTGGAGATTAATATACACTCAACATCGGGGGAAAAGGTGCACCCAGAGAAAATGAAAGAAATCAGGCTTGCTGAATAGGTTTGACTTGATGAGACATGCGAATTATTCAAGCTTCACGGTCAGCCGCGCATGTGACGTAAGCAAGGACAGGCCTTAACACTCTACCTGACTGACTATCTAATAGGGTGGCCACAGGTCCGGTTTTAGGCCGGACCGCCCGATTTTTCAACTCCCAGGCCTCCGTCGGCGCAATACCTCGAAGAGTGCGTATTAGTCCTTTTTCCGGGAAGGACTATTTAAAATGTTCACTCGCGAACAATATTATGTGTGTTAGTGGCTCACGTCCGTGTCAAAATGTATGCCTTGCATTTCGTTGGTCATGTGACATCGCTCGCCTACTGGCTAACCGCAGGTCGGCCATCTAAATGCTAGTCAATTAGTAAGCTCTCGTCTGACTTACGAATGTCATCCATTCCACCCAAATAGATGAGTAAAGCAATCATTTATGATGTCTTCCTTTTTGGAGTTTTGAAAGTGGCCACCTTAATATATAAGCTTGTCCTCCTGTGCGTGCTTGTGCTTGTTGTGTTAGTAGCATCCTATGCAAGCGAAATATGCCTTGAAGACGTGATCGAAAGCAATTCGAGCAGCTGGAAGAGGTGGGGAGAGGTCACATCGAAGGTCTCCAGAAAGTGAAATGGTCTTATCGACGCATTGAGTGCCATATCGGTCGTGCGGATACTACCATAGCACACGTTGGCGGCAGTGGATGGAAGAAGGCACGCACCCTCCATGAGTCATCCTGTTAGTGCCAGCACCATTGGCTGATGGTTATACGACGCTGGAGTCTTGGTGGAGACGACCAACAAATCCGCATGTGGAGGCACCGTGGTCAGCACCAAGAACGCCTGTCACATATCCAGAAGGCCAGGGTGGTATTCCACAAAGCAGGATTTCTCAATTAGCCAGATAAAGCCAAAGATGAGGACTATCCAATAGGAAAGTCCATCAGCTTCTTTCCTATTGGACAGGGTCTACTTTGGACTTCAGTTATCTGGCGGAAAAACCCTGCTTTGTGGAATACGCCCACCCCTACCGCAAAATCTGCAGGAACTGTGTGAGAATAATCAAGCTGCATGGGATGGATTATCACAGGGCGCCATTAGAAATCTCTTCAACTCCAGGCTGAGGCGCCTGGCATGTTGCGTTAGCAGACATGGCAGCATGACACTTTACCGAGACACTACCTCTGTATGTGTAGCTTCATAAATATTGCCCATATTAGCCTAAATTAATCATTATTTATTGTTCCAGGTAATTTTTACCTTTCTTCTCCATAGCATTGCAATCCGACACGTCCTTCTAGATACAACTATTTTTTTTACGATTAGTTTGTATATAAAACATGAAACTTTTCTCTTACCTTCAACAATAGAGGATTAAGTAGAGGTGAGACAATGAGAGAAAATGAGCCAATTTGCTTACACAGATGTCATATAGAGGAATGCAGTGAACACCACCTTGGCTTGTTTTGTATTTGAGACTAACAGTCAACAAAACAGCTTTTTTTTTTTAAAACTGCTTTTGTTTATTACAAACAACAAGTTGGTTGACCATGCTATAGAAGGTACAGGGTAAAAGTAAAAAAAATAATAAAGGTAGCACCTCTAGACCATCTCTGAACATAATTGCCATTGCAACAGTAAAAAGGAAGAAAGGAAATAGAAAGGAAAAATACAGTGACAGTGTTCTAGCAATGAAACAATATATACACAAAAACACAGATGCAGGTACAACCTCAGAAGTACAATCCTAGAAGAGTCATTACAAACCAAGCAGTATTGTTTTAATTAGGGACACAGAGGCACAAGTCATTCAGAGTGGCCTGATGTGAGATGCTATATTCTAGATGCACTTCCAGACAGAATAGCTCATGATGGCATTAATAGGAATCAGACGTCTGAAGTCTTTAATGCCTCTAATAGCTAACTTGTAGAAAGTGGTTACAAGAAATGGCTTCAAATGGGCTATCTGTTCAGGGACAATGTTTTACAGCAGTTTTGCAATGCACGTTGCCATGCACTGTATTGCAGAGTGGAGAGGTACATTCAGAGCAAAAGAGTTTCCAAAGAAAGTGTCCCACACATGAAGGTTCAGTACTCAATTCGGATAGTAAATGTCTACATTTGCATCGTAGGCATAGCCACCCCTGCTTTCCATCACCACCATTTTAAAGGGTCTTAAAGTTTCTCTACAGTCAACTGTTTCACATTAAACTACTCTGAATGACTGTTTACAGCTCAGTGGAATTATGCAAGAATTTTGAAAATCAGGGGAATTCCCCTTTATAGGAATACCTTAGATTACCAAGGGCATGTTTCCTGTATTTAATGAATGGCTTGGTGCTTTGAGTTAACAGTTTTTCTCTTTAGATTAGGTTGAAATGTATTCCCTTTAGGAAGGCTGACATTTGACTACAGCTACACTTGGTAGTGTTTGAACAACCTCTTTACTGCTAATGAAGTTAGTAACAGTATAGCATATACCAGATTCAGACTCCAGAAGGACTGCATTTTTTGGATACAAACAAAAACATGTTTACTTCAGAGGCCCATTCAAGGTATTTTAAGTCTAGGACCTTTAAGACAGTGGATTCAAACCCTGGTACTGGAGGACTCCCTGGTTTGCCCTGCTCCCAACACACCTGATCCAACAAAGCCACTGATGGACAAGCCCTTCTTGAGTTGTGGGTGTGTTTTGAGAGGAAAAGCACGAAAATCTTCAAGACCAGGCTTGGGAACCACTGCTCTAGGACAGAGATCCTCAACTATGAGCTGCCCATTTTAGCACTTCCCCTGCTCAGATATTTCCACTTTAACTCAGGAGGATCTTGTTAATTAGCAGATTCATTTAATGTGCGTTAGAGCAGAAACAACACTAAAACGTGAAGAGTAGCATCCTGGACAAGAGTTAGGTACCACTGATCTAAGACACTCTCCTTTCTTTTTAGCCTTTTCACTTGTCAGTCATTTTAACTGGACTGCGGCTGGCATTGGCCGTTTAAGCCACTGCTGCCTGCTTCCAGTCTCTGGCTGCTTTTCTGGCGGTATCGCTCAGCACGCAGCTCTTCGAAAGAGAACTCTGTGACGCCACTGAACAGCAGCTCCTTACAGTACATGCTCTTTTCTCCACTCTTGCTCTCGTCCTCTTGCTGCAGTTGCATATGGTGCTGCCTCTCCTGCAACCTCTTCAGTGGAGTCTCTTCCTCCCGTCGCGGCTTTCTAGCTGAAAGCACAGTGTTCACCAATGGATTGATCTTACATGGAGTTCTGAGGGAGGAAATAAACAAGTGAATATTAACAGTGTTATTATAAAACTTCTGACAATTTCTCAAAATTTCTGCATATTTCAATTGTTGAAATAGACAAAGCCAATCATTTTATTTACCAAAAACCTCCAGTTGAACCTGCATGTGGTTTATGTAATAAGTGAAAACTAGTAGAAAGTCTGAAAAAAGTAAAAGTTTTCTTTGGGGACCATTTTGTCACAACATTCATCATTTACCTCCCTGCCACAAATATGTCTCAGGCATCAGGTGGTATATTCAATCATTTCATGTATTATACACAATGCTGTGTGCTTATAAAGACAATTCGTATTGCACTGAACTTTAGCCTAAACAAGTCCACTAAACATACCCTCCAGAGCTGCAGTGCCCTATAAAGTGATGGGGGAGATCAGCCAGAGATAAATCATTCAGGGATTAACATGCACATTAAAAGCCAAGGGCTCAAGGCCTAATTGGCATGTGTTAGCATGATGAGGCTAGCAGATAGCAGTATCCCAGAACACTCACACTGCAGGAGGGTGATCACTCTCCTCCACAAAGGGCTGGAAATTTGGCTTTGGTGGTGGAGCCACTATAGTATGACCAAATCTGGACTTCTGGGGTAACTGGTAATGAAAGAGAGGAAAAAGTTTTCATATTTATATATTACCACCATACTTTTTTAAAATGAAACAAAACAGGGCTTAACACATATTCAAGCTACCATACAATGCCATAAATAACTCATCTAGGAAATTAATGTACTGAAAACTTCTATACATCGTGATATAAAACAACATTTTGTACCTTAGCATTGGTCCATTTATCAGGTCTCTGTTCATTTTCCTTGGCCTTAGCAGTCGGAGGAGCCAACCAGCTTTCTAGTTTGGGTTCCTGGGGATCAAAATGTTCTTTATTTTCATCGTATATCATGAGCCGACTGTTCTTGATTGGCCCCAGAGGTTGTGTATACTGCAGACCCCGTGAATCTGTGTATAAAGAAACAATTTTCTATTAGCGTGAAATTGCTTCAAGCACCATGTCTTTTGTTTTCATCTTTATCAGCATGAATTCATTTGCAGTGAAAAAGTGGGTTCACAAATTCAGCGATCATTCTAGGAGAAAATGCTAGCCATTATTATGAAATTGTGGCACATTCAGAGGGGGGGAAACCCACAAGGAAAGTTATACTGTGGAATTGGGCTCAAGGGGTTTTTGTTTTTGTGTTGAAATTGCAATTTAGCACAATTTACTTTTTTTTAATTTTCTTTAAATTTTAACCTAATAACACAGCTTGCTAACTGCCCATAGATATATGTTAGACCAATCAGAATCAAACATTCATGGGTTGTAACACCATAACCACAACTTACTGACAATCTGGCAAACTACATTCACAGTTCAAATTGATATTTTTACCCTCTTGATGAAAACAAAAACATACACAATTGTCCCAATTTAAAATATTAGTCAGAGAGTCGTATACCACAACTGAAATATCAGAAAAATCAAAATTAGATATTTGTGTACTGCAAGTGTAGCGTTCCCTGACTTGTGTTATGCATGTCATGTAGTTCTGACCATCTGCATTTTCTCTCTTTCAGTCAGATAATGTAAACGGAGACCACAAACATCATGACAACAAATCAATAACAATATTAGTCATCAACTGTTTTTATTATTAATGTTACCAATGATGCTAAGAAGTTGTTACAATCCTAATAATATGGAAATACTATATCTGTGGGTTGATTGAATAATGACTACTGTTATGTTGTGTTTGGGGGAGAGGAGAGGATGCGTCTGAGAATTCTCTTTGTCTCCTAAACTTAAACTTAAAATCTACACAATTCTTCAGCCATGGAAAGCCCCGTTTCACACACATCTTCTGGGGAATATTACAAAAAAAGGTACCCAAGATAAAAGGGTTATTACTCACAGCCAATGGAGCCAGCCACCCTATTGATTGGAGCAACTGCTTTTTTCTTTCCCTTAGCTTTAAGCTCCACCAGGGACATCCTCTGAGGCTCTGGAGGCTCATCATCCACTTTCTCCTGATCAGCTACTGCTGCCATCATCTGCCTGCACACACGTGCCTGCAAAGCCCTGCGAGCAGATTTTAATTAAGTTATGGCACTGAACTGCCAATAGCTTTGGTTGAGACTTGTTTAAGGGGTCTGCAGGATCCATAGATTATAATGATCTATATAAACAAACTACTTAAAATCATCAGATCTTATAAGAAAATTTAATTATCAGTTCTTCTGACAAAAATGAAAGTCATGAAGATTTCATACTTGTGAAACTGCTGGAGCTTATCTAGAGGTCCAGCTCCACACTTTAAACCATCTTGAAATACACTGTCGGCCATTCGTGAGTTTCCCCTCTTCTCATACTCTTCTGACCATGCGATGTAGAAAGATGCCTGCATTGTCCCTATTCCCTGAGCTTGCATGTAGCGGTACACATCTAGAGGGTCAGAGCAGTCTTCTGCCTGTGATATAAAGAGGGATCATGAATGCACAAGTGACGATAAGCTTGGAATAACCACTCAAAAAAATGAAGAAATATTTGCAATATTAAAAAACAAAGATTGTAATATTTATACTAAACTGGGTTTCTAAAATCCAAGACCTTTTAGCTGCATTTAGGACAAGGAAAAGCGCTACAGAAGACTTAACTAAGCAAGTTACAAAGCAGGTATGTAATAAAATGTGGCATGTATAACAGGTTAAGGCAAATAAATAAACTATTATTCATAATTTAACTTCTTGTTCCCAAAATACTTGGAGTACAAAAAAAAACAAAAAAACATGTGATTCACAACACTTGAATTTACAGTGTTGAGAATATGAACTATTCATTTGACAAATAACTCTAGAGCAGCAGTGAAATAAGGCCTATTACATTAAAGTAACTCGTCCTTTTCCTAAAGCGTAGTTGACTGGCCAAGAGAAGCCAGCTGTCAATTTTTTTTCAATAGAGCTATGAGGATACTATAATAAAACGGCATGCATCTCAAATTATTTTGGGTGGGCTAAAATTCCATTGCATTAACATTAACAACTTTAGCTACATTAGTCTTGTAGCTATATATAGGTGCTTGACAACCCCTTGTCAAATAACATGCTCTGTTGATTTTCTAAATTAAGTTAAGGAATTTTCTACAGAGAACACACAGCATTATGCAGGAATTTGTAGTTTTTAGTTCCGGGGTCTCACTACAGTTACAGAGTATAATAAAGAGAGACAGAAATGACCCAGGTAAGGTTATATCAATGTCTATTAAAATCCCTCATAACTTACATGAAATAAATGTACTGAAATGGTTCATAAATAAAATTATCAGGCATGTACACACTTGTCAGATTTCAGTTGTTTTTCTGTTAGCTATGAGACTGTCTTGCTTCCTTTCATCCCTTTTAGCAAAGCCAGTACGAGATTTACTCTGGTCTCTTATTTGGTCATTCTTTCTGTTTCTCATAATTGTTTCCTCGGACAAGGTCTTTTCTGGTCTATTTGCAGCCTCTGCCGTAATGTTCATGCTGGGAATACTAAGCGAGCTACTTCTGTTAGCTAGCTGAGGAGTCATGGATGTTGGTGTTAGGAGAAGTGGGCACGAGCACTCTCGTAAAAACTGCATCATGCTTTACAGCACCACGTCCAAGTTACATAGCACCTACATCAGGCATTCCGAACCCTGAGGCGTTCCAAACCCATTTTCTGCTAATTTTAGTGTACTAGTTATTATTTGAGTATTAAGCGTGTTGTAAAACATAATGTATTAAAAACGTGTCCAAATTTTTGCACAGGCCACATTTAATGCACCCACCCCACAAAGTATGCTCTGTTTACTTATTTTCAATTTTAAAAAAATTAGCAAAACGTTTCATTTGTTCAATGGCGTATAAACACACACACGCATACACACAACAGCACTTACAAATTTGATCCAAAGATCAACATAACGGGCGTCATTGTGATATTTCTTCTCTTCTGTGAACTTCATGACCGCTCTTTCCAGAAGAACATTCAAGTTGCTCTCTTTTCCTCCCTGTGGGTAGTTCTGCTCTGTCCACTTAAAGTATCTGTAAAAAATGTGTCCTTTGTGAGAAGGAGAAGGCGAGTGGGGAGAAAACAGACAACCAAATAAACAAAATACAAAACACTATCTGCAAGATTTACAATACAGCTTACAATGCAGCTACAACAGAGTGCACTTGCTTGCTAACATGTTTCATCTCACCTGTCCCAGACATCAAGAGGGTCATCTCCATCATACATGCGCAGTTCTGTCTCATACGCTCTGTGAATGCACACAAAACATAAGAAATCAACTATGGATCACATCAAATATTAAGATTTTGGACACTATATGCTCCACATCAAGTCAAATCCAACAGACTGTTAAGGCACAATAAATCATTCATACTGGAGACGTCCATGGATCACTTACTGCTTCTGCTGGTTGAGAGCTGTGTTGGAGCCCTCTTGCTGCTGGAGAGCTTGGTGCAGGGCTGAGATGGCTCGGCCGCGTCTCAGCGGCTGAATGTTCTCTTTGCACAGCTCCCACTCTGCCTCGCCCTCTGCCATTGTTAGCTGATGGCAGCACGCTGTTCTACCTGTGGCCTGCTGGGAAAGAGACATATTGACTACTTATCTTGTCAAGAAAGTTGTTCAAGTCAGATCAGCTCAACTAGCCAAACTGGCACTGGTTTGCACAAGGAAGCAAACAGCAGCTGAATTCAGAGGTAATCATACAGTTTGATTCACTCTGAGCTTGTTGATGTTCAATGCAATTACGGCTTCAGAAGCAGCCTAAAACTCTCCTGAATCCATGCATGCATGCAATTAAACGCCAGAATATGCAAGTTGAAGTCTCAGCTTAATTGTGCAGCACTGTGTTTTAATGTAATGAACATTTTCATGTAACCCAATTTTTCTGTTGTAATGCACTGCACCACAAAAAGCAACATATTGTATTAAATAGGATCAACTCAGCAGTTAAATAAGGATAGGAAAGTCAGTTAGATATACTTGACCAGAGACCTGCAAGTCTAATGTCTCTGCCCCACCTTGTAGCTGTTGTCAAGGCTGCACAATGACTATACTGTGCTTATGTGGCTATCTATATATTGCAACATGCATATATTAATTTGACCAGAACATTTCCACATTGGCTGGATCCTTAAAATGTACAACCAAACTTATAAGCTCATCATTGTTAACAGTGATTGCTCAGGATGATGATATATTGGAGCAACTTATTAGAGGCTCATTTGCATTTTGCAGCATTCTGCAACATCCACACCATGAATGTAACATGAAAAAAGGTGAACGGCACCAACTTTATGGTGGAGTTCCATATATTTAAAAAGGTTAAGGTGCAATCGAACTCATTCAGAGATCTGATGTTGAATACTCCGTTCCAGAGTAGTTTACTGAACCAGGATAGTTCACAGTGGTAACGACAGGAACGAGAAAAAAGAAAAAAGGGATATACACAGGGTGATTGCCCAAGGATTTTTTTCCCAGATTTTCCACTATTTCACCATCATCAACATTAATTATAATACTCAGATGACACATGTAGGTTTACTAGTAAACTTGGAATATATATTCAAATGGCTATATTTTTAATGGAGACATGATGACCCCTGGTTCCCATCAGCACCACTGTAAACAGACCCGAGTCTGTTTCTCTACAACAAACCATTTCACATCAAATCACTCTGAATGACAGTTAACAAAGCAAAGACTGAATTATGCAAAAAAAAAAAAAAAAAACCTGAAAAAAAAAAAGAAATCGGTGGAATTAACCTTTCAGAAACGACAGCTAGGCAGAAAGACATCATTAGTTATGCAGCAGCGACTTTACTCATTCGTGACCCTCGTGACCTCCACTCCCTCCATCTGTCCTACACAAACCTAAGGTTGACCAGTTACCGTTTAACAACAACAATAATAATAATAATAATAATAATAATAATAATAATAATCACCATCATCATTTCCAATAGCCACAGAACAGTAATATATCGGTGACTTCATCACTGACTTTGCGGAAAAGGTAATGGATTACGTGGCTACAACTTGATGGTGGGTTAATATATCTAGCAATGTGTCAGCATTGGATTTTATACAACATGCCAGAGGGAACACACGATTGTACAAACGACGAATTCCCAAATATACGATGTCAAAAGTCCATCACACATTCTAAACCAAACAACCAGCTGGCCCGGTTTTGAGAAAAGCTGAATGTAGTCACTCTTCTCTTAACCAAAGAGCCAAATTTGTTCGCTTGCGCACAAACATGTAGTTATCGCACTCACGTCGCTTACCGCTAAAGCAGTCGAGACGCTCCTTTTCCTTCAGACGCACTCGAACAGCTTAAGTTAGATGTAAATATCCAAAACTGATTTTCTGTTGTATCAGTCTTGAAGCATGAGCGTCCGTTTGGATTTGAGCTCAAACCATTTGAACGAAAACCGGGGCGGAGACAGAGACCACACTGAATGGCCATTGGTTTAGATCCTACCTCACGTGACTTAAACACTGCGTCAGAGGTGCACTGCTATGCACAAAAAGAATTATTTATGTAGCACAATTCTTTTTACACGTGTAAGAATTTTGCAGTTTATTCACTTAAACGTAATAGCAACATTTTTAAAAATGGCAATATTCTTTCAACTTTAAACATGTAATGGTTCAAAGGGCGTACAAAGCATTCTGGGTAATGAAGTTCAAAATACAGATCAACTTTCAGTTAATACTGATGTAAGCAGTTACTGACAAACATAAATACGATTATAGTGACGTATAAATTAGTATCTCATATTTCAAAAAAGTATAAACCGGAACGAATGATTTCAAATGCGTCTTCATATCTGTTAGTGCTGCCATACGGACTACATTTACCGTGGTATTTCCGGGAATGTTTGCTGTGTTTTCCTTCCTTGACAGATAGGAGCGAAGCTGGACCTGATGTATGGGCATTGAGCAGTTTAATCTTCTTTAAATATGAATTTGCCAAACAAATGTACTGTGTGCCGTCACATGTACAGCTCCTCTCGACAGATGTTTCGTTCGTTATCGTCCTAAAATTTCATTCAGTTTAATCGCTCATCGCATTTCCAGTGAAAAGTTGGAGCTAGGTGGACTGTGACCATCATGAATAACCGGTGTTATGGATGTGCTTCAAAGTTCACTCTCTTCAAAAAAGAGGTTTGTGTGTTTGTAGTCGTTAAAGGTGTAAAAAGAAGAAGTCTTATGTACATTTTAACATGTAAAGTTAATCTACGGTGTATTTTATTGCAGGCGGGCTGTAAAAACTGTGGGCACTCGTTCTGCTCCGGTTGTTTGACGTACAGCGCTTTGGTGCCCCGTTTTGGCAACACCCAGCAGAAGGTGTGCAGGCAGTGCCACGGAAACCTCACGAGGTGTCCTCTCTCGTCTTGGGCTTGATTTGTGATGCACTGATGAATGATCACGTCAACCTTTTGTGTGGTTGGATTGTATGAGTAATGTTCTTTTGCTCTTGCAGTGGTGGAAAACAGAATGATGCTGCGAGATGGTCTCCACCTGAAAACTACAAAAAGTAGGATGTGAAAAATTCTTAATATTAATAATCAGTAATACTATCCATACGTTTGAAGTGCAATTCCACCAGGTTTCTTTCTGCATAATTAGATTACAGAGATGTAAACTAACTCATTCTGAGGAAGTTAGATTTCTTTACAGTGATGGTGACAGGAACCAGGAGTTGTGACATCTACTGTGCAGATATAGCCGTCATTTACTATTGAAAAATGACCAGCGGACGTCCATGTGTCTTTTGTGTCTCTGTTTATTGATGATGGTGAAATAGTGGTAACTCTGAAGGAGGTGGTATTTTGCCTTACAGTACTCTTTATGTATCTCTCCAGCATAAATGGTAGGGCAGAACGATTTGAGAAGAATATCTAATTGGCCTGATATTTGGTCAGTAAGACCAGAGCATCCTCTTTCTCAGTTAGCTGTGGCTGTGAGCATATAGTTGCTTGTCTGCCTCTGATTGATCTAACTCATCTACAGGCAGTTTACAGGCTCTGTTATTATGTTAATGTTCCCCATATAAGACATGACTTTGATTAAATAGCCTATAATTAAAAGTCCAGCTCTTGCGATTTGAATATTGCACTTTTTTTAATTGCAATTTCAATTTAACATCGATTAATCTTTTAGCTCTAATAAATGGCTTTGAAAAAAAATCATATTTGGGTTGAAAGCTTGTTTCAGAACAGGCGTTAGGCAGTTGTAAATAAGTTATTACATCAAATAAATACTAGATGTCTGGTAGGGCATTGATATTATATAAACATACCGTAAAGGCTTTATAACCGTATCCATCAGCCTGAGATTAACTGGCTGATAAGTTCTTCTTTGGGTACAAAATTTGCAGTTGAAAAAAGGGAATAATCACAGTATATCATGTTACCTCCATGCTCAGCATATCGCAATATTTTTAAAATCACAGTAATATCATATCTTGATGTAGGTATCGTGATAATGTCATATCATGGGGCTTTTGATAATTCCCATCCCAACAGCTGGATCACCAGCACTGATTTGTAAATTCTGCTAGAAGTAATTTTACATCATGACTTTGCTTGCATCTTAACCATTTAACCAGGCTGTATTTCATTATAAATGTAGAAATTATTGTTAAAAATCCATTACTTTACAGAACGCTTAAAAAGAAAAAAAAAACAGTGGCGAAAGAACAACTGGAGAGGTGGGGTGGGTTGATGATGAGACAGTGTTAACTGGAATGAGGAGGAGAATTAAAGTATTGAGAAAAGATGTTTTATGGTTTTAAGTTGAGCTTTAAAGAAGAGTTAAGAACAAGGTTAAAGAAAATGTGGCTAGCCATAAAAGAGCTGCTTTCAGCAGTGATCTGAATTTCAGGACAGGCAGAAGTCCAGCATCAAATGACCTGAGAGGTCTTAGAAAAGGTCTTACCTTATGGATGTCTCGTCAGTAAGTTCAGGTGATAGAATTGTCTGTTGGTCATAAGGGCAACTTTGGAACTAATTCTGAGTGTCTCAGATGAGCTCATACCACTGCTAGTAGACATTTGAAAAGCTTGTAGCTCTGCCGAGGTCTCCTCAGTACGGCCCCTCGTGATATGTTAATGGTGTCTTATTTTACAGGCGTGTTGCTGCTCTTGAAGCCAAACAAACTCAAAACGAGCCTTCAAGACAGGGAAGTGGAAAGAACAGCACATCAGCTCTGACTTCAGCCAGAGGTTTAAGTAAGGAGGACCGGGTTATTGCAGAAAGACTCCAGAAGCTAAAGGAAGAAACAAAGCCAAGTAAGAATGCGGCATGGTCCCCAGCACAATTTAGGTATGCTGCACCACAGAGGATGTGCATATTCATGTTCTTCTCATCATTTGCAGAGTCCATACCATCTGAGAAGGAGATTGAGTCTCGTCTCGCTGCTTTGAAAGCACCAAACCAGCCAGTGCCTTCAAGTAAAGAGATGGAAGACCGTTTGGCTGCCTTACAAGGAAGACCTCCACCTTCCCAAGCTCCGCCTCCAGTAAGTGCGGGGCAGATAAATGATCATGCTAGTAACTAGTTGGTCGCTTCTGTCCCTGGCTGTGTCTGAAACGTAATAAATGCTGCCTACGTATACAATATTCTAAGGCAGCAAGCTAATGTTTGTATAAAACATTGCCTGCTGAGATCCCATCACCACCACACCAGATTTCTTTGCAGTGATGGTGATAAGAACCAGGGGTCCCAACGTCCACAACACAAACGTAGTCATTTTATTTGTTGTCCAAAACGACCAGCAAATTTACATGAGTTTTTATGTTTAATGTTGATGATGGTAAAGTGGAGCTAAAGGTCCCTGCATGCACTTGTCTGCAATTAATTTAAGTTACTTAAAAAGTTTATGCAAAAACTTCCTGAAAACAATTATTAAACAATGTTTCAGGTATCAAGCCACATATGCATAACGATTTCATGTAATACATTTCTTTGAGAGAGACTTTAAAGGCATTAAACTCTTTACATGTCTGGTTCCCTTCACCACCACTGTGTTTATATTTGAACCGTTTAATTATACAGAATTCCCATCTGGAAACTAGATATACAGAATTTGCAACTACCATTATTGATCATTTAGTTGCAGTTTATGCTTCTTTTTTCAAACCCCACTATGATTTTACTGGTGAATTATGTCAAATTATGTTCAATTTTTTTATGTCAGTGTGCCAGTAATGCTAAATGTCATGATGTATGTTTATATTGCAATATCAGATGTATGGAGTATTACTGAGCTCCAGTCCTCATATTTTGATATGTATGCCCTCTTAACGGATCTGTTGATAAATGACTTCACTACAAGGGGCAGACTTATCATTTATTGATGCTCAGAGATTTTCATTTCATGCGTGACATGTGTGTACTGAGAATGGTACTTTGCACAGGTTCACCAGCCACCTGATACCAGGACTCAGACTGAACAGGCCAATGACTTACTCACACAGATGACAGAGGAAGTTGCCATTGACAACCAACAGTCTCCAGAGGGTATTTATTACACTGCCTTATTTAGAGCAGGGGTGTCAAACTCGGTCTCAGTATCCGTTGTGCTTTTACACACCCCACTGATTTCATAAGTTGACGGTGTAGTTCTTTGTGAGTTGAATTGGGTGTGTCAGTATGAACTGAGCTGTGGCTCTGCAGGAGTTTCATACTGTCTGATTCTGAAAGATTAAGCAGGAACAGCAAAATAGGTTATTACATAGTGTATCTATAAATGTTCCTTGTACTTTAGTCACTAGTAGAATGACTGTGATAGAAGTCAAACAGAGTGTAAGTACAGACACTGCTTAGTATGAGATATCGGTTATTAATTGTTCATTTTTTTGAGATTTTTGTCTCATTTTCATGCAATTCCTTCAGCCAATAACTCTGAGGGTCCAGTCAACTCCCTAAATGATCTCAACAAGCAAGAGGCTGGGACAGTGGATGAGAATCTGGACGATGAGCAGATGTCACTCGCGCGGATGGAGGAGGAGAAGAGGCATCTGTTGGCTGAGGCGATGGAGGAGCTGAAGCAGGAGGACCACACCCAGGAGCAGCTTCTTCAGATGGCCAAGAGGCTGGCCATGCTGCAGGGTCGTGACCCAGAAAAGGGTAGGTTCACACACTTATGGTGATACAGCACTGTTCAAAAGTCTTTGGTCACCTGAGAAATTTACATTTAAGATTAGAGGATTTGGAGACCTCGCTGGTGCAAAGATGTAGCTGCATGCAACATGCCGAAAAACATCTTGTAAAGTCGGTTTTGCTTCGGATCCTGTGACATAAACACAAACACGTATGACATGATCCGTAATACTCCGTAAGACCTGACCCCACAAATCTGAATTTAAAAGTATTTACAGTCACTATCCAATACCACGTTTGGTTAATCAGACCTTCATGACATTAAATCCGCCGTGCTGGTGAACAAATCAATGTCTGGTGAACAATGTGCTATGCCTAGAGCTACACTGAGGACAACAGGAACTAAACTTGTAGGTCTAACCAACGCTATAGTATCCAAAGACTCAAAAATCAATAACTCTTTACTGTTTTAATGTTATTTGTTTAAACGTTTTTATTCTAGTGTTATATGTAATGTTTTATTAACAAAACACAGTTGCTCTCTAAATAAAGAGTTTTATCCAGTTATTCTTGGTGGCTGAAAACTTCTGCACATTGCTCAGTGAAAATCTTCAAATCTCACAAACTCTGAAAACACACAAACTCCTGCCTCAGTTTCATACATATCTGTCAGCTTTATGTTTTAGCCTTCAGTGATTTCATTTAGACTAAAAGGATGTTTAGTAGTGGCTTATGTTAAGGATGCATTACAGCTACGTAGATCACAATTATTCCATAATGATGGGATTGCAATCATTAGAGCTAAAGTTATTTTCCATAGTTGTTAAGTTTCAGAATGTGTTTCAGATGTGTTTACATCACAACAGACAGAATGTGATTTGGAGCTTGGTTGAGATGAATGCATACACAATACATAAACATAAGAAATCAGAAGACGCATTTGCTGAGACACACCATGTGTCTCAAATTCTAGAGGGCAGTATTGAGTAATATTGGTTTGTTGGCGCTCTAGCTGTTTTTGTTGTCATTGCTCGTTAGGTTAGGAGGGTGAGACTCTTGTAAATTTCCATGGCGTGTTTTTCAGTCACCATGACAGACTTCCAGCAACCGGACAGTGATGAAGAGACAGAGGAAGAAGCAATCAACAGAGTTTTAAAAAAGGTCTGTTGAGGTGGTCTTTCCATTGTTCATAGCATCTTTGTTTGATTTGCGCATTTTCTTTCATTTAGCATATATTCTTGGTAACGGCTTCTTGACAGCTACACATCCTTTCAGACCCATGGTGTTGAATTATCTTCTCACTGTGGATGGGTAGACAGAAACATCTAGGGGTTTATTTCAGATCTGAAGCATATGTGGACATTGATTTTCTCCTCTTTGTCAAAGATGATGGAAATTGTAAAGGTTTTTTTCACCTTTCATTTGGATTTTCTTATGTCTGATATGCTCAGAAATATCTCCTAAGAAATAAGTAATTGTTACTTCATTGCCTTTTGGCTGGGAATATACAAAATGAAGATTGCTCTTCTGTTAACTGTTAATGTCTTTACAGTCCATTTAAGATATTCCTGCTTGAGTCTCTTAAGAATTGTCATTAATACACATATTAACGCCTTACTTTGATTTGATTGACAGCTCTCAGAAGAGGCTGCTTTAGATGAGGCAAGTGGTTATAACATCCCTCCAGAGCGTAGTGGCCCTGAAAATAAGGAACCGTCCAAACCTGAGTCCAAGAAGAAGCAGGTAACACGCATCCAGTCTCGCATACAGCTTGTGTCTCCATTTGCTGCAGCAAGGAGCTCACCATGGCATCTGCAGATTTTACACCTGCAGATGACACAGTGTTGGTTCAACAGCATATATATTCTGCAAATTGGGTCCCCCTGGAGTAACAAGTGATGACACACATATTTGCTGTAAAGCACGCATTTAGATAGGAGACAATAGCAGCAGTGTTTCAAATGGAACACTCACTTAGCAGTGGAATACTATGTGGTCTGCTGTTGTTTAAAGTAGATTTTCATTATCATGATGATTATCATGATTTTGTTTGTCATATTCAATTAGTGTGATACAGTGTACGCAAACTTTGTAATGTGATTTTATTTGTGTAGATGGGTTTCTGCAACTACAGACTGTCCAAATTCTGAGAAAATAGTCGACTACAAAATACATTTTAAATATTAGCACCTGTAGTATAAACAATAAACCATAACAAATTGCGTATCATTTATTAAAATGTCTTTAAGTTGCAGTAAATGCAAATTATTGTAAAGACATTTTCACAGTTTTTTCACGCATATAATCAGCAAATAGCAAGGTCTTTATATTACCTTTCCAGCAAACATTCAGTGTATTTGAATGTATCATTAAAGGAGCAATATGTAATGTTTTAATCTAAACAGTTGCAAAGGTCACTGGAATTATCAACAGAATGTGAAGACATATAACAGAAATAATGATGGTAAAATAATGATGCTCTTTGATGGTGTATATTGTGTTGCAGAGACATCCTTAGTTAGCAGGTCATTCCACTTTGCACGTCAGGAGGCAATACTGAGTCACTGTAGTGTTGAGTCAAGTAAGTCCAACATGAGAGGATGAAGAAGTAGCACTGCAGCCCCAACGGCATTTGGTAATCTCTTGTCAATCATGTTGAAGGTGCTGCTCCCAGTTAGATCATTTAAGGACAGACAGCCAAAGAAAAGAACAATAAACGCAACAATGGTTGAAACTCTTGCCAAGCAACAGTTATAATGACTGCCACTGCCTGCTCTCAGCAGTAACTCATGATGGACCACAAACAACAGAAGCGATATAAATAGAAGCAAAATGAGCCGTTTAGCAACAGCGTGTTGTATATGAGAATGCTTTAAACCACAAAAATTTTTTTAATTGTGCTGCATAACGTTAACAAACCCATGCCTTATCACAAATCTGTCATACGTTAATTTAGTGTAACACTGTCGTGGCATGACACCAAAGTAGAGTATGACACTTCCTAACTGTAATCACAACCTAAGACAGCTTTTGCCATGTTTATGGCATGTTTTTGTCAAAGATATGTAGCAGCAGTCAACTGAAGTGTTACCAAAATATTCACTGAGCTTCAGGCTTAAAATGTGAAAACACAGCTGGTATGCAGAAATTTGGGAACCTTTAATGCACAATTGCTGCTTAATTGCTAAATTTAACGTATTGGAAAAAAACATAAACTGTAGCCTAAAGTTATGCCACATTCTTTTTCCAATGTGTAGATAAATAAAACGTGCCCTAAATTGGCAGGAAAAGGCCATATTTAAGCTTGTTCCCTGTAAAGGCTGTGTTCGCTTATTTTCTCTTAGAAAATTATGATAAAACAAATAATTTGACCAGGAATGTTCAACCATTTGCTTACGATGGTATATGCTAAAAATCCACTGCACTGCAGCTAAAAAAGCCTTTATTCGCAGAAACACACAGCTATGTTTATAGGCTGTCATATAGCCACTGAGTTTACAAGCCATTGTTATAGGTCTGGTTTGCCTATTCCAAATGAAAGTGCTGCCAGGCTGCTACCTCGAACATGAGGCAACTTATCTATGATTCTATCAGCCAGTTTATTCGTATTTGCATCTTATCCTTGTAGATACTTTTGCTAGCACAGCAACAAGCTTTGTAAAAGGCCTTTGAAGCTCCATAGGGATTCTTTGCTTGTCATTAAAGCCTTTTAACATCTGTTTTCATCCTCTTGGGCTGCATTTCAGAAAGCAAGGGTTTCTAAAGTAAGATTAACTTAAGCCAGTGTTGAGGATTGTCCAATAGGACTGTTCCATAGCTCTTTTCCTATTGGACAGACTAACTGAGGAATCCTGCTTTGTGCTCTTCTGTTAATTGTATTAAAACTATTTTTAATGTTTAACGAGGGCAGTTTGATACTATGTAGTAAAATGATCCATTTATTCATTCATTCATCTTATAAGCCACTTATCCTTATGGTCACTGAGCGGGAGGCAGGAAACATCCTGGATAGGTTGCCAGTCCATTATAGGGCAGACACACAGATATGCGCATTCACACACACTTACACCTGAGGCCAGTTTGGTTATCTGCTGTTCACCTGACTGCATGTCTTTGGACTATAGAAGGAAGTCAGAGCACAGACACCCACATAGACACAGGGGAGAACATGCAAACTCCACACAGAATCGAACACGTCCATCTTGTAGTGAAGTACCAGTGCTACCCACCATGCCACCGTGCCGCCCTATGTTGTAATAGTATAAGTTGTTTTTTTTTAGCTGTGGTCATTCTGATGCTGCGTTCATGACCAAGTGGGAACAATGGCATTTTTATATTCAAAATTCTAAATTAGGGTGAAAAAAAGCATTGAACAGCCACCCAGTGTGTAATTCCTACTTGAAAATCAAAGTTTCTCAGTTCTGCATTGTCACTCCAGCATGGTGGCACCAATAGATCAAGACGTAATAACGTGTTGTAGCTTTTTAGGCAGCTTCTTGAGTAGCTTTTTGAGTGAAACATGATTTTTTTTAAATGTCTAAATACAGTGGGATACCTGCAAATTTAAGTCAAATCTGCAACAGATTTTTAAACAAATTGCACACTTTCATGTCCTTTTTTGGAGTGAATTGCTGTGGTAAACATCCAAATTAAAAGTAAATGAATCACATAAAAGCTTGTAAAGTGCATTTATATAATAGTAATAATAATAATAATAGTAATACATTTCTAGAGCACTTTTCATACCATTGGCAGCTCAAAGTGCTTTACAGACATCAGTAATAGCAGAAATTGTACGTTTTAATGAGCTAAAGACACAAATCAAATGTATCATTTTGGTTGCACACAGCAGCCAAACAAGTGCTAGATTTCTGGGAATGTTCTTTTTCTTCCAGCCTTAAACAGCTGACATGACATTGAGGTAGAGAGTGGGTGGGAATGGTGAGTGGGAAGCTCAACCTTTGAAACATTGTCGTGAACATAGCATGAAGTTGTCACTATCACCATTTACATGGGTAAGGCATTCTACCAGGATCAGTAAGACTACAGTGTTAAATGATGAATACTCTCATGTGAAATTCATGTGTATGCCATGGGGGGGCAGTAACTTCAAATACAATACTTTTAATCTCCACAGAAATGTATTTACTACAGAACATGGTAAGAGACTAGACTGATGTCCTTTCCTCCTTGTAGACTGAGGCACATGGAATGTCTCTGCATGTTAATGAAGTAATCTCAATTAAGAAACAGACATAAATTGTTTTCCTTTTAGCTCCCAGCTCAGTCATCTAAATCCAAACCTCCAGCAACCACATCCGTGAGCCGGGGCTCGGACAGTGAGGATGATGATGAGGAAGAACTGCCGTGGTGCTGCATTTGTAATCAGGATGCTACCATTCGATGCCACACGTGTGACAGAGACCTGTACTGTAATCGCTGCTTTAGGTAAGGATCCCTGTGAATGGAGTTAGTAGTTGAATATCTGTGCCCATGAACCATCCTGAATCATTCCTCTTCTTGTCACTTTAAATTATTATTAAGCCACTTGCTGAAGGTGCCCACATGATTTCAGTATATTTGTTCTCTCTGGGTGCAGAGTGAAGGCTTTATTACGTAATGAATATTTAATTCAGTAAACGGATCAATCAGAGTGGTTTGATATGAAATGGTTTCAGTGAAGAGAAAATTTCTTTTGACATTGTCATTAATTCCTAGTAATTAGTTTTAAATGACATTTGTTCTGATTGCCTCATTTAAAAAATAGGTTGAACCACAGAGCTATACTGTAGGAGGTTAATTAGGCAAACCTATATATATATATTGGTAAGCATAGCAGCTCACTGGCTAAACTCTTCGTCACGGTAAACTTTCCGCAGGTTTATTTTCAGAGCGTGCACACTGAGACATCAAACACGATATGTGAACTGTATATATATGCAGTTGCACAACACTAGACAAGCCTTTTTGTAGTGGCAGTTGTTGGCAAACTTTCTAATAAATCTTCATAAAGTGTTCATAAAGTATAAAGTAGGTTATGGATGGTGTGTAGAAAATAATATTATTAAATGTATAACAATAGTCATTATTACATTTCATATCAATCCTTCTGTAGCCTATGTTTTTTTTTTTAATTCTGGATATTAGAAATGTTAATTCAACACTGAGGATTTTACTTTTGGGCTTCACCTAATTACATATTAACACTGTTTTATAGACATAAATAAAGTAGTATGGTGTTTATTGAATTCCTTTCAAACTAAAAATAAAATGGTTTGGATTGGAGAGCATAAATACATTAAATGACATGCTTTACATGACATTTTTTCAGAAGTGATTTTGTTTAAATTATGAATTATTTTAAACTTTGGTTTTCTTTACTCTTTATTCTCACAGTCTGCTTTTCCTTTCATTGACCACAATGCTTTTCTTTTTGTTTCCGCAGGGAAGGCCATGACAAATATGATCGAAAAGAGCACCATACGTCCAGTTACACCGCACCCAAGAGAACCAAGAAAAAGACCTGATTGTAGAAGTGTTATTGTCTTTATTCAGCATTGGTACTGTGCCAACACACTCAGAGGTGAATATAGTTTCTCATTGATGAAGACTGGCCAGTTAGGTTGCTAACTTACTTAAATATCTAAACATGGTTGCTGAAAGTGTCTACGGTATTTTATAATTGTCTAACAACTTGCGTAAGTACTGTATAGAGATCCTGAGAGTAACATAGCATAATGATGTTTAGTGTGCAGCTCAGCAACATCAACACTAATGCGTTAATTGTTGATAGAACATGCTTTATGTTGGTCTGTGGGTTATAGTGAATTTCCATGCTTAAAAACTAAAATAAAATGAATAAGCCAAAATTAAATGATTGGTTATAATACCAGTTCATCAAAAATGAAATCACCACTTCCCATTAGCTACTTTCACTTGTGATAGTTCCTTAATGTAGTTCACTACTTAGGAAAGAATTTTTACTGGGAAATTAAGAAAACCATAATAAGACATTACCTTATAAGTGGGAAATATCACATTCAGAAACTTTTATTGATTTTTCCCTACATGTTGTGATTTTGCCAGAGGAATAAAGGTTTATTTATTTTCACACATCTTATCTGAATCTGATGTTAAGGTTTGTTGTCTCTGAAGCTTTTCAACTAGCAAAGTTTGTGGAAGATTGTAAACAGCTGCCATGAAAACAATCTGTAATGGTAAGGAAGGTAGCAGAGAAGCCAGTATTCGCTTCAAAGCAGCAGGAGCAACAATAAGCAATGAACTGTCGTCTTTATTCAAAGAAAGTGAACATGAGCATTTAGAAAAATCAGAACTGATTTGGAACCATGCACTATGGTCAACAAAAATTGAAGAGGCAGTCATTCAGCTGGTCGTGTTTGGAGAATGAGGGGTTGTTTGCATGATTCCTAGAACACCAAACCCACAGTGAAGTATGAAGGTAGGAGCTCCATATTCAGAGAAAACGAGAATGGAACAACTTACTGAGAGAATTTGATCTTGTTGGTCAAGAAAAGGGAGAAGACATTAACCCTGAACGTACAGCAAACAGAATCAGACTGGTCTCTAAAAAAAGGTGAAGGTGTTTGCATTGCTTTACCAATCTCCTGATTTAAATTCCATTGGAAATTTATGAATCATATGAGACAATGCTGCAAAAAACTAATCATGTCTTACTGTAGACATCACAATGCTTAGTTTATGCCTATGAATGCATATTTCTTGTTTGTATTTCTAAGTACAAAGTCTTGCAACCGTGTGATTTTGTCAGAATACAAATTTGTTAGAATTACTGAAATTGTCAGACTACTTAGTTCCCGCTGTGTCAAGAATATCTTTTCAGTGTATTAAAGCCCTTCACCACTCATAGCTGTTGGCATCCTGTGCGTGTCATATAAAGAGATAAATAAATAAGCGAATGAATAAATAAATAAGATGAATTCTGTCCTTCCTTTTGACAAGGCCATACTGTACCTGCTGGAATTTGGGTGCTTAATTGCATTGGGTCATAATCACTTCAGCACATTTTAGTGTGAATGCTTCAATGAAAAACGAGCTATGGCAAAATGACTGTCACGAAGAGGGAGAAAAAAAAACAAAGAAAGGAAGAGGTGAGTGGAGAGAAAGTGCTTTACCATTAGCAGGGCATTACTGACCGACTCTGGGGACGTTTAGATAGAACTTATCTACAGTAAGTGATCCATTAAGATGCTGTTTCTCCAGTGTACGTTTTTTTTCTGCTAGCGTCTATACTGTAACCATAAATGGAGCATGTTTAATGTATGGACACATTTACAGTGAACTGAGTGTCTTTTCCGGAGCACTTTTAGAGACCTTGCCATGGACTGCATGACATTTCCATTGCAGTCAACAGAGGCTTCTTTGGTTTATCTTGTATGTATGCTTTGCTTGGAAACTTGTGGTGTTTACTCAGCAACTAACCATCAGGTTTAAAAGTTCTACTAAAACAGGAATTGAAACTGTCTGGGTTTTAGTGGTCTGAAGAGAACAAGGATTGCATGCACGCGGTCAGACAACCACACACTGAACTCTGTCTTGAAAACTGACAATACTGTCACATTGTGACGTCCTCAGCACAGTTACCCTTTTAAGGATTTACAATGGCGGGATTGTGCTCTTGTAACTTCATTTGTGGTGTAATGATTGACGTGACTCGAAGGAGGCCTCAAAAGCCTCTAAACTTGCTCATCTGAAACAGAACACCAGGGGTGCATTCAAGGTGTAGTGACGTTTAATAGTATTAGAAACATTAAAGTCAACGCTGGTAACCGGAAATTCATTTTCCTTTCCGAGTAAAACACGGTATTAGAGAGTCTCAAGCTGAGCATTTCAGCTTGATGATAAGTGATGTTATAGGTTTATTGTTTTTTCCCAACCTGCTGGTGCACAGTGATGTAAACTGTAAATAAAAGGCTTTGTGAAAATGGAAGTCTATGTTAAAATGGATTTGAATCTGATTTCAGGTTGACTTTAAGATGCCATCCTCATGTATCCGGATATTTGTAAAAAATGACATTAATATTATTATTAGTGTTTCGTTTTTAGAAACCAAATATTCAGTGTTTTTGTGTGGTGTTTTTTTTTGCTGAACACTTACTGAGCATGCAACTTCTAATTGTCTTTGACTTTACTTTCACTGTTGTGTGGAGGCATCAGAACCAAGTTTGCAAATGGAGTGGAAAAGCTAGAAAAACACCCGGTGGAATCTTTAAGCTTTTATATTCTGGCAGAAATCGAACTTTATGTCTGGGTGAAATATTGAATTATGTAGGTCTGATTACGAAGGTCTGATTTAGGTAGGTCTGCATTGAAAGCTGCTGTCTCTTTGTTAAAAAATCTTTATTGCACAGTATGCATGCGCTTGGTATTCATATTGTGGCATATAAAGTTTTATGAGATATATTCACACAGTGAATTGGCCCACTGGCACTTCCAAATGCTGTAAAAATAAAAATGTATGAAATGATTCAAATTCATGTTCTGAGGAGAATAACTCCTCAGAAAGCGTACACTTTGTTCCGTTTTCATACTTAACATAACCCATATTAAGCCCAGGGGCAGAGCATATGCCATCTGTGAAGGTTGTAAAACTGCCAGGGACAAAAACTGATTCAACTGTTACAGAAAGAACAAGCCTCATTTGTTCTCTGCCAAAGAAACTTGAGTCTGGTGTTCTCTCAGATCTGTCAGGTTTGAAGGCTTAGTTCATTCAGCCAGAGCAAACAGTGGGCTTTAGCAGTTAATGAGCAAACCAAAGAACAGGAAGCGATTACACAACACAATTAAACAGCAACAGACTAGACTTGAAAAGTTATTCTTTATGGTCACATTCAATGCTTTCCAGAACAAAAATATATAAATAGTCAACCAAAAATGTACAAGTCACAAAAAAAGAGTAATAGACAATACAGGTTTATCTATAATGCAACCCTATGTCTGCTGGAAGAAGTTTTCAGAACTGTACATAAATATTAATACTCAAAAACGACATTTATGGACAGCTCCCTTATTGACCCATTTGTGCAGGGGAAGTCTACATAATTTGACAGACAGATGTTGATTTCTAAAAGTAAGTATGAGTTTGGGGCTGGGAATGAGGTTATTCACATTATCTTGGTTGTGGAATTTCACCTTGGACTATTTCTTGAGGGGTCCTGACATCTTGCGAAGGCCCTTCATCCGATAAAGTAAACCATTGATAAAGTCCTGGGAAGACGGAGAGACAGAGTTAACAGACGTGTTTAAAGAACGCTACTTCTTACATAGCAAAACCTCCCAACCTAAAACATCCATCAAGAGACCACTCAGACTGTACAAAACATGTAGCTGTTTCTGTCATGACACTTAAAAGGCACTTAGTCGTATCACCAGCAATAAGAAAAGCATGGTGTAATTTGACATTGTCTCTCACAAAAGTGCACATTCTAACTTTTCAGCAGTTTGTGTTGAAGAGAACAGATTGTATTTTGGGGTGAACCTGATGAGATGTATACGTGTGTGCATCCAGGTTTGATTTACAGAAGAGAAAAAGTTATCCTTTACATTTTTGTGACTTGGTCATATTTCAGTATCAAACAGATTGAAAAGAGCCAGAAGTGCAGAATATCAATCGATGTTGATCTCTAAATGTAAGTATACGTTTAGTATAAGGGTTTGGGGCTAGGAATGAGGTTATTCACATCTTGGTTGTTGAATTTCACCTTAGACTACTTCCTCAAGAGGCAAATATTAGGTAGTTGATATGTAATCCTAGGTGTTTGCTAAGAAGTTCCTAGTACTAGTTGCTATCGTATCTTACGTGGTTCCTATAGTGTTGCTAGTGTAAGTGTGTTATGGCCACATAGACTGGTGCACAAACTTTTGTGCCATATAATGAACAAAGACTATAGTGAGATAAGACAAATGATTCATGCATCAGTATGTTGAACATTCCTTTATGCTGATAAGAAGAAAACATGTCCGAACAAATGAAAAGTGTACAAAAATACAGGCAACCTATGTGGGCATTGACTTTACAGTCATGCAAAACTTTTTTGGTTTAACTTTAAAAGCTGTGGATGAAGAAACAGAATAATAAAGAGAAGAAAAGGAAGGAAAGGTAAGTTAGCTTATTTTAAGGCAACATAACAACTTCAATAGGATTAAAGAACTCTCCTCGGTGTGTCATGTAATGCGGTTGAGAATGACAACCAACATAATAGCTTTTATTCTTTAAACGATTTGGAATCCTACAACCCTAAATCTCCTAAAGAGTGAAAATATGCACCATACCTCCTTTGGCTTTCCACATTCTTGCAAAAGTTCCTGTAGAGAGAAAAAAGAAGATAAACCTTTCAGCTAAAAACTGCTGTCTCATAAACCCAGCAGACAGATAATGGAGTGATTAACCTGACGGTGCATCACATACAGCTAGGAACGCTGCACATACTGAGCAAGAGTCATGAATCCTTAATAACTTCATATATAAGATCTGCCTCTATAGCCTTTTAGAAGCAGTTTTAGATTTGTCTCATTGGGAAGTTTTATTGGTGTTCTTTCTCAGTTTGGCTTACCTAATGATTTAAGGCATGTTGTGCAAGACACTGCAGGACTGGCTGAAACTTGCTCTAGTGTTATTCCAAAGCATATTTATGCCAAAGACTCATTACCAGTGGGGCCTGTTTCTGTACATTAAGTGATAAAAATGCTATATACACTAGTAAAATGAAAAACATGCATATTGCCACTGCCACATCAGCTGATTCCACAGTTATGAATGGTTGTGATGGAATTAAGCACTGGTGCTGGTTTAGAAAAAGCCAAGCAAATGGAGCGTCAAGTGTAAGACACCCACGTGGCCAGGTCATGAAAACCACATGTTAAATTAATATAATAAAAAAATATATTAAATATAAAATTCTGCTTATTATTATTTGGTATCAAATTCTTTTGACCGTTTGGTCTGAAACCAGGTATGGGTTGCTGACCAGGTTAGTAGGGCCAATCCCCAAGAGCCTCTGTCTCCCAGAGGCCTTGGGAGGCCTCCGATTGGAGATGCAAATTCTTGCATATATGCTGTTTTGTAGGCTTACCAATTCTTGGATGTTGGAACTTGAAGACTCTGATACCATCAGTCCTGTAAGCTCACCAGCTGAGATTAGTATAAGCCTTATACCAAACAGTTCATTCTTACACTCCTAGGGTTATGTGCATGTCTACACTGGCCATAGTAAAAGGAGGTGAAACTGGACTTCAACCTTCTGTTCTCTATCACTACATAAAAGAAGCAAAATGCTGCCTTTATTGTTGGATGGAGTACCTGGAGTTAGTTAATAGTTAATTATTGGATGTGATAGTTTCTGTGTGAGCATGTGCACACACTGAGAACAGCATTTATATCGCTAAAGGCTCACTATTCATTTTCTCTATTCATTTCTCTATTTCTGACTGAAGTATATTCCATTTGTTGGTAGTTTGTGACACAAACAAAAGAAAAATCTATCAATTGCTGGCTTTGTTTGACCTTGTTCTTTTATATAGCATAGATAAATACAGCCACAACACTGAGAAAGCTTGTTATTAAATCAGTATAAATAAGTCATTTTTTTTAGTAATTAACTAGCAATAAACATAACTCATATGCTAGTCATGTATATTGAAGAGATTGAAGTTTGGCCCCACATAATGGCTTTTACAGTTCAAAATATTAAACCTAATCTTGGACCTTTCACCTTGAAAACCACATTTTCTGTAGGCTTAGACTTAATCTTGGTCTGAGAAACTGGCCTGTAATGATTTATGCTATGTCTCTGTTTATTGTATTTTATTTTATTTTATTTTATTTTATTTTATTTTTCCTATTCTGTTTATTTTCTAGACTTTTCAGCTTCATGTTCAGCCTGAAATGGTTAGTTTTCCTGCCATTGACTTATTGAGATGCACTTGCCAATGCACATTCCACCTTTCAACCAATTCTAGACTTTTTGTTTGCTTTCTTGTTCAAGAACCTCAAGAATGTTAATGTCACAGTAATATCACAGTGCTTGTCTGAATAAAATCATTGTCCAAATGCTAATGGATTTCATGGATCAGAAAGTCTGTATTAATACATATTTTCTGTATATATAAAATGTATTAATGATCCTAATATAGACTCTTGAGGCACACCTTTCTTATATGAACAAGAATACAGTGTGGCAGAAATCACTGAGGAGAAATATCCATAATATGAAATGCTTTAGCTCAGTACACAATTTGTTATTTCTATAGTGTCGATGATGAGCAGAGGTGGTCTGCTTTGCACTAGGCATGCAGTCCCTCATTAACCAAGGCCCCATAAAACATAAGATACACTATATATGTTGACATTAAATTACCTATTCCACGGCATATATACAATACATCTGGAAAGTCCTTAGACCCTTTCACTTTTTTTTGTTCTCACAGAATTCTAGAAATTTTTGCAAATTTATTGAAAAGGAAAATTTATTAAAATATTGCATTGACATAAGTATACAGACCCTCTACTCAGTACTTATTTGAAGCACCTTTGACAACGATTACAAGGTTTGTACACCTGGATTTGTGGATTTTCTGCCATTCATCTCTGGCAGATCCTCTCAAGCTGTGTCAGGTTGGATGTGGACCATCAGTGAACAGTCATTTTTAGGTCTCTCCACAGATGTTCAATTGGGTTCAAATCAGGGCTCTGGCTGGGTCACTCAAAGACATTTACAGAGTTGTCCCTAAGCCACTCCTGTGTTGTCTTAGGGTTATTGTCTTGTTGGAAGGTGAACCTTCAGCCCAGTCTGAGGTCCCGAGTGCTCTGGATAAGGTTTTCATTTCAATATCTCTGTACTTTGCTCCATTCAGCTTTCCCTCAAACCTGACCAGTCTCCCTGTCCCAGCCACTGAAAAACAACCCCACCACATGATGCTGGCACCACCATGCTTTTCTGTTTGGTTCTGTCTGGCCACTCTGCCTTAAAGCTCAAATTGGTGGAGTGCTGCAATGATGTTTGACCTTCTGGAAGTTTCTCCCATCTGCACACAGGAGCTCAGCCAGAGTGACCATTGGGATCATGATCAACTCTCTTACCAAGGCCCTTCTTCCGGATTGCTTAGTTTGGTGAGACGGCAGCTCTAGGAAGAGTCCTTGTTCTTCCATTTAAGAATTATGGAGGTCACTGTGCTCTTGGGAGCTTTCAGTGCAGCAGAAATGTTTTGTAGCTATCTCCAGATCTGTGCCTCCACACAATCCTGTCTTTGAGCACTATAGGAAGTTCTTTCCTCCTCATGGCTTAGTTTTAGTAGTCAACTGAATTGACCACAGGTGGAATCCAATTAAGGTGTAGAAACTCTCACAAATGATCAAGAGAAATGGGAGGCCCCCAGAGCTAAATTTCAAGTGTCCTAGCAAAGGGTCTGAATACTTATGTCACTGCAATATGTTAGTTTTTCCTTTATATTTGATGTACCAAATGTGAAAAAGTGAAATGTATAATAAAATAGCTATTATTTTTTGTTGTACTGACTATTGTTTTTGCAGCCTCACCTCCCCAGCCATGGTTGGAACTGAGTATTCCATCCTGTTATATTATGATGCAACTGCATGAATACAGACTATTATGAACTAGGCAATACAGTGATAATTCACATTATGGAAAGAAGGTTATTTTATTGCAGTTTACTGGTAGTTGAGAGGGAAATCTCAAATCTAGTTATACAAGTGAAGCAAAAAGTTTATCTATATTCCCACAGCTAACAGCTTTTTCAGTCACAACGGGATACTGCACAGGCTCAGCAGACTGCACACAACCTAGCATTAAGGTTAGAATAGATAGCTCCAGCATTGAAGTAATTATTCAAAAACATAATCTGTTCATAATTACATCTCTGAAAATGTAATGGGATTATGTTACTTATTACTTCCTGAAAAAGGTAATCCCATTACTCATTCTGACTCCATACCAAATTATCTCACTACACTGGCAGATAATTTAGCTCATTTCAAGTATTATTTCATAAAACAACCAAAATAACGTGCCAATATTGTAAAATATGTTTTTTTTAATTGAAATTGTAAAAATGTTTAGAAATAAATGAAATAATCTTATAATATTCCTACAACAAAATATTAGATGTAAGGACTAAGATGATTCACTTGCCATATTTTACTGTATGTTGTACACAGTTGCGTCACAAATTTAAAAATATAGGGAGCATATAGGAAGGCCCCTATCCTGTGTTTTGCCTGGAGCCTTAGAATCACTAAACCCTAAATAATGATGTTAATTGCTGTAGAAATTTGCTTGAAGGTACATCAAATTGTGAAGAAGAGCAATGCAGAACTCACGTGTAGTCTAGTTCTTTGTTCTTCATCTGAAAGCTCCAGAAGTTCATCAATGTCAATCTCCAATTCTGGAATCTCTTCCTCCTGGAAAGAGCATGCTTTGAGATAATGATGGCCATATTTAATTTCTGTAAACAGTAAATTCCAAAATGACTCTCGTACAGTTACTGGGGATTTGCCTTGGAAGATAAACAATGGCACCTAATTCTGCCACTACTTCGGTTTTGGTTAAATGAAGCCCGCCAGACAGAAAAACAGATTACAATGGATTAATTAAAAACAGGTTCGTTTTAAATGAGGCGATTCTCCTTCCTTCTGTACATGCTTTTGACCTCTTATTGGAGGGCAGGAAACAAGATCGGCATCAAGAGTGGTTCACCACTGGACAATAAACTAAAGGAAACAAATAACCACCTTTGTGAACAATCAACTAAACATACAAGTTTTCTCAAACATAAATCAGACACTAACAAGAGGTTTTAACACAGGAAAAAGATTCAGTGGGAACTTTTCGAAATGGTTGTCAACAAAATCATTCAAAGACGCAGAATGGTTCATAGTGATGGGAACCAGACGTCTGAGACGTCTAAAAGCTCCCTCACAGAATGTTATAACATAAATTGGTGAATATGAATATGCTGCCTGATGTCTGAGACATTGTTTTACAGTAGTTCTGAGATAATGTTTTAGTCTCAAATGTATTTCAGTTCATTTATTTTAATTTTAAAGGAGTAGGAAACATGAGGTTCCCAAAGAAAAACAGTCAGAAGACATGTAGGTTCACTGGTGGCTTTGGATAGTAAATACAATGGCTATATTTGCATTGTAGACTCCTGGGACTCCTGGTTCCCATCAACACCAATGTACAGAAACCTGAGTCTGTAAGTTAGTTGCACTCAGAAGGAAGTGTCGGATTGCAATGCTATTGGGAAGAAAGATAAAGGTCACCGGGAACAATAAATGATGATACATTTTGTCTGATATGGGCAATATTTATTCAGCTACATGCCAGATGTCTCGTCATGGAGTTGTAGAGGTTCCTAATGGTGTCCTGCGATGATCCATCCCATGCAGCTTAAATATTCTCACACAGTTCCTGCAGATTTTGCGGTAGGGGTGGAGATGGAGTGACAACAGGCCTCCTGGATGTGTGATGCGTGAAATGAATATGACTGTATATATATATATATACAGACTATATAGTATGTAAATTTTATGCTATGCTTCATTCTTTATGCTATATGTTTCATTATTGATCTGGGAGGTTCACTGTGACTGGTCCTGCACAATCTCTGTAGCACCAAGCTCTGCAATATCCAAGTTAATATTATCCTCTTTGGCACATATTTGCACTTTTCACCTTTACACACCCAGGATGTCATGTTCCGCTAAACGTTAAACATTACACATTTTCTATCGTTAAACTGGGGTGAACATTTCAACCGTGATCTTTGAGGGTCCTACTGCATAGACATGCTAAGTTGTAAACATATAACCACTGTTTGCTCAGTCTTAGATGGGTTACACAACCCACTTATCTCTTTAAAGGAATCTTCCAACTCCAACATCTGCCACTTCATAGCATAAAAGAGCAAAAACACCAAAATACACATACAACACTATGTAAAAGTCTTTTTTTGTTTAATGAGAGAAAATACTAATTATTAAGAGAAATGTAATTAGGTTCCAGCATTTTTTCAGTACCTCTGCATTATTCAGTTGTTGGACTGAAAAAGAAGTCCTTCATAGTGGTTTGATGTGAAATAGTCAGTTCTAAATAAACTTACTGGCTCCTTACACAGTGGTGGTAATGGGAACCAGATATCACAGTGTCTAAAACCCAAATACAGCCATTTCATATACTGCTCAAAATCACCAGTGAAACTACACGTCGTTTTCATATATAAAGATGAAGATGGTAAAATAATGGCAAATCTGGAAAAATGAAATTGTCTTTGTGGACTGTTTATAATGTGTCGCGTACCACTTGGCTTTAATGAAAAACATTGAAAAACAACGTCTCAGACATCAAGCTTTGTATTTATAGCCATTTCATGTAACAGTTTTCCACGAGGGAGGTTTTACAGTGATCTGGATCCTATTAGGCCCACTTTTATGCAATCTGAGTTGGTAAGTTTCTCTACAATAGTAAATTTCACATACTCGACTTTACATCTTACCTGGAGAAAAATGGTACAATTCAGGTTTTTCATTTTTCAGCATCAGAAATGTTTTTTGTTTATGTAACATTTAACAGGAAAATGAACACATGCCTCCAAACCTATGCATAATTAAATATATTTCATCTGAATTTGTCCACGCTTTACTTTTGCGCACTCCACTTCCACTTTTCCATCCTTACAGTCTTAAACCAACCAGCTGCATCCTCCCAACTTAAGCTGTTCCCAAATAGACACTTACATCTACCTGAAACCACCCAGTCTGAATTACAGATTTCTTTATGTGTATCCAAATGGTCAAAACACTTGTGAGGTTTACATGTAAGTTTAAACTGTCAGCCTCAGATAAACTGCACTTAAAGCTTCCATCTTTGAGAAAGAGGAAGCTCTACTCTTTAACTGATCTATAGGTGTTCCTGTCCTCCCGCTGTGAGATGACAACTCACCCCTATGGTTCTACAAGGATGTGTAGCCTTACTGGGAAAGGACAATAATAAAGTTTATTTGTACTAAAAAAACCAAAACTGGATATGTGAGATCTGGAGTAAGGATTTATCAGCTTATCAACTTATGAATTTTACCGGAATTACTTGGAAGTAGAAAATGCAACCAACTTCTAAGACTGAACTTTGGAGGTATGGAAAAATATCCTTGTATATTTCTTTGGGAAACTGAAAGCAAAGAAGGAATGGAAGCTGCAATAAATGTAGAGCATAGAAATTATAAACAGAAATATTTACCTATTATATTTAGTTATGGAGGCATCTGTGCAATTTATAAAGTAAGGAACTAAAGAGTGGGCCCACATACAGACCCCTGCATTTTTAGGTGTTAAATTCATTGTTATTCATGAGCTTTTTCACAAAGCCCTGCATAAAAAGGTATCCTTACATTATTTTCTTATGCAGTAACACTGAATGATCAACGTTTATGAAATAGGTAATAGTAATGAACACATAATATAATCAGTACAAGCTGCTATAGCTGATACTACTCATTTAACAGTGACCCTGAAAGCAGGGATAGAGTATGTCATAACATCCGCAGAAGTAGAAAAAGCAAAATAGGTTTTAATCAGGAAATGGTCAGAATAACAGTAATCTGCCCTGAGTAGATTAGCCTATATTCCTCTGATTATTACCATGGTGCTGCTGCTTCAGACACATGCTGCCCAGAAACTGGATTAGGATTGAGTTCCAGCAGTTTAAAAGCATTCATTCCCTCCTTTACTCTTCTGCTCACTCTCTCAGCTTGCTACTATGCAAATAGTTGTGATTATCAATGTTTGAGACCAAAAGCTTTGCTAATGGAACGGGACGGAGCCACATTTCTCAGTCAATAAGTCATTACTCCTTTCAGAACTTGTCCAGTAAAGTCAGGAACCTCCCTCCCTACCATCCATCCAAGAAATCTGCTGGTATATTTGTCCATACTCCTAAATTCAATCTTAGAATGGATTGCATTTCCTGCATCTCACAATCCAAGTAATTTCAAGCACATTCAACGATGTTGAGGTCTGGACTTTGGGCTGGTCAGTTCATTGTTTTAAGAACACCAGCAGCTTCTTTGTTTGATCTTGTATTTTTGTCTGTTTCGTTTTTCTTGGCAAGGGCTTCTACACATCCTTCTAAGGGTCTTCTTAGGGCAGCTACATATCTATTCAGATTCACAGTGTTTGAGTTGTGGACGTTTTCAGATCTGAAGCAAAAGTGGAGCTTGATGTTCTCTTCTCTCTTAAAGATGAAACCTTTAGGTACTGATGGTGGCAGTTTTGTGGTCTACCAGGTCTCGCACAGTTGTTAGTCTCATTACTGTGTATCTTTTAATGATGTTAATCATTTTTTTGAACTCCAGTTTACCAAACTTCTATTTTCCACGTATTTTCCTTTGATGTTCCTCTTCCTTATGCAGGTGGATTACATTATATACACTCTCTTCAGAAACATCTCCTGAAAACATGTACATGTGCTGCATTCTAGTAAAACAGCCTCTAATTCATATACACCTTCTTTATAATGGCATTTAGAGGAATTAAGTGACATTTTGAAAGGTCAGATTTGAAAGGCTTTGTTAAGGAGACCAACAAATGACAGCTACACAAGCTTTACTCCTCAGTCAGCTTTCCCAGTCAATGAATTTAAAGGAGACAGGAGACCATTTTCCAGCCAGTGAGTTTAATGTAGCTCTAACCGTCAGACAAAACCTGACACGGCAGCTTCTCCAGCCCGATGAAGAGAGACTCAATCAGAGAGAAGCTTCACTGAGCCCTACCATCCCCCAGTGTGCTCCTCCAACTGGAAAAACAATCAGTGTTGGAGCTGCAGACTGGCCTCTGTCAACAGGTATGGTCAGAGACGCTGGTCAGATGCTCGACTTATTGGCTTATGAGATCAATATGTACCTCTAGAAATCCCCAAGATGAATTATCAAGACGAATTATCTTAACTGCAAGGTCTCCTGTGCTGAATTAACTCAGGCACAACATAATCAACCCAGACTAAAAGGGTTCTGTTATGTTAAGCTTGTGATAGAAGAACCCTTTTTGGTGCTATACAGAGTGATTTTCAAAAATGTTCTATGTACTACCATATACCACACATGCTCCATCAATCTGAAGAATGATTTCACTACGCTTTTTATGCAAGAAAATGGTCAATATAGAACTCTTTATTGAAGAACCATTGAAGAACCATCTTTTTTAAGTGTACGCACTTGTTGCACTGGTACGAGAAACAGTAGTAGTGCTGGGATTTTTAAACCATGTGTACTTGCACTGGCCACTTTATTACACATCCACCTTAGTTGTCCAGTTTAGATGTACAGTTATAGACTGTTGCTCATCGTTTTCCAATCATGGTGTGTGCTAGTCATCATTTGCCATTTATTAGTGGTCACTTGTTGACCACAGGGTTACTTGGGGCAGGTTATCTCTCAATCCAGCAGTCCTGAGAAATTACTACTGCTAAAAAAATAAACATAAAACATTTGTTTTTATGTTTCCTGCATTATGTTCAACTAGTGAAATAAATAGCAATTGTGCACAAACATTTGTAAAAAAAAAAATATTAATATAGTTCCCTGTAGAGGACGTATTCACTCAGAAACTCAAAGCAAATCAAATAAAGCCTAACTTTACTTAGTGAACACCAGGGATTGCTTAATGTGTGGTGTTAAACATTCACTGAGGGCATGATCTTGTCCTGACAAGCCCTAAATTGTTGTCTAGGTTGGTGTAAGTTCACTGTTAAACTAAGCAGTACAGTAAAGATTGATTGAGCAAAATGCATGTCAAAGTAAGAAGGTTACATGATCATAACCTTATGGTCATTTTATTCACTGATAGAGTATGACACTTTATTTTAAATTACGGTCCATCAAACCATGTGATTCTTTGGCAACTGAATGTTTCTTATCAAGACCTAATGACCTAATAAATGATTTCCTCAGGATCCAAAGAGCTCCAGGTTATACCCGAGTGAAATGTTTCAATCAATACTAGAACTAATTTTCACATTCATCAACACAAGACAAACTCTCAGGGCTCAGACTGCAATGTTAGGATATTGTTGTTAATCATCTAGTGAATGAGGTTGTACTGCTATGTAGAGGTGTGTTGTGCCATTAGGGGGATCACAAATGCCACACGAAGTGCAAGCCCTACAATTGTGAAATGTAAATTTATTGTCTAACTAAAAAAATATCACAATTAAACTATACCTGATCAAAGAAAGTAGTATCACTGTTGTGTTGAAGTGTTGGCCCTGGCCTGCTTGAGCTGGTGTAGCTCAACATGAAGACTTGATAAAACACTAAAAGCCACCTAATTTGACACAGTGAAACATGATCAAAATAGTACATTAAGAACCTTCTAAATGAGCTCCTGCAGGACTGATTCTGAACACTTGCACTTACAGCCAACAGCAATGTGGCGTGGCTGTTAACCTAAGTGTGTAAGAAAGGTACAAAGGTCGGAGGGGAAAACAACACAAATAAACCTTTGTCTGGTTGGTGAAGTAGAGCTAGAGAACTCGTAATTACTATTCCTCTGGCTTCACATTAAGCTTATTTGATTTAATAACCTGTACAGGGGCCTTGACTTATGGTCTAATAAGGAAGTTACAGTAGATTTAATCATTAGAAGTCATCATATCACAGCATATCACGTGTGTTTGTTTACAAGCAGATCTTCCAACAGGGTGGACCCCCAGACGTACTGCCTCAAATAAAGAACAACAGACAGCATGGTCTCTATGTAGATATATCTATGTATGAAACACTGCTTAGAACTTCAGTCTATGATGAATAAGTGGAACTTGAACAACATGTATATACAGTATGTACATACTTTAAACTGATCTAATAAAAAAATAGGTAGCTTTTCTTTTCTGTTATATGGACCCTTTAAAGTAGTTCTACTCATTTCATTTATGAAAATAATTTTTGAATGGCAGCGCTCTGATGACACCATTGTGGAGAGGAGTGTGGAGTGTAGGCTGAGACTCGTCTTTACTATGTGGAAAGCTACTGAACGCTAGCACTTCTACTCTCTTTGTTTGACACTCAAGGTTGCTTTTGCTTTCATTTGATAGGGAGCGCAAGCGAGCGAGGCTAATCGCTAGCTCCATCCAGCGTCTGATTGACAGCGCACGTAAAGTCAGATGAGGGTGGTGTGCTAAAGTGGCCCCATTACTGATCACATGGTCCATCCTCCACTTCCTGCCAGATAGATGGAGGATGTTGCCACTGAAAAATGTCATGGCACAAAGGTTATAAGGCTGTGTTCCATGAATAGCATCAGAGTCATCGTAGTGAAAGTCATGGGAGAAGCCCTTTGGCCCCAGCAATAGTGTTTATGGCAGTGGATTTTCTCCACTCCAGTTTACAGTGTTTCAGCTACCATGTCCTCCGAAACAGAAACTCCTTATGATGAAGGATCAACAGAGAAGTGCTTTTGGAAATGACACAGGCACTTCACACATGTATCTTTCCTGAGCAGGAACTCTCCATCATTAATATCATTTATTTATTTATTTGCTCATTTTGAAGACATAGCAGTGATGTCAGTGATGCACAGAGCCACGGCGGGATCCAATGAGTGGCCGCATACATTAGAGATGAGCATGAATAATTAAGCGGGTGACACAGGGGGCTGACTGTAAACGCTTCCACACGGAAGAATCGGCATACCCACAGCGTAACCTTTCAGCCAGGCCATGCAAAATTCAGCACCTTTACCAACCATGTGGACAAACGTGTGGCCACTCCTGCAGTATGGCTAGCTGGGCTAAAGTGAACATGATGGCCAAAAACTAAATAAGTAAATAAAAATAAATAAATGAAATTCTTTTTCCCCTTGACTTTTGAGTGGTTATGTGGCTTCGGACACTGTGTGACAAGATATTAAGCTATAGCTAAAAACCAGGCTGCTATTAGACACCTAAATTGTGTGTAGTACTGTCAGTTTTAGATAATAATATGTTATCTGTGACTAGAAACCACATAAACAAGCCTGTCCGAAATGACCTCATGCAGTTTGAGGATAATGTGTAATGATTTAAGCATATAGTTTGCTCAATGCAAATTGTTGGGGAGTAGCTTCTTATTACTTACCACATTACCCTTGTAGCTCTAATGCAAAACTAAAGAAGAAAACTGTAACCATCAAACACGTCTTGGCCAATCATTTACATTGACAATGGAAGAATGTGCACATTTAAGGCATTACTTTAACAGAAAACAGTGTGCTTTTGGTTGAAAGCGAGATTAGCTCAATGTCTGATTACAGTTTTTCTGTGTAGGTGGAATTTTTCTGGGTCATTTTCAGCCTACTTCAAATTCGGTATGCCTCTGGGATAAATGCTTTGCCGTAGATTCTCCTGTGTGGTATATAATCTCTCTCTGAAAGGATAATATACAGTCCTGCATTGAGCGTATGGATGTTAAACTGTGCCAGAAGGAATTCCTTATTAGCGCAAACAGAAAGAACATATTGATAATGTGATACCATACAACAACAAAGGAGGGAACTCTTCAGAAACATGATACCCAGCTACTCTGCATTCAGCTGAACTGGCAGTATAGAGAATATGTTTATTACCCCATTAAAGGGCTTGAATGGATTTATTTATTTATTTATTATTATTATTATTATTATACGCATCATCTTCACCATAGTACTACTTTGTAATGTTAGCTTGAAAAGGGTTTGATATCTCATGGAATGCATGCTGTGTAGGCTATACAATATATGCCATTGAATGTATATAGGACTCAACAGCATTTTGATCTTGAATGCCACACTTGCAGAGAAAAATGGCATGCAGTGTTAGATTCTATGCAATGCTGGGTCAGTGTGTTTATTAGGAAGTGGTCATGGCTGAGTCAGATGTGCAATGATGAGAAAATACAAGCCATTTTGTTTCACATTGCTAAGCAATCCGTACTGTCACGCAATCATCCATGTCTCATGTGACTGTACTCTCACTGACAACCACAGTGTGAACACAGGTGTGGGGTAAACAGCCTACGGCAGGAACCAGGGCCTGTAACAACGCAAAATTTTCAAGTGAGTGATGTTTTAGGCATGTGGTGTATAAACCACATTCGTAGTTACATTAGAGCTGTAGCTGCAGCGTAAAACAAAAGAACTTCAGATAAACTTCTTGACTGAGTGACCACATTTGCAGTGAAGGGGAAATGTGTAAATCTTTTTGTTAGTGTGATGTTAACTTGATGTTAGCATATCAGCGTATTAGTATGTTTCTATGCCACTTTTAGATTGTTGGTATGCCAAAAAAAAAAATCCTTAACCAAATCTGTTTTATATTGGTCACCAGTTTGTCTATGACAGAACAAAGACATTTCATTTAGCACACCTGAAAGATCTTCTACCTTGCCAATGATTTTTATGCAACTTCTAATTTTGAAGTATCTTATTTTTATGTATTATAAAAACATGTAATTCGGTGGCACCTTACAGATCAGTAATAAGTGGTAATGATAATTGCTTTATAATGGTAACAAATTGTATTTACCTAAAAATGCCATGCTAATTTTCCAAGTTGTTATATCATAAGTTGTTAAATCATAAGTTAGTAATTGTAGCAGTACCAGGTCAGTAATAAAATGGTAAAATAATAGTAACAAGTTGTACTAACCTAAAAAATCCATGCTAATTTTCCAGTTACTATTAAATCATGAGTTAAGATAAAGAAAGTTAAACAGGTTGTTTGCATGTCGTTGGTTGCTGTAGGACGCAGTAACTTTGAAACAAAATGGAAAGAATGAATTTCCAATACATTTTAGTTTCACTGTAATTGCAGCCTTAACTATGTCTGTGACTGGAAATTTAAAAACATTTTAGCAGAGCGACTTCATTGTTTTGGGGCTTTTAAAATCCTATCTAAAAGAACTGGAGCGGTGTCTTGAGTAAGTAGATATTATACTGTAAGTAGCATAATATAATAGATGTTGTAATGTAATAGAAAATACAAAAAACATGAAGGAGGGCTGAAATGACAGACTAATTGTTTAGTAATCACACTTTTGTACCTAATGGAAAATTCTAATTGTATTTACTAGTTTGTTAACATTATTTTACTATATTGCTGTAATTACTAACATATCATTTAGCAACAACAATGTCAACAATGTCATTTGTAAATTACTACAACTTGCTACCATATTATTACCAATCTGTAACATAATGGGCTATCTGTAAAGTTATCACATGTAAACCACACATTTGTTACTAACTGTACTGCCTGGATTGTTGACATTTGAGCAGTTTCTTTGACTTCTGCAGTTTTGCATCCTAAATACCTTTGTACACTTCTGAGGTCATGTCCCAGTTGTTGATGTTGCCACCTCTGTGCTTTATAGTAGTTCAGTTAGTTCAACCTGGCAAGAACTTTTCCTGCGTAGAGAGTCTACCATCAGTCTGATCCCACCATACTGAGACCACAGACAACCACATGTTGCTTAGAGTTTACACAGAGAGAGGCAGTGGGTCTTTTGGGTAAACAGACAAATGCCAGTGATTAGTTACCTCAGCTAATGTGACCTTTTTCAGCTTATATCTTTTAGCACCAAAACAAACAGTTTGCAAGGAGGTACCAAGAGAGAAATGTGATGCTGCTACACACTTTCATTCAATTTATACTTGTATATTGTAAAAATTAACTCTAAAGAATTCTATAGCAGCTCTCTGCTACATGACACGATTTAGGCTTTAGGAACGGCCACACCTGTATAAGTTGTGAGGTGTCATCTTGTGAGTGAGGTGGGTGAGTTGTGGGTGGCTATCCTCAACATCTCTCCAGACATCTTCCATCCAGCTGTGGAATCAATGCCATGTCGAGTTGCTGCACTTTGCCAGGCTAGAGGGGCTCCTACACAATGCGACAGTACTTCCTGTCCCATGACTTTGACACATCAGTGTAATAACAATAGAAACAAAGTTTGAAAACATTCACTGAAAATGAAATGTGCCAAAGAAACAGTTTTCAGGGAAAAAAGGGCTTCTCTAGCTCATATGCTGTGAGCTGAAGCTCATAGTCATTGCCTGGCCGCCTACAGTGGGCAGGCAGCTGCATGGCGTTGGCGCAGGCCCGCCTACATGACGCTGTCAGTCTGCAGAGAGCACACTGCTTATCAGCGGAAGTGGGAGGTGAGGAGATGGAGCTGGTGTTTACATGCTTTTCTCACTTCAGTAATGCTCCCTGCTTTAAAATGCTAAACAGCATGCTAAACTGCATTTGTCTTCAGCACACATTACGTACTTTCATTAGCCACTCAAGCTAATTTGCATAATAGCTTTCACCCTTATTGTTTTTTTACTGTTTGGGGTGGGAGGAGGATGAATTATGTGCATCACATCATCATTACCATCACCACCAGCATCATCATCATCATAATCTTCCTCATGCTCCCTCTGTCCTCTTATATGGTGCATCCGTATTACCCATCTAACATGCCGACCAGGGCATGTTGCCATGGTATCCCTGGAGACAGTTGAGCGCCTTCACACAGCCCCTCATGACTAGGACAGTTTTTTTCACCTCCCCCAAATAGAAGCGTGGGTGATGTTGTGACCCAGCCTCATGATGTCCTAATAGCTCAAGAACCACTTTAATCGATTAAAAAGTCTAATGTGCCATTTTTCCTTTACTCCAAATGTACTCACTCAGTCAGGACATTTGTATATTCCTGTAGTTTCACACCCTAGCTACAATGCTAATGTTGTAACAGCATGCATGGGAAGCATTGGAAGCCTATAGCCACCAGGTTTGCCAAAGTAATTTCTGCCCATGTGGTTATATTAGCTGTTATTGAATGACTGTTCCCGATGCAGTGCTGTGTGAGGGATCGGAGATCACGGCTGTTCAGCTTAGACTTGTGCTTTGTGTGCTGAAATTCCTCCTGATTCCTTGAATCGTTTAATGATATTATGCACTGCAGAGAGAGAAATCCCTTCCGATCTTTTTTTAAAAATTTTGTTTTTAAACATTTCAATATTTTTCTCACACACTTGTAGACAAACTGGAGACCCTCAGATTTGATCCTCAAAGCCTTTCATAGATATTGCTTTGGTATCAAATATTGACTACATGATAATAACTATTGACACTTGTTGACATTATCTGTATCTGAAATCACATAATTATTTTGATTTTCTTTACTTCATTACTAGCCCTAAATCGCCCCTGTCCCAGCTTTTTTGGAATGTGTTGTAGGCCTAAATTGCAGGAAAGGATGTATACTGGTGGAAACAACACCAATTTTAACTCTCGTTTTTCTTCTGTTTATATCTCTTCTTTTGTTTGATGCCAAGTGGTTTCTTGAGAGCCAAGATCTTCAGCAATTGTTATGTTTACTCTTTCTTTCATTGGCTACCTGTCCTTAAATCATCTAACCAGGAGAAGAACCTTTGACATGACTGACAAGAGGTTAGAATATACCATCAGGGCAGCAGTGCTACTTTTTCATCCTCTCATGTTGGACTTAACTGACTTGACACTACAGTGACTCACTAACACCTCATGAGGTACAAAGTGGTATTATAAGACAGGATGATGGGCTGGGGCTAGCGGGTTAACATGCTAACCTAAGTATCTCTTCAACTCAATACACAGACATCTTTGTCGTACCATCAAAATGGTTATTCCACATTCTGTTGATAATTTCAGTTAATTCTGGAATGTTTCATACTAATCTTACATATTGCTCCTTTAAAAATATTTTTTACAATATTTTAAATGCACTAAGTAAGCTGTAATTGTTCGTTATGAAATGTAGTGTGTTCTCTGTGGAGGATATGTTATAAGTTATTTTCACATACAAAATCAATGTCATTTTCCAGGGGTGCCCAAACTTTTGCAGATGACTGTAACATTTGAGATCATGTTTAATTTTCACAAGACCATTTTCAGGCTTTCTTTTTACCGTAGAATTTGACAGGTCATTCTATTAAATGTCATTAAGGCTGATATGTAAATGAGCTCTATTCCGATTGGCTGTGCTCTATTGCATCTCATACAAAAATGCTGAAACACTCTTTATAACTTCAGTGTGAATGGGTGGGGTTAAACCATTCTGGACTGAATAGACAATAATGTGTGAATTCAGTGGTGACATCATGATAACAGCGCATTATTTTTCCATACATGAACTGTACAGACTGGGAAGTAAATGGTACATATTCACACTTTACATTGTTTACATACTACGTCAAAATTTTAAAGAGTGAGGAAATTATGTTTTACTATCATATGGGCCTTCTAAGTAATCTCAAATAGTGTTTCTTATGTGGTTTCTGACATCATATATTATGCTGTTATCTATTAAAATGGATAAAATTATGCCACATATCTAAAAGGGTAGCTGACAACTTCATTCTTCTGTACTTCTGTCCATTTGTATAGAAACAGCATGTTGCCTTAACCTCTGTTACGCATAAAATACATAGGAGCACCTTTAGGGAAAAGCCAGTCTGTGCTGTTCATGTCTATTACTTCAGGTTTATATATAAAAGATCACCCTAATGGCAACCCCTGCCAAGAAGCAGCGATAAACCTCTCAAGTTCTTAGATGTGTTCAGACTGCTAACTCTAGTAAGAGGAGATACTTAGAATATGTCTGAGCTTTTGTCACCCCAGGGCTAGAAATCTGCATCTTCAGCAGAGAGAATGAGCTGTTTTAATGGCCTGTAAAATGACTTCTATAAAGAGGCACTCGCAAGTTTGGTCGTACCACTCTAGAAATGACATTATTTCCGCCAAGGTCATTTCCACTGTCAGTTCCGCTCATCATTCACTTTACTAGAAGCAACTTCCTTGTCCTTCCATTCACTGGCCACTTTATGAGCTCCATCTACCTTGTAAGTCCACTATATGGGTGTACAGTTACAGCCGGTAGCCCATTTGTAATCATGCACAGTTTGACAGCTGCCCCATGGCCCATTCATTGTTGGTCAGTTATTGACCTCAGAGCTAGCAGAGTGGGTGTTGTGCTGGTACAAGTGCACCCAAAAATATCCAGCCAAGAGACAAGATTCTGTGTTCAGAAACTGACCACTTACGAAGGAAAAGAGAATATTGGGCCTGGTGTCTAACTACACACCAGCAAGGTGCTTCTACAAGGTATAGTATAGTGCAACAATCAGTCAAAACAGTCAAAAAATTAAAGTTAATAAAATGTACTTCAGTTACCTGAATGAAGATATTAATAAAATAGGACTAACAATGGTGCAAGACCAGGTAGACCACCAACCCTGTTGTCATCTGCTCAACAGTAGTTTTTGATAAACAGTGCACATTGAGAGAAAGAGGTCCGAATTAAGCTCTACTCATTCTTTTTAGATCCGAATAAAGAAGACAACCTAATGCTACGGGTCTGAAAGAATGTGTAGCCATCAAAAAGCTGTTACTAAGAGAAGGAAATCAAGCAGTTAAGTAATTGCTGGTGGTCTCAGAACAAAGGACCGGCTGCCAACATCAATGAATGTGTTTGGGATTACAACTAACTTCCAAGACCAAACTTTGGAATTGTGGAAAAATATGTCTGCAAATTTCTTTGAAAAACTGAAAGTACGTCTCCTTTAAAGAATAAAAGCTGTAATATAGGCCAAACGTGGACACAGTAAATAATGAAAAAATTGTATTATATTTAATTGTTGAGATTTAGGGGGCATTTTATGTTAAATATAACATCGCTATATAATATGTGTCTCCAAAATGATAATTTTACAAGAGAGGGCAAAAACATGCTCAAATCTTAATTTAACTGGGAAATTATAATAAATAAAGGATGGTCTCTGACTTTTGCATAGCACTGTCCGTCTTTTTAATAACTGACCTGGTTATAAGGCCTAAGATGGCAGTCAACTTGATGTCATGCATATAAAGATAGTCAGTGAGATCAAACAGTAGGAGCAACCAAGCCATGTTCTTATAGCCAATAAAACAACCATAAAAGCATATTGATGAATCAAGTGATGACCATGCCAACCCAAATAACAACTTTGCCATCCGTGCTACAGCGCAGAATTAGTCCAAACGGCTTATTATAGGCCTGTTTCTGGATCCTGTACAGCTGACAAGCTGGTAGAAACTGGCAGTTATTCACTTGTTTGTTGGAAATAGAGCTTAGTAATGAACTCAGTACTGTGTTCTGGCGGGTGTGCACCTGCTCACTTTATCCTGCAAGATCATTTACAGAGCCAAAGCTGGATCTCTGAAAACACAGCTCCAATGCACCTTCAAAACCCCACAAACACAATATAACATATTTCAGTGAGAGTCTCTCTCTCTCTCTCTCTCTCTCTCTCTCTCTCTTACCTCACAGTCATACAGCAGGTGCAGCTGCCCGTCGATCCACTCCTCAATATCCAGTCTCCTCTGCAGGTCTTTGCGGTTGTATTTGACGGTCAGTTTGCCCAGTTTGCGATGGGGGGGCTCTTCCTCTTTGGTCTGAAACATCACCCTGGACTGGGTGCCCGGTTCCGACGCCATGCCTGCCACGGCCACACACACACTGGCCACACACACACACTGGCCGCGCACAACCCGCCGAGAGAAGTCTGGGAGCCGTCGCTCTCTTCTTCTTCTTGTTCTTCTCCTCTTCTCTCTCTCTCTCTCTCTCTCTCTCTCTCTCTCTCTCCCCCTCTCTCTCTCTGTCACTGTCTCTCTCTCACTCTCTCCCTTGATTTCTCTCAGTGCCTCCTTACTATCTTTCCAACAGCCTCTTGTCTTATTCTTTGCTCCTGGTTCGCCTTCAGTGTCTCTCCTTCCCTTTCTCTTTCTCATCTATCTCCTTCTTCTCTCTCTCCTTCGCCTACTCCCTCTCTCTCTCTCTCTCTCTCTCTCTCTCTCTCTCTCTCTCTCTCTCTCTCTCTCTCCAACTTGCACGCTCACCGCCTGCTCCCTGTGGAGGGCTGTAATGAAAGACGGCTTCTGTGTGTATGTGTGTGTGTGTGGCTTCTTTCCCAGGGTGTTTTAGGAGGGCCAGCGAGCATAGGTCACACAAAGACTGATAAGGTAAGAAGTTTAAGATGATTGACAGAGGGCTTGATTATAAAGCTATTTATCCACATTAAACAACAAGCAACCCCTCCCTTTAAGTCATATCTGACACAATTCCCAGTACTGATTATCAGTGAACAAACATTATTCTAGTTTTCAGAATGATCACGCTATTTTTTAAAATCAAAAGTACCAATATACACTGAAATTAGAACAGTATTAGAACATCAAACAAAATAGCATTTTAGAAAAAACTTGATTCATTTGTCTTGCATAAGATGTACCTCAGTGTTAAAGTGCACTGTGAGTCTTTTTTGGAGTAAGTTGCCTTGAGGCAACATTGTGTAACAATGAAATAAATGAAAACTAAACAATAACTGCAGTGTTTTTCTAAGTGTCTGCATAAGTGACATTTAGCTGGCTACCAGCTAAATTAATTCCACTGTCACTGTTTCACTTGATTTGTTGCTAAACATATTTCAGCAATTTCTCATAACCAAACAATATATCTATTTTACTAAATGCTGAAAAACCAACTCCCTGTAACAAACATGAATCCCTTTTTTGCTTGTATAAAAGGTCATGAAAACTAACCTTTGTGGAGGGAAATGCAGAAACCACAATCACAATCAACGATCTGCACAATGCTGAAAAGAGGTTTGGAAATGTCAACCAAGTAATAGTGTGTTTACATGCTTTTTATTGCTACATTCAAACTCTCCCCTTCATTATGAACCCTTTCATTGTCATTAAATATGCATCATGCTATTGTAAAGTGAGGAAAATGGGTTTGTTGCCTTGAGGCAACATTGTGCAATAAAGGGTTAAATAAAGATTGGCTGTACTATTGCTATATGAATATGCATTGTTGTCTGCTTCGCAGTAGCCAATTAACTTCCGCCATGACTGTTTCAAAAGCCCATAATGCTACAAATTTAAAACAATGTGATTATAATTGACTATATCCCACGGTATATCTTTAAAACTGGAAATCATTCCATCCCTACAGGACACAAGACAGAACACTAAAACTGTAAATTAGATGGGGAAAACATTGCAAGTTGCTGTAATGTCTGCTTACTCTACATGCCCACAGAGCTTTGGGAATTCAATATTAGCTCAGAGGCTTTGTGCAATTTTCAGAGCTGATGGTGTTTTTATACAGGTTTAATATCCTCTGCCGGGAAGCAATAGAGAGTAATGGATCAGGCCTTGCCTCACTTTAATTAAATAGTGCAGGCAAAAGAAGCATACACTGTACCTCCATATCAGCCTTACAGGATGTTGTTAGCAGACCTGCCAGTCATCATTTACATCGGTGGGGTTCAATCTTACTCTCTAAGGGCTGGAATGGCTGGAGGTCTTAATTCTAACATAGAAGGAACTCACCTGATCAGCTGTTTGAAGCCAGATCCACTGGAGAAGCTCTTTATGCAGGCCTCCTAGTGAGACTGACTCTGTTTTGATGATTATGACTAGTATAATCAAATAAAACACTGTTGGCTCTGTGTATGTCATGCTGTGACTCTGTGTTAAGCTGCTAGCGAGCAGAGGGGTGCGTACCCCCTGCTGTGAAAACAAATCACACCTCTCCACATAGACTGCTGAAACAAAACAGACAGCACAGCAGCAGCTTTCTTCTTATAAAAAATGTGTATATAAAAATGAAAATGTGTAAAATGTGTATATACAGTAAAGAACAATGTAATGTTGACATGCTTCCTCAGCTTTGAAGACAAAAATCCAGTTCACGTCCAGCTTTCTAAATTGTACACACTTCCATCAAATATTGATGTTATCAAAGCAAAAATGAGGGACCTTCAGAACAGATAGCTGCTATGAAGTGAAATCAGGTGTGCTTGCTGGAAATCAACGCCTGCAGCCACACCGACCCTTTGCAGACAAGATTGAACACCCCTGACTTGAAAAAAACACCTGCAAACTGCTGGCAATAAAGAATTAAGGTCTTCATAGGCACTGAGTATATGAGAGTGAGGCATGGAGATTAATGGTGTGCAGAGCATAGGCCCTGCCCATAGGAACAGAGAGTATGTTGCTATATGTTTTATTAAAGTGTATTCCAGTGTATAAATTCAATACACTGGAACATATATCTTTAACATCTTTTGTACCGATGATGAACAGATATGCAGATAGCACATGGAGAATGGATGGAATGTTTGATGAAATATACCACTGTAGATTCCCAGTTTACCCATAGGGGACCATTACAGTGGAGATCAACTGTCAATAAAAAATGCAGCTGTGCTCCAGCATTCTGGAAGTGCAATTCCCTCCATCATGTTCCAGGGTGGTGAGGCTCTACTCATTCAATTAATTCAATTCGTCATTCAATTCAGATGGTACCGAAGGTGTAAACCTACAACCAGTAGTAAGTTAACCTGGCAAATCTCTTCAAGGAACTTTTAGGAGAAGAAGAAAAATGGTACAACGTGATCTGAAAGGACTGTGAGTACTTCATCTATGTAGCCTTCTCTAGCCGTCAGCTGAAAGGGGTTGACATAATTCATATTTTTATTTAACCTTACCTAAAGGATGCATCTCCAATATGAACTACCACTCAAAAGCTTAGAATTTTGATTTCAGACAAATGTAGATGTTATGTCTAATTCCAAACAATTCAATATGTTAGCTCTAAGTTACTTCCTAGGTTTCAAATAATTACCAGGGCACTAGAAAGCTGTAGAAAATGGTAGGTTGTCCAGATTATGGGTGAATGCATTGTGGAATCATGCTACTACAATGCAAATCTGTAACAATGCATCATGGAGAATGGACATTCTATTAATTATGACTTCCAGTGCAACTGCACTGGTTAAACATGTAAATGTTTAGCACCAATCAGCACCTCACTCCAGCACTCCTTCTGCCTCCCAGCTCTAGTGTCATAAGTCAAGTCAAGTCAAGTGGCTTTTATTGTCATTTCAGCTCTGTACAAGTACACAGTGAGATGAAATTGCGTTTGTTCCAGGACAAGGGTGCCACATGGAACAAAATGAGAACAAAAAACAATGCAATACAGACAAAAACAATACAGTCGATACAGTACAGGACAGACTGCAGAAAGTGCAACGTGCAAGACAATACAATAAATACAATAAATATGACTCAATTCTGAGTAGAGGTAATGACTGTAAGGTGCATAGATATTTAGCAGGTAGGTATTGGTTAATAAGATGCATAAAAAGGTGCATACAAATTGAACCTGCTGTGACGTATATGTAGACAGCATACAACGTGCATGAAACATGAAACACAGCACTGAGGTAGTAAAGGAATGTATAAGTAAGGTAAATAGAATAGGATGCAGACAGATTTAAGATGTTATGGGTGGGGGTGGGGGGGGGTTTAGTTCAGTCTCTGGTGTTTAAAAGTCTGACTGCTTGTGGGACAAAGCTATTGCAGAACCGCGCAGTGACAGCACGGATGCTCCTGTACCTTCTGCCAGACGGCAGCAGTGAAAAAAGTCCGTGTAAGGGACGGAGTGGGGTCTTTCACAATGCTGATGGCCTTACGGGTACAGCGTGTGGTGTGAATATCTGTGACAGAGAGAGACCCATATAAGCAAGTTGCACAACAAGATGATTTTAGTCGTAATGTTTCTTCATTTCTTCATTGTTTCTTCATTCAAATCATTCAAATCATGGACCCAAAATGCCAACTGAATGATGGCTGACTGTTTTGTTACACCCCAGTTCAGAATGAAGAACTGTAGATGATTCTAAATGGATAGAGAAAGATGTATGGCATTGAAAATTAAGTTGAAATATAATTAACATCCAAGACTTATCATATTAAAAAAAAAAAAGATCAAATCTCAAGAAAACTAACTTGACAAAAACATTCACGTAACTAGACAATTACAGTATAACATTTAGTAAGATTTTGTTCATGTGTTGTGGTTGAATAACACATCTAAAATACACTGCATGTCCAAATGTTTGTAGACCTCTGCTCCTCAAATGTTTCTTCTGAATTCAAGGATATTAAATTGGAATATTTGCTGCAGTAAGGCTTTACACAAGATGTTGGAACATTGCTATAAGGATTTGATTGCATTACGCCACAGTAGTGAGGTCAGGTACTAGTGTTGGGTGATTCGTTCTTGATTTCTAACACCACTCCAACTCATCCTAGAGGTATTGGAAGGAGCATTCATAACTCCAGGGAATGTAGTCCCACTGCTATACAATACAGCAAAGCTTTTCTATAGAGATTATATAAGCTGTTTTGATGTATTTAAAAACCCACAAACAAATCTAAAGTGCAGTCACAGGCCGAACGTTGAGACAAAGAGTGCTGAGAGGAAAGTCCAGAAAGAATGAATGGTGTTATGGTTGCTGTTGCCACTCCTTACTACGTTTGCATCTATGATAATGCTTTATAATATGAGAAAGGTAAATATGGAAAACCTGCAGCGACATCCTCCACCCTCTTGGTAATGTGTGGGTTTCCTAATCAGCCGGGTGCAGCCTCGATAAGCATTATATTCCAGCCATGTTCATTAATTTATTTATTTTGTCTTTATTTCATTTATAGTCAACCTTAACACATGGACATTTGAACACATGGACACATTCATTTCATGTGGATTAATTCATGATTATGTCATATACTCCAGAGTTTAAATCTGAATTTTACTGTTTTTACTCTCAGGTTAAGTAAACACAATACCTGCAGAGGATTTGTTAATGTAACACAGACCTGGCCTTATATAACAGCTTCTTGTTTGTCAAAAAGTCCTTCTTTGTATATTAAGCAGCTTTGACAGCTTTCTCTTCCAGACTACTGTGAAAAGAACATTTTGAATCTCTTTTAGCACAAAAGTGGTTAAAACAGCTGAAAGGTTTGAGTTCTGAAATCTATGAATAAATGAATAAATTTGTTTGTATGTATGTAAATATATGCAAATATAATTGTTTATATTTTAAATGTGCAAAATATGCCAGAATATGTAACGGTTTAGCACCAAAATGTTAAACAAAGAAAAATATATGCACAAATATCTCATTGTGTAAAATTTACATGCTGCATTGTGTATCAGGTCTGTCTAATTTATATTATCAGAGACCTCAAAAGAGTTTTTATGTTATTTATTTTCTTTCTTTAAAGGCCAACTTGGTAACCAAGGTTAATCAAGACCTTTATTGAAACTCAAGATAAGTCTAGAAAAGTTAACCCTTATTGTACTATTTTTTTTTTTAAACAATCTTATTTTTATTTCTTCCATAATTGCTTTATAGAAAACACTCACATTGTGTCATTTTTAGGATTTATGCTAATACATTTACCTATATGTCAATGTATTCAAACATATGCAGATATATTTAGTTTAAATATATGTAATGTGTCAATAACATGTACTTATACATCATAAGTACAGTATATGTAAATATATTTCTGAATTATACTGACTGAATTATGTAAATATATGTCTGTGGCATATGGCATGTGGCTAAAGGGTTACTTAATTTACCATATTAAATCATGTGTAGCTACAGAATTCTAACAAAGCAAAAGAAAATCCAGCAATGGGGTATCATTATATGTTAATTTAAGGTGTGTGTATGCAAAATTCCAGGACTTTAGACCAATCAGAATGCCAAGTTTTTCTTCTTCATATTAAATTAATTTGTTGGACAAAATCTGTTTACTGCAACCCCAAAAAATATATACCCATTTGTATTAAACGTTTTGAAAAGCCAGCTGTCCCCAAACTTTTGTTAGGCAGCCTGAACTGCACAGAGCTGCTGTCAGTGGATCAAACATCACATCAAGCTGTATAAACAGAACAGTGGTTCATCCACATGCCAGTCGCTTTACAATAAGGAACATGGGGCTGGACAAGGCCCACAACGCGACCATCGAGCTCACAAAGATCCCATTACGATAACAACAATGGCTGCCTCATTTTTCTTTTGTTTTGGCAGGGCATATCAGTCCGCTGGTTCGCCCGCTGATGCGCCGTCTGTTACGAAGCCTGAATTATTAAGCACTGTAGCAGCTCGGCTTTCACAGCCAACAAATTCATTCATTCCAGCTCCGGGTATTGCCCCTGCAGCTTCACTGCCGAGAAGAAGGAGTACAGCCAGCCTCAGGATCTGTTCACTTTTCCTTTACCCCATATGAGAAAATGATATATGATGATGTATTGATCTGCTGTATATGCTATTAAAGCGCACACACTGATGGTTTGAAATCCTTATACAAAATGTAGTTTAAGACACACAAGTCTTTCACATCACTGTGGAGGAGTTCTGACCCACACTTCTTTGCATAATTGCCACAGTTCATCCACACTGGAGGGCTTTTGAGCATGAACTATCCGTTTAAGGTCTTTCCACAGCACTTCAATTAATTGTACTTAGTTTGCGCTATACAGACAGAGACGTTCTCTTCTCAACTGAGAAAGCTGGTGTGGCTTCAGTTCTGCACCTGGAGATTTGGATGAGTTTCTTTCATTCTGCTGTTATTCATATATAGAAGAGCTGAAACCAGGGTTACATAATAATAATAACAATAGTAAGGGAAACATGTGTTGACCTTCATATGTCAAAAACCAGGTACCAACCTGAAAGTGCCCATATCCACAGTTATGGCATAAAGAAAAAGTTCCAGTCAACTGAAACTGTGGCAAACTTGCCTGGTTACGTTTATTTTGCCCTCGCAGTGAGGAGGATGGTAAGAGAGGCAAACTCCCTTCCCCAAGGATCACTGAGTCTATAGACAAACGGTAGCACCTTGGAGTCACCAGGTCTCCAAATACAGATTATTTGGAAGGCATGCCAGCAAAAAAAGAGTTTCCTGTATAACTACAAACGTAAACACCTGGAGTTTTCTAAACACTACTGGGCCATTGAGTGGAACTGTGTTCGATGGTCAGATTGGCGACAAACCAGTTTGGTAGAAAGATGACTACACTAAAAAAGAACCTGTTAACTATGATGGAGGTTGTGTGATATTGTATAGGCCAGGGTAACATTATTAGACTACATGTCATCATGAGCTTCATGAAATATCGAGACATTTTAATTCAAAATCTCTCTGCCTCTGCTAAAAAAAAGAAAAGGTCATCACTGGACCTTCCAAAGGCCACATGATGACACAGTTGGTAGTGCTATCATCTCACAGCAAGAAGGGCCTGGGCTTGATTCCTGGCTGGGGGCATCTGGGGTCTTCTCTGTGTGGAGCTTGTGTGTTCTCCACAGTCCAAAGATATGCAGTTACAGTGGGGAAAATAAGTTTTTGATACACTGCTGATTTTGCAAGTTTTCCCACCTACAAAGAATGGAGAGGTCTGTAATTTTTATCGTAGGTACACTTCAACTGTGAGAGACAGAATATAAAATACAGGTAATGAGTGCAGAATAGGAGGGCTTCTTAAAGAAAAACTAACAGGTATGTGAGAGCCAGAATTCTTGCTGGTTGGTAGGTGATCAAATACTTATTTCACGCAATAAAATGCAAATTAATTATTTAAAAATCATACAATGTGAATTTCTGGATTTTTTTCTCTCACAGTTGAAGTGTACCTACGATAAAAATTACAGACCTCTCCGTTCTTTGTAGGTGGGAAAACTTATTTTCCCCACTGTAGGTGAGACGGAGATGCTAAGTTGCTCCTAGGTGTCAGTGTGTGAGTGAATATGTATGTCTGTGTGTCTGCCCTGTGATGGCTTGGCAGCCCAATAAGCACCCCATGCAACCCAGAAGGGTAAGTAGCTCAGAAGATGAACTAGTATACTTTTGATATAAAACATATTTTAAGCATAAGTATAATAACTTAATCAAATCCTATATACCTGTCATATACTTTAAAGTACAAAAACAATATACAAGTAGTCAACTATAAGTATTATAAGTATTATATTAAGTTCATTGAAAATTCACTTAAAGTAAACTTACCAGTATACTTGCAGTTGAAAAATTACTAAACCAGTAGTTTACTGAGAGTATACTCAGAAGTGAACTTTCATAAAGTAAAAAGTGGAGTAGAATAAGGGCAGCATGGTGGTGGAGTGGGTAGTGCTGTTGCATCTTAGCAATAAGGGCTTGGGCTCAATTTCCCAAACTCTACCTGTGTAAAGTTTGCATGTTCTTCCTGCTCCGTGTTGGTCTCCTTCCAAAGATATGCAGTCAGGTGAATTGGAGATACTCAACTGCCCCTAGGTGTGAATGTATATGTCTGTGTGATAAGTGACTCAGATTAATAAACTAGTAAACTAACAGTACGAACTAGTAAACTAACAATATACCCTTTAGTATTATTGCAGTACAAAATAAAACCTAGATGTAAACTAGTCGTGTACTCAAAGTTTACTACTCTTACACACAAAGGGTCAATTTAGTCCCAAGAAGTATTGAAATAGTACAATTTCAAGTATTCTACTGATACATTGAACTTTACTTGTGTTTACTTAATAAAATTAATTTAAGTTAACTTTAGTAATTTTTTGTAAGGCCAGTCATGTTGGATAACACCTAACACACACTAATCTGTGTAATCCCAGGACTAGACATGAACAAGCACAAAGGTTAAGGATGTTTTCAGATAAACACATAGTGCTGTAATACATAATATGCCATCATGCTGAAACGAACTTCTGAGAGTACTGTTCAGTGCTGGCACTGCCACAGTCAGAGAGGAGACCGCAGGAGCTGTGACTCATATTTTGACTCCTCATGAACACAGTCAGTTGGTCATGAATCATATCTATGAAATGTAACCTCATTACACGCTGCCATGCTTAGCTGCACTGGGTGTCTGTGTGGGCCATAGAATCTCTATCAAATTACATAGTACTTTTATGTATGACTGCCACCTTGTGGTCACATGCATTTGTGGTCACAAATGCTGATTAAGGAATTTAGCGTCAGACTTTCTCTCTGTGCTGTTTCTCAGAGGCTGTAAGTAAGCAAACTGAACCGCCTTGATCTAGAACAGCAGCGGTATTCTGAGGCTCAGTTTATAACCCGGTCTACTGGGTTTACCTATATAAATATATGGTGTGGTTGTGTCTATGTATGTAGCACACCGTCCTACTTCCTGTGAAAAGTCTTTCTCACCATTATTGAATGTATTTAAGATGACTCGGTTTGTGAGAAGCTGAAAATGCAACCAACGTCTAAGACTGAACTACGTAGGTGTGGAAATATATTTCTGAAGATTTCTTTGAAGAACTGAAGTCAAGGCAAAGAGTGTACACACTTAACATTGAAAATGTAATATTGTCTTTCGAATATGTTTAAGTTGTTGAGACTTTGGTGTAATTTTCTGTTTAATATATTGTCGCTATCTAAAGAAAAACGAGCGTCTCCAAAATGGTAGACACTTTACTGGAGAGGGCAAAGACAATCTTTACTTTCAATGTAGGTTAATGTAAAATAATTTTATTTTGAGTCATTCTGAAGCCTGAAATTTAAAGTTCAGCTTAAAGGTCAACAGCTGATCTAAAACTGGAGATACTTTTTTTTCTTATTTCTTTATTCATTTTTTAGTGTGACAATATTATTTTCTGTTTTCCTGATGTGGAAATTAAATAAAGTCAGTGTGGTCTCTGATACATACACACACACACACACATGCACATTTATGATGATATAATAAATAAATAGAAACACTTTAAATGTTTTTCCTGACTTTTTAAATCATATATCTGAAAACAGAGGGAGATAAATTCAGGTGACCGGCTGAGAGGGGCGTGGTCCGTGATGTCGGCTGTTTCGCATTGAATTTCACTTCCTGTTACTCAGGTATCGGACACACCTGAAAAACAACAGTCGAACGTCATTTTCTTTACTCATCTAAACTCCTTCTATAACTTACTACTACAGACACCGTGACTTCCAGAGGAAACCGGCTCCGGGACAGAGTCTGACATCAGGTGAGGACAGTGGGCAGATCAGGAAGCGCACATCATCTTTACACCTCGTTTTAATCGGTAAACACGTCACGTTTTCACCCTTTCCGTAAAGACCTCCAAACTTTGGCTGCGTGTCTTCAGGGTCCTGTAGTCGCTGTAGTTTAGGTTCTCGTTCCCTAGATGTGGATTATCGAGCAGTGTTTTAGGGTTTTTTAGGCTTCGAGCCATCACAAACGGGGGGAGAGAGAGAGAGAGAGAGAGAGAGAGGGCGGACCTCATTTTTTTCAGTTCTCTGGTAAGAGTGTGGGGAGATCATTATTTCCTTGTGTGTGTTTTGTATCCAGGGCCTGGATTAATGATCTAACTCGAGTTAACACTGTCCTAATATTCACAGTTTTAGTGTTTAGTCTTGGTCTGATAAACCGGGTATAAAATAATACTGTTTCTGTGTAATAATTATTCCCTCAGTCGTGACCTCAAGGCCACAGGCTCCTCCTTTACCTGACTAGCTTGTTGCTAAAAAGCGAGTTTCACGCTCAGAGAGCTTGTTCTGTGTTCAGCAGGTTTGGCCTCAGGCCGCCGAGAGGAGGAAACTTCCCCCCGCATTAGGATGACTCTGTTTCGCCTGTGCTTTCTGGCTGTGGCCGCCGCGGTGTTCCTGGAGCTAAGCGAGGCTCAGGACTCCGGACAGCAGTGCCTCGGTAAATTTTCCCAGGGGAAGGAGGACTTCGTTTTGGACACGGACGAGTCTGTGAAGGAGGGCGCCACCTTCCTATCCTCTCCTTCAGTCACCAAAGCCGACGACTGCGTGTCTGCCTGCTGCCAAGACCCCAACTGTAATTTGGCTCTGATGGAGAGTGGCAGTGCGGAGGGGACCATCAGCTCCTGCTTCACCTTCAACTGCCTGTACAAGCAGAAGAAAGTGTGCCGCTTTGTCAGAAAGACGGGCTTCAAAAACTACCTCCTGACCTCTGTTTTTGAGAGTTACCTCCTGGATTACACTCCAGGTAGGTTCTGGTGTTCTGATATAAACTGAGGAGATAAGGAGGACCACCACTGATAGTGTTTACATAGTTAGCTGTGATATTGTTGTTTGAATGTTGGGGATCATTGGAGGTGGGTGGGGGTTGTTGAAGGTTCATTCCGAATAACTATTACATGGTTAAATAAGGTGGTTATTTTTATTTTGTTGGTGGAGAAGAGGTGCACTGCTGTTTTTCTCCTTAAACATTTAAAACATTTAAATAGGATTATCTGTAGGGATAGTGAAGAGTGTGATTCTTGCTTAAACCACCATTGATATCTATTCATATTATCACTGTCGGAACAAAGCCATCTTCGTTTTTGGCATAGTTTGAAAATATCAGCTGTCCATTATACTGTGTCAAAACGATGGACGGATTGATACAAATGGTCAAAAGTGCTTTATTGCTTTCACAGTAAAAGTTAACAAGGTTTCTTCCTTCTTCTCTGAAGTTACTTTTTGGAGATGAGAGGTTTGATCCTACAGTGGAGAATGTACACAATGGGGAAGTAAATATCTAATTTTCTGAAGAGACGGGCTAATGTTTCCACTGTAATCTCTTAATTTGAACGACTGTAAATTCCCAGTATTCCAATCACTTTTGATATGACTGTTTTATGTAGCTGCTTTCCGTTCGGATTTGCTAACCTGCATATTGAGATTTTTCTGTGGAGCTTCCATGATGAACAGAAACCGGAGCTGCGTGACATGGTTGTGCAAGTTCACACCTGCCAGAGTTTTGATACCTGGCCCCTAGTTTGGGGTACAACCCTACTGGTTATCTCCAAGGCTGTTTGGTGGCCACTAAAATAATTTTGTAGTATCACATTAAAATCATTCTTGTAACATCTGTTTTAGTTGTTCGCCGTGCTGCTTGAATTAGAATGAATATGTTCCTGTTATTCAAGATTCTTCTTCTTCTTACCTGATGAAATTTTCCTGAAGTCTCCGGCATGCCGCATTCCCCTTGTCGGGTGCTGACTTGTTTGACTGTAGAAAATATTGTTGGTGTAATGTCTGCTATCACTGTCACTGCTGTTGTCCTGAATATGATAATTTTGCCTTTCTGAGGATTCTTTTGTTTTCCTGGCTTGCCCAGGTAAAGAGGACAAGCCACCTACAGCGATAGCAGGACAGGACAGAGTGGTCCAGCCTAATGAAGCTGTGATGCTCAATGGCATCGAGAGCAGGGATGATAATAAAATTGTGTCATACCATTGGGCGATGGTGTCTGGAAACTCCTCAGCTGTGATTGAGGTAGGTGACCTCTCTTGAAACTCTTTAAGATCATTTTTTCCCCCCCAGTATAGAGCCTGTCTTCAGTTTGGGGTGGGGGGTATCTGATCTATTCTGATTTTTCAGTTCTGCTTTTAAGATTTTAAAAAGTTTTAAAAGTTTTCATTCATATTTCTCTGTGGGTTCCTGAAGGTTGTGTGACTTGTTAAACAGCATTTGTATACAGTTAAGGTATTACATAACACTGCTGTCATAGGGAACCTCATAGCCCCTTTTGTTTGTTCATTTTTACACCACTTAATTTGAGCACATCATGATGAATGGACCAATGAATCATTAGCAAAGAAACCATTCAAGTTACATAAGCAGACGCTAAGAACATTTTTTTTTTCATCTATAAATTTGACGTGTTTGAAATGTGAGGTTTTCTTCTGACACCCTTCAAGTTATCATTACTGGGTAGTGTAATTCTGCTTTAAACTCTGAATCTTTTTGGTCTGGAGTAAAACCTCCCTTATGTCCCTTCCTTGCAGAAAACCTCATTTCCAGATCAAGTGATGGTGTCCAAAATGTTTCCTGGACTGTATAAGTTCAGGTTGTTGGTTACAGACAGCGTGGGGCAGACAGACTCCGCGGAGGTCACCGTCTTGGTCCTCACGCCTGAACAGACTCGCCGTGAGTACCGTTGTTTTGAAATAAACATGTTAACTGTTTTGCTGAGATTTATTATTCAATTTGATTGATTGTGGTATGTGTATCACCACTGCCACTGTTTTTAGGGTGATGATAACTGTAGACTCTGGGCTATTAGCACTAGCACATATATATGACTTCCATACCGACATAGTAAAACAGGAAAATAGTGTCGTCTTTTTGCCTACACATGAGTCTGCTACTGACCTATATAAATACTCTTATTATTCTGTATAACAACCAGGTAATCTTAACTGATGACTCATGCAAGTGGTCAGTCTCGTTTTTGTCCAAAAGGGTTCATGCTTCATGTTGTTTTGGCTTTGTTGTAGAGATAGTGTTGTTGCTCTTATTTGGATAGTTCCAGATGTTATACTGAATGACAGAAAATTAGTATAGAGTTAGAATTAGAAATATAATTAGATAATTCATGGCAAGCTGTTCCATATAAAGCATGAGCTTGAAAAATTGTTCTAAATTATGACAAAACTCTTGTCACTATCTTTCTACTACTGATATGTACTGATATGATTTCATTTATACAATTTTCTTTTTATTGACTACAAATTTATTTGGTTTTCCTTAAGACTGTGAGACACGTGATGTTTGCATGCGTTGCGTGCATAATCTGTTCTCTTATCTTGGTTCTGCTTTGGAATGGCCAGGGAAAGAGAATTTCTGAGACAAGTTTTAGTTTACTGTATTTAAGTGATGGACATAGAATTTAATTCATTTCTGTCTGAGCCAAAGTAACAGAGGGTAACCCTGCTATTGGTTCTCAGGGACAAAATAAAACAATCTTGCTCTTATTGTGTCTTGGAGTAAAAGTTGTTGCGCACTTTCAGTCTTGCTATGAGACAATTTCACCACTGTTACAATGCAAAGTTAAGCATTTATGACAACACCTCAACCCGGTCGTCCTGCCCATAAAATATTCTACACCGAATACTATTGTGAGTTGTTTGGTAAGGTAAATAAGTGCATACGAGTTTCAGAAGAAACAGGAAATGCTTTGAGTTTGTGGTGATTTGCTTTCGTCTGTGAGGTAATGAAACTGGTTCAGCTGGTTTTCTGCTCGAGTTTCAGAAAGCTAGAGTGAGGGAGAGAGGCTGCCACTCATAGCTTTGTCTATCGAGGGTGAGCGTTTTTTTTTGTTTTTTTTTGAGATACCTTCCTGTTACTGTAGGCTGTTAAGACCTATCACTGTCTGTTGTGGGGTTTTTTTTCTTTTGTTTTTTTTTATGCTAGAACAACATGATTTTAAATTAGTAAACAAAAATGTCTCAAGTTAAACAGTTTAGGTACCTCAACTGAAATTTTCAATGAACATGTGTGTGAACACCTGATAAAATGGACCGTTTCAATCACTAGTAGCTGAGTATTTTTGTTTTCGTGGGTTTTTTTCTTTTCTTTTTATCAGACACACATTGGTGACTTACAGTAAAGACTTGTAGTGAGGTAGTTTTATACGTTTTGGTCATCTTTGGTACCATCTGTTAAATCTTGTTACAAAATCCCATGTGCTCCTTAACTTTGAGAACAGTTTATAACAGTTTTTAACAATTTTATAAATAAATCTCTCAGTGACTTAAACCAAGGGCTAAAAACGAACGCAAGGCTTTATGTGTAATGTGGTGTATCTGATCACATCCTGGCACGTCACATTCACAGCTTCTGAATTGCTCTCAAAATTTTCATATATGAAACCACTTTAGATGTGACAATGGAACTGTAATCTGCAAGACATGCTTACCTAGAGCAACATAAACAAAAAAGTGCAGGGCATGTAGTCCCTAAGGCCTGGAATATTATCTACTGGTTTGGTGCATATGGGATATTTCAGTTGAAACAAGCTGGTGCTACATGTTCTCAGTGATGCATGTCATGAGACTATGTGTAGTACCAAGCATGAACACTGTTATTGCTATGTGCAGGGATAGCTGTGTATCTTTAGGAGAATTTCAGAGTTGGGGCCTTTATAAGGCTTACCTTAACTTCTCAAATCCAGGCAAAAAGATACTAATCATTTTAAAACCAAGCCCTTCAGAACCGTCTCTTGAACACTTGTAGTAAAGCCATCTTGCTTCATTTGAATAAAAACTTCTGTAGTAAGATCCTCTGCTGATCCTATGCTTACCAACACACTTGAAGATCTGATCAAAACTACTGATGTAGTTAATTAGCTGGAAAAGGTGTGGCAGAGTGTGTTTGGAACTGCACTTCGCAGGAACAGATGATAATATATTACATTACTAGTAGTTGTGAAAAAAATACTTGAAGCGCAGGAGCATGGTTCCCCTTTTGGGGGTGTGTATGTGGTTTGGAGGCCCTTAAAGGCCAGGAGAAACAGATCCACAGCTATGACACGGCAGTGTTGTTGCATGCTAGTTTTCAGAAAGGTTTGTATGTAGTTGTCAGAACAAACCCTGTATTTCCATTTGTTTGTTTCTTTCTTTGTTTTTACATTTTGAAAACTCATGAATGGATGAATAGAAATGGTTCTAAATTTCTAGTTACATTAACTTCCATTAAAGTTTACAATGTTTTCCCCTTCTCCAGTAAACTTGCTATTTTGTTAATATGATGACCATTTGTTATGACATGTTCTTTTATAAGTAGGTTACGTTGGCTGGACAGTGTAATGATGTTTACCACAAATTCATCACAATGGCCATTTACGTCACTGTTGTACTACGAAATACTACAATACTGATGAAGTTTGAGAAGTCTGCTCAAGTTGTACAGTAACTGATTGCACTTCTTTTCATAACTCAGCTTGAGGACCCAACTCAAACTTCTTAGTTCAGACAAACATTATCTTAATTTTTAGTCTTGCTTCTCAGTTAGTTAACAAAATAGAATATGGATTTTCTACTTTATGCTAGTCATTTATGGATGGCTGTGGCACTGATCGGGTTTAAACTCACAATCTCCTGTTTGGGTGATCCATTGCACCTCTCCAAACACCAGAAGCAACTCCAATTTTGTGTCCATGTCGCAGAATACACAACTCCTTCATAAGCAACAGGGCATTATTAAGGTCATTGAATGTGGTCCAAAAAGTCTACGTTTTATTTTCCAGATCACTGTCTAGTGCCTAAGAAGGCAGGGCCCTGTCGCGGGTCTTTCCCTCGCTGGCACTACAACGCAGTTTCGGAAAAGTGTGAGGAGTTTACTTTTGGGGGATGCAAAGAAAACCGCAACAACTACCTGTCTAAGGAGGAATGTTTAACTGCCTGCGATAAAGTCTCAGGTAATGAAAGTTTTCTGTTTAAACTTGCTAAATTTGGAAAACGACCACAAAAATGCTCTTCTGGGACCCTTTTGGCCATTTGATGCCAAACTGCATGCATGAAAATCACTCAAGAAAAGGTTATTTGAAACTAAAGAAGAATCACTTTTGGTATCACAGTCTCACAATGGCTAGTGTTTTAAAGGGAAACTATTATGGTGAATTACATTGTTCATTTTATTTTTGGGGGTTTAGAATAGATTAAGACCTCGCCCATTCTGTTCTGATAGGTCACCCGGCAGAGTGGTTCCACCCCTTTCACAAAAGTGAAAACTACCAGACAAGATTTCTAAAGTAAAGTGATGATCAAAAGCAATGCAGAATCATTTGTTTATTAGTGATTAATTATCTGCACTTCGTGGCTGAAGATGGATTGATTGGGCCAAAAATGGTCATGCTTTTCTAAAGGCAAACTCTTTTTTTGTGCAGTTTCTTTTTTTGGGGCACAGTTCATTTTCAAGCTAGATTTTGCCTTAGAATTCATTAGTGTCCGGTGTTTTCCAAGCTTTTCACAGTCACCCGAATGAACATGCAGTATTCTGCGGGCGGACAGAACTCATATAAGCATAATGCATTTGTAAACATACTGGGGGCATTATACACTGACCCAACTGGTTAGCAGAAGCCTGCAATGGATTGTTACTGTAACATTATGGCTTGTAATCATACAGCCCCCACACTTGAACACTTGTTGTAGCTGCCTTGTTTGTTTTAAACATCACAAATCTAACCTCTCGTTGGGCCACACAAAGTTAGAACTGCCCTGTCCTCCAGGAGGAGCCAAGAAAATCCAGCATCAAACTGCACACGAAGCATTCCTCCGTTAACTGCCGGGTATTCAGTAAAATGTGTGGAGCATTGGGGGAAACAGTGGTAAAAATGAATCTCAACCACCAACATACTTTATTAAGGTACTACCTTTGGCAGAGCATGCCATTTAGCCTCACAACGCAAAAAAAATCTTCTCAACATGGCTACAAAACTCCAGAACTTGCTGTGCGTGCGTGGGTGAGGGTGTGCCAAGCTCTGCCCTTAAGCGGTCGAATGTGATGAGATGATGTCACATTGTTACAGAGAACAGGACTGAAATTCCAACATGGTGTTTTAGGCAGCTGAGAAAAGTGGTTTCTGTAGAAGGAGTTTCTCCCTCTGGCATGTACTTTTTATATCTTTGCACAACAAGCTGCACAACATGCTAAAGGAAAGGGAAAAATAGGATAATAGTTCCACTTTAAAAAGCTCCTTATGGAAGTGTGATATACAAGAGTAGAGAGCCTTATTTAAAGAAACCTCCACAAAACATAGTAGTTTTATGCCAACGTATTTTCTGTGTGCCCAAGTAAGAACTATTTAATGTTTTATGTATGTGCCAAAAATATTTTTCTCCAGTGCTATCAAAACCCACAATAGAAGCAGCAGTTCTGCTTGATTTGATCTTGTCTTGTAGTAAAATGTTGATTCTTATCACTCATGAATTGTTCACTGTTTTTAATGCAGTTTTGAAACCACCCACTGGAGGAGGAAGGCATGGTCCGATTCAAATTCCCCGTAAGTTCATAACACCCCATATCAGTGGTCACCAAGAATGTGCTGATGGAGTGTAAGATTCAGAGTGGTTATAGCAATGTGTTGAAGGTATATCTTCAGATCATTTGAATGCTAGGCAATGGAGAAAGATGCCTGTAGTCATTTGGACTACAGTCATGTCCGTCCCCATGAAGCCAGTATCATTCACCTCTAAGCACTTGATAATGGCTAGAAGTAGTGTTGTACTACTTTAGTCTGGTCTCAAGAGCAAAAATGATCAGTCCCTGTCTTGTTTTAATTTCAGTGTTTTGTAACAGTATTTTGTAGGGTCTGACTGGTTAGCCTATATTAACCACCCACAGCCAATAACATTAATTGTACTGTAATTAGAGATTTTTTTTATGGTCATGCCATCACCGGGATTTAAGCGCACATTTACGTGATGAAAGGGCAAAACGGTTATGCCACTGGACAGCTTGATATGAGGCACTTTCTGTTTAACTATATGAAAATAATAGAGTATGAAAAGTTGAATCTGAACACAAAACAGCATTATGGTAAATATATCAAAAATTCAGAGCTCACTTTTAGCATGAAAATAACTTTTAGCATGGAAATAACACATTGATTTCATATCAATTGGCCGTAGTATTCTCACCCGGTCATGTTTTAGTCTTGAGATAAGATCTTTTTTTTTTTTTCTTGAGGCCAGTTGTGACATTTCACGTGCGAATGGTGTAAAAAGCAAAGCAGAAACCATCCACTGTCCTGTTGTGGTGCATGTCCTCTGGTATAAAGCAAGCTTACAATAATTCAAATAATTCAAATAAAAAATGATATTCAAAACTTACATTCACAAGGCTATTTTTAATCTCTTATCACTTTAATACAGCTTACTTTTAAGAGACTAACTTAACACGTTCATAAACATATGAGATATTACCATGTATGATGTTAGAAATACACATAGAACAGGGTATAGAAAGCACGTGTATGACCACGTTGCCAGGTTCTGGTCCTGCAGTAACCCTGTCTTGTGCGTCTCATTCAGCTGACGAACAAGGCCTTCCTGGTTTACAAGTACGTGGTGTTGGAGCAGGGAAAACATTGAAATATGCAGTACAGAAGCTCACAGCTAAGAACCAAAGCTATAGATTAATGATTAATTATGCTAGTTTCTGGCATATGTTATGATCCACTTCCTTTCAGTTTATGAAACTCACTAATTTTCTTGCAGCTGAGCAATGTGGAGAGACCTGTGGACCAGATAAGTTCACCTGTGCTAATGGATGCTGCATAGACAAATGGCTCGAATGCGATGGGGAGCAGCAGTGCAGTGACGGCTCTGACGAGGAACAGTGTGACAAATGTAGGTATCTGTTTAAGTCTCACTGGAAAAATGCAGAAATGCATTCTGATGTGCTTACATCTTGGAATAAGGAATCAAGTTTGCTGTCTTGCAATATAAGCAAAATGGTGTAACCAAGCAGACTTGTGATGTGTTTCCTGCTTTTGGCAGCTATCATGCAAACAGCTTTGGCTTTGTTTTTGTCCGCTTAAATCATATATGTGGAAGGCGACATACAGATTACCATCCTTCAGCTTGTTCTATGAAGCGTTTCTTTCTCTTTCCAAACAGTGGGCTCAAAGTTCCGCAGGTTACTTGACATACCTGTGGATGTAGACAAAGGTTTGTGTTTCTTGCTATGATTTTTTTTCATGGTTATGGTTTCAGTTTTCCTTTCCTTTTTACTCTTTAAATCAAATCGTTTTTTCTTTTCTTTTCCAGTTCGTTGCACACAGCCTCCAGTCACAGGCCCTTGCCGGGCTAGCCTTACATTGTGGTACTACAACCCTTACGAGCGCTCCTGCAAGCCTTTCAACTATGGGGGCTGCGACGGCAATGAGAATCGCTTTGAAGCAGAGGATCACTGCATGAAAGTCTGCAAGGATGTGACTGGTGAGTTTCGGCTTCTAATAAATTGATCTCTTTGATTCTCATGAGAACTTTTATAAGAACCTCCTGCTTCTGGAGTGACTGCTTAGAATGTATGTATATCAGTAACTAATGTCTGACCCTGTGACTGCAGAAAAAGATGTCTTTGCCAGACGGGCAACCTTCGAGAAGCAGGAGGCAGACAGCAATACAGGTAACTGTCTAAGCTCTTGTAACCCTCTGCTGGATTTACATTTAGGACCTGTTTTACACCATCTACAATGTACCCACACCCAGGATGCATTGTGGATGCATTGCAATTGGATGAGTCTAAAATTTGGAGGTCAGGAAGGTGGTCAATCTTTTGTCTCGTGTAACACAAGTGTTGTTAAGTGCTGACTAGCAGGTGAGAGGATAAACAAGGAAGAGATGAAAGTTAGGTGAGGCTGGTTAGCCCCAACAGAGACCCTTCCTGCACTCCAATGAAAGCATCCAAGCCAAGCATGTTGACGTGAATCTTAAAAGGAAGTAGAAGTAACACTGAAATGACGTATGTGTTGATGTGCTTTTTGTGTGGTAAAACAACAGTCGGATCTCTTCTAGTTAAAAAGTGAATGTATTTTAGTGTACATGGCATCTGGCCAAAGTTTTTCCAGATATGATCCGGACATGAAATGCTCGTTAATGCAAGGTGTAAACAGGCTCTTAGAAACTTTACTAGGAACAAGATCATTTCAGTAACTGTTTTGATTCATACGCTTTGTTGATATAGCCATTTAAACCAGTGCTTCAGCCCAGACATGTAATTTATGCTGTTTTCTTCTTTCCTCAAATTTTAATCAGATAGCTAAGAAATGTTTGGTGTCCGAAGTTAACTTCTTTAGTCTTGCGCTGGAGTAATGAGGCCAGTATAGCTAACGAGTCTTGGAAGCTAATTAGCATTGTGCAACCTGCATGCCAAAATGTTCATGTGCTTGATTCAAACCAACCCTTTGTAGTCTTGCTTACGTGCTTTCTTAAACCCCTTAAACTACTGAGCGTTGAAGTTGACAAGTTCAGAAAACTGGGTCTTGTGGCATCTTTCCTAAGAGAATTTTTTATGGTTTAACGTGAAAATTCTGGTTCACTGTGGTACACTTTGAGAATAAAATACTTAAGGTAATTATGTGGAATTATTTTGTTCAAAAACTTTTTTTTTTACTTTATTTTTGTTCAACAACTTTTTTTCAACATTACTTCTGATTGGCCAATAAAAAAAGAAATGCTGTCCATTAAGGCAATAATGTTTGTCACAGAAAAATAAATTAGCATAATTTTAGGCATAATTGTAGGTTTTCTTTTAAACTGATATGAATTTCTTTGGATGGTTTTAATTTGAAAATGAATATCAATTAAACTGTCACATGACTGGTAAGATTAAAAAAAAAAAAATCTGACTGTTGATATTTGGACCAGGTACTTTTGGGGTCTAAATAAAAATTGAAGGAGTAAACATTGTGTTTTTTCTTCTTGGACTCAGAATAAAAGTATTCCATTTTCTACAGTACTACAGCAAAGTACAGCTCTTGCAAAGTAATATTTACGTAAAAGCCTATAATTGCTCAAGTATTTTCCACCTCTGTGTATAACGTACTGTTATTCATATAAATGAACTGGTAAAAAGCTGAACTGAGCATTGCCTTGGTAATTGGTGAGAGTAGCTGGATGTAACTGGTGGAGAAGTTGAAAATACTGCTTTCAGAATACTGACGCAACATTCCTAAACCATGGGCATTAATATGGATTTGTCCCTTTTAAGGCTATAACAGGCTTTGGGGAACGTTTTCCAAAAGGTTTTGAAGTGTGTTTGTGGGAATTGGCACCCAGTTAACCAAAAGAGCATTTGTGAGCTCAGGCAGTGATCCGTTGTCAGACTGCCAGATAGTGAAGTGTAATTCATCACTCTAGAGAACTCGCTAACAATGCCGTTTAGTTGAGGTGTGTTTTATGCCACTCCAGCTAACTCTTAGTAATGCGTTTAGTGACCTTAGGCTTGTGTGCAGCCTCTTGGCCATGAAAAGCCATTTCATGAAAGTTCCAATGCCATAGTTCTTGCACTGAAGTTGCTTCCAGAGGCAGTATAGAAATCTGTAGTGAGCAATGCACAAAGGATAGGTTCATTTTATGCACTACATGCTTTAGTACTTGGTAACCCTGCTCTGTGAGTTGATGCATTTCCGCTTTACTGTAATAGCACTGAGCTGTTATCTGTGTGAGATCTAGCACAGCAAGACCACTGACTTGTTTTGAAAGTTGCTGAGCTTATTGTTACAACCGATTCTACTGCCAGGTATTTATCTATGAAGATTGCTTGGCTGTGTGCTTGACCTGTTAGCAATGGGTGTTGCTGAAACAACTGAACTCTAAATGAATAGGAGGGTGTCCACATTTTTGCCACATTATGCAAGTTTGAATGTATGTCCTAAAAGAAATAGATCATATTGCTAGGAGCATCGCATTAAAGCACAGATTATTAACAGGGGCGTATCAACAAGTTTAATATAATATCGTTTTCAATTCCAGATGTAATTCACTTGCCTATACGAATGTGAACCCTTAAGTTTGAAAGATCAGCAAAAAAGCAAGAAATCTAAATCAAGCAGTGAGGCTTGTAATGTTAGTATAGCCTATTTGCATGTACCTGCTTGTTTGAAAGGTTCTGTTTGCTGGAACACTGCCCTGTCTGTCAGTTTGGTTGCCATCATGTACGCCCATGAAACCGAAACTGGTCAGTATATAATTCTGCCAGTGTTAACAAAAATTGAACAGAGGGTGAACAAAATAATTTCACATTTTTGCTGTTCAAGAAAATCATTGAGTGTCCATGATTCCATCAGTTATACATATGCTTGAATGAATAAATCACACTTGGTTTTTAAAGACCTTAAGATTGGAAAATGGTCACACAGATGTCAAAGAATGGAATGGCAGAAAATATTGAATATGGGCCCTGTTGTTTTGAAATGCGATGACTTTGCTGACCTTGAAAACCTACCTTTTCGATTACATCACTATGCACCAGGGGGTGTGGAAAAATAACATTAACCAACAATAAAAAAAAAATATCATGGTATGGAGGAAAGATGTGATTTACCATTTAAAAAAATAATGATCAGGTACACTAGAAGATTTAAGAGTTTGTTGCACTGTTGCACAGTTCCATTAAATTCTTACTCTGCACTAGTGTGTGTGTGTGTGTGTGTGTGTGTGTGTGTGTGTGTGTGTGTGTGTGTGTAAATTAAGAAAGTTTACAATGTAAAGGAGGAGCACATATGTACAATATGCAGTATTAGTGTAAATGACAGGACTGTGCAATAGCAGCCAATATAGTATCCAGCCTGTCAGGATTGTAGATGATTTAAACATATTTCACCTCCACAGTTCTCACAAATCTTCTTCACTTTAGTCTTTAATCATTATAATCTCAGTAACAGCCTCTCTTGCTCTGCCCCTCTCTTCCTCAGCTTCCATTGGCATAGCTGTGGCACTGGGCTTGGCCATCATAGTCATGCTGGCTGTGATTGGTTACTGCTTCCTGAAGGGCAAGAAGCAGAGTCAGTCAAGGCCCCAACGGGTTGCGGTCAACGGATCACATTCGTATCCCGTGGAGGACACTGAGAAACTTGTCTACAACAGCACCACCAAACCCATCTGATTCCCACCCATTCCCCACCACCACATTCTTTACCCTGCACCAATGCTGCCCATTCCCAGTGCTGGGAACTCACTGTCCTAAACAGCTAACACAGCCAATTTAGATCCTCAGCCAAGTGCCCCTTCAGTCATTAAAGTAGAGTAAATACGAAGCCATGGAAGACAGTGAGACACCAGAACTGAGACTGAGGCTTATGAAAGCTTGTGAATGCTTTCAGCTGAATTAGTATGAACTTTTTAAGAGTTAATTTTATTTTGTTGGACAGTTCTTTCTTTGATAAAGTAAGATGCTTATTTTAAAGAGGCAGGTAACTGACCTATCCATGCTCTGCCCAAGTATGTTCTTTTGTAGCAATTGCTGTTAATCTCGCTTAAATAAAGGGAAAAAAAGAAACTCATAGTCAATCTAATTAGAAACGGTAGCACGCATGGTATAGACACATTACAGTTATAATCTGTAAGTCGTCAGTTTAAAATAAGTTGTCAGTTTAAAATATTATACTATAAATCTGGTCTAGGTTAAATGTAAGCTGTACATCTTTAACAAATGGTGGAACCTTTTTGGAGCTATATAGAACCATTTTTTAAAAGGCTACAATATATAGTTGGTTTTCCATTACAGGGACCATGCAAACATCTATGTGAATGATCCTGTTTGAATCTTGCTGAATGAGTGTTTATGGTTCTATATAGGACCATTGCCTTTACTAAAGACCCCTAGAAGAAGCATTTTTTAATGAGTGTACAATTTCTCATGAGCTTAAAAGTGATTTTTTTTTTGGTAGGTTCTGTAAAATTTACCCAACCTTAAAGAACGGCTTTGTGGGCGGAGCATGCGTAGATCAACAGCAGCCTATATTAACCATTTTAGCCAAGTTCAATTGCTGTGTGTACATTTGAATTTGTGTCTTCATGTGTAACTGGTTGTTTCATTACATGTACCACTTTTTGTCAAGTTGTTATTCAGCAACTGTGCTCAGGGTCAAAAGCGTAGTGATATAAATGGTCAGATCATGAGTCAGTTTGTCAGGAACAGACTGAGACTGTTCATGAATTTAATGTCATGAAAGCTGCTGGAGGTAGTTTGGTTTGATTTGATTGGATTCGACTTTGCCTGAACCTGACAAGCTGTTCCTCAGTATTTGTGGGAGACGAATTTAAACTTGTTATTGATTAGCCTTAAACATAGTAGTTTGATGATTTCTGTATTGTTATGGTCCTGATAGACTTGTATATATCACCTATTCTGTAACTTAATGTAAGGAAAGAGATTGTCGAGAAACATTTGAAAAAAAAAAAGTTGTTTTCTTAAATGAGCTGTGCCTACAAGATGGAAGCAAAATCACTCGTGAAAACTTCTCCCACACTCCTGTTTGTACATAGATTTATACGTGTGTTCCTAGATGTTTCCTAAGTCTATTCATTTGTTTTTAAAGCTTCAATAAAATATAGATTGAACTGTTGTTTCATTTTACTATATATGAACCCAGGACACATCTCAGTTGGAAGATGACCCTTCAGTTCTTTGCTTTAATAGCACATGAGAAATGTTTGGACATTTTAAGTGTTTATTCTACTGGGCAAAAACTGGGAAAACCCCTAAATGGCATTAAGCTTATAATTGTTTTAACAACAAATCATTAAACAAACACATAAAATGACTTGCTATATGAAGCATTTCTTTCATTTCTTTTAATGTTGAAGTGTTGTGGGTCAACTTGCAGACAGTCCTCTGCGGAAAGAAGAGTCAGTTAGCCAGATATTAAAATCCCAAAGTCAAGCCTGTCCAATAGAAGAAGAACTGAGGGACATTCTGAATGGATAGTTCTCATCTTTAGGCTTAAGTTATCTGGTTAACTGAGAGATCCTGCTTTGTGGAATCAATAAAACATTGCACTTTGTACATATTCATTAATATAATTCTGGAGAATTTTGAAACATCGGTGGACTTCCCCTTCAAATGGAACTTGTGCTTCCCCGGTTTCACCAGTAGAGGGAGACGTTGGCTGATTTTTATGTGAACGCCTGTCCGCGTTTCGCTGGTTAGCGCAAGTAAACCCTGCCAAAGCGCTGCAACAGGAAGGTAAACCACTGAGTTAGTGTTCGACGCAAATGCAACAGCAGTATGGAGTCATGGCTAACATTATTCTATGCCAGTATTTCGATATATATGTGTATATGTATATATATATATATATATATATATATATATATATATATATATATATATACACCGAAGTTAGGAT
>CM067483.1:13303846-13338092 GCA_034552555.1 Semaprochilodus insignis | reverse complement strand
TATATATATACACCGAAGTTAGGATCGTAATAACTGTTATGCTCCATTAAGTTCTCTTAAAAGCTGTTTACATGTGTGAATAAAGTTTTTTTTATACCTAAAAAGCCTGTTATATCCCACTGTGAGCAAAAACGTGATTCATCCCGAAAACAAAGCTTTATGTAACAGCAGCGAAACTTTAATCTGCAGTAGAATAAAACAGCTGGCTTTCTTTGCCCGGACTCCACATGCATGAAGCCTTAAGGGCGACGTGCGAGCGCGAGTCTGGAGCAGAATTCGCTGATCGTCAAATCATCGTCATTACGAATCTCCGCGCACGCGGGACATATACATCGCAGGTCCTGCGCAGCCGCGGCGCCGTGGAGTCCTGCAGTGACGCGCAGCGCTGGGCGGAGTGAAACTCGCAGCTCCGCTAATTACACAGAGTAAAGTTTGTACTCCAGGCTGCATGTGGAGATGTAAGTTGGCGCCGGAGTCCCTGCAGAGCTGAATGAAACCGAGGACCTAAAGCGAGCGACAAACCAATGTTTTCAGAGCGCGAGTGCTGAGATAAACTCCCTCTTCGTTGTGAGGAAGCAGAGCCGCTGCCGGTGAGTTTTTATTCGTATGTCTCAGGAAAGATGCATTGTTACTACATCTCATGCCTGACATATGTTTTTGAAGACCACCTCAGGAGCTAAGGTGGGCAGACGTGGTGACAAAGCCGTAGGGATCTGGAACTGTTGTGCTTATACACCGAGGCGGCTCACCACTGCTGCCTGTGTGTGCTGTGTGTCGGAGTAGGAGCTTGTCTTTTCTCACAGAATCACAGGAGTCCTCAAAGTTCGTCTCTCCTCTTCACTTCACCGGCTTTATCGACAGAGCCTCCTCTTTTCGTTCCGCCGTGTTTTACTTTACAGCCAATGCTGAGGTCATCTAGAAGGTGCCCTGAACGGTGTTTAAAGGGATAGCCTGTGTGGTTTTAGTTGTCGTTTTGTTTATATGGTTGTTTTCACGTTGACTTGGTGTCTCTGGCGGCTCTAAGATAAAGATGTTATGTCGGCTGCCATGCAGAGTAGATGCTCCGCTCTTCTGGTCCAAGGAGAGATGGACAGTGAGATTGCGCCTTTCACACCTCCCAAATCTGAGGGATGTGGAGATAAGCTTGGAACCTACAGTACCCTTGTCTTCTGAGAGCTGCTCTTGTATGGGGTTGTTTTTGCTCCGTTGTGGCCCTTGGGAGTGTCAAAAGAGACTATAATACCATATAACATTAATGTTTGAAGTGGCATTCTGGCCTAAAACCTGTTATATTACATGATAGACACTAGTTTGAATGTTACTGTATTCTGTGTCCCTCAACCAAAAGGTCTGGCAGAATTCACAGTGTCCTCTCACTACAGTACCCAGCATGCACTCTGCAAATATGCAATACAAGCACTGGGTACCCCCCCTCAGGGATAAATACTGCATACCTGCTAGCCTAGCCACTGAGGCTAATTAAATCGGTTGTGTTAGCAAACTGCCGCTACAGTTGCTGCTGCAATGCTAACCAGCTATCACCAACCTTAGCAAACAGTACAAAACCTGTATATACTGACCTATTGGTTCTGTGAAACCGCAACAGTAAGTTAAGGTTACCCACCTGTCCAGCGGAAACAGGACCGCCTCTGCATCCCTTTCCATGCCTTTCAACTCTCTATGAAGATAAAGTCGGCTTCTTTCTTGCCAGCTTCTTTGCTTGAGTTTTCCTGTTCCACCTTAAATGGCGTAGCTGTTACGTTCTGGTGCATCAGCCTACCTGTCCAGCTTCATGTTTGAACTATCCAATTCCACCTTAAACGATGCTGTGGAATTGGATAGTTGGCTCTTCACCCTTGTCTGAGCTGAGAACCTTTTTCCTAGTTATTGTTCATTCCTAGTTATAGATCTTCTCCTCTGTGGCTGTTTCTCAGACATTCCTCCTTCTTGACAGTTGCATGTGGAGTTCATCACAGAACCCCTACTCCTCCCGTCCTGTGCATGAGCACAAATGGCCCGTAATGCTGACTGGATGGAAGAGTGTTGTGGGGCTTGTTTCCCATTTACAGGGCCTAGGCTGTGTACAAACACATGACAACAGGAACAGACAGCTAGTGGACCGTGAGGAGATTCAGCTTTCTAGCAGTATCATTGGGCTTCAGCATTACCTAGCTAGCGGTAGCAAGAAAGGAAAGGAACACTTCAAACAGCCCAGCTTTCAGTATCCACCCCAAAGTGCTTGTAGTTTTTCAAGAGTTCTTTGCCCCTTCAAGATATGTCATCATTAAAGTGCTCTCTTAGTCTTCAAACAGGAAATCCAACTCTAGAGGCTACCGTAGCTTTCAAAGGCAATTAGGCATGCTGGAGTGTCTCTTGAAGTTGTCCATGTTATTTAACATTTCTTTGAATAGCTTTCCTCCATGGTTAAAGTAAGCTGTTAGTAATACGACATCACATACCTTTCTTTGGGAACTGTACCTGGCCTACAGCGAAAGCTCACATATGCCGGGCAAGGTCAGGAGTTTCAGGACTGATAACACGTGTTTACTTTACAAAAGAAAACATTTCTCTGGCTGTTGAACTTTGGTCTGGATTGTTTGACCATTTTGTACGTCAGTTGGTTCTGATTTTGGAAAACCGTACCAGCATTGCATGCTGTCTAACATCCATACCTCATCTTTATCTCTCCACACGCATACAGACATGCTTATATGAGGTTCCAGTGAGGTCTGGATGCTGAGGAACGTAAACAAGCCTTTTATAGCTTCACTGTTTACAGCTTTCGCTGAGTTGTAGCGGATGGTTCATTTGTCCGTAGAATGGAATTCATCCAGTGCATCCTAAGTGAAGCCAGTAAAATGCCTCTAGTCGATGCCATGGTTTAATGGGCCAGAGCTGGCTGCTTTTGTATTTGCTCTAAGATTAACAGTTGCACCTTTTACTACAGTCTCTCTCCATTTCTTGATCTTAAAGAGGAATTTCACTGATTAATATAAAAAATGTCTACATAAATTCAGTCACCTCAGATGTGAACAGAGTCATTCAGAGTGGTTTGATATGAAACTTACCGACTGTTGTTTACAGCGGTGTTAATAGGAACCAGATGTGACCAGAAGAGATTAATACCTCTAAAAGTTCACTCACAGAAAGTTATTACATTGTTTTATGATAGTTTTGAGAAAGCTTTAGGCTGAAACATCATCATCAAAAAAATAGTTGGACCCAGAAGGAATCAACCAGCAGTAATGTGGGTGGGTTTGACATTGTAAGACATGCAAATGATGATTTAAGTTTCGGGCTCGCTCACGCATGTGACGTAAGCAAGGACAGGCCACTGTTGTACCTGACTGACTATTTAAGGTAGTCTTGTTGCGCATGTTTTCCATTCTGACACATGTTGCTGTGTTGGTAGCATCCTTTGCAAGCAAAGAATGCCCTGGAAAAGAGTTTGAAAGCAATTAGAGCAGTTGGAGATAGGAGTTGCCACTTAGGGTCCGGGAAGCAGGATGAAGTTATTGATGTATTGTGCACTATACCAGTCGTGCAGATACTACCATAGCACACTGTTGATGGCAGTGGATAGAAAAAGGCATGCACCAGCGACATGAAAGATCTAGAGGACCTACATGAACCACAAAGATGGAGAGTCAACGTGCACACAACAGCCACGATTCAGACATTCAGCGAGAAGTGATGCCCTCCGTGATTCATCCTGTTAGTGACCCCATCATTGGCAGATGGGTGCACGATGCAGGACTACATGCATGCAGGCTGTTACAGTGGCTGCCCTTAACATCATGTCAGCGTCGACAGTGGTCATGGACTCCCATTACAGTGGGTCATCTTCAGCGATATCTGCAGAAACTGTGTGAGAATGTTCAAGCTGCATGGGATGGATTATCGCAGGACAGCATTAGGAACCTCTACAACTCCATGCTGAGACTTCTGGCATTTTGTGTTAGCAAGCAGGGTGGCCTGATGCCATACTGAGAGACACTGCTTCTGTATGTTTAGCTCAATAAATATTGCCCATATCAGTCTAAATTTATCATCATTTATTGTTCCTGGTAACCTTCATCTTCCTTCCCAATAGCACTGCAATCCAGGTTCTTTGTGTAGGTTCTTTGGTGGTTTTGGAAGGTAAATAAATCATCTATATTGTGTTGTAGAGATCGTGATCCCTGGTTTTTATCTTTACCACTGTTGGGAAAATCCAAGAGGAATTGTGTAGAAGTGTTTCTACAATGATCCATGTCACATCTGTTGCTCTAAATGGTTTTGTTCACATCTCTGAGCTATACAAAAACTCAGAGAATCCCCCTATAGGCAAAGCTTCTGAAGGCAGAGCTGAACGATTGAAAGTGCTGAAGTAAAACATGCTAACAAGCTGTTGCACAGGTTCAAGAACAGATCCTACTGTGATAAGATATACGGAACTTGGGTAACTGACTAGTTGGGAGAGGAAATGATGAGGTAGTTTTAGTGCCTGAAGCAATTCCTATTCATATTTATAGCAATGTCCTGAAAATAGAATTTGGTTGATAATAGCCATAAATGGCCAATTCTACATAATAAACTGAATTAAAATGAAAGTCTTATGATGTTTAACCCAGTCTTATCCTCCTGGTCTACTTTTCTAAATGTGTGGGTTGCAAATGAGAGCCCTCCCAGACTGTTAGAGAAACAAAAATCTCTCCAGAAAGAGACTGAAGCGCCTCTGGCATGCTGGGGTGAATTCAAGGTCAGTACTTACTGAGGATATTGCATGCATGGAGTGCCTAGCATTTATGTAAGGTATATTTTAATACTCCTCAGCCTTCGCTATGTTGGAAAGAGCTAATGAGTCTGGGAGTATTTAGAGTCATGCTGTGGTTTCTTAGTCTGACTCAGGAAATGATTATTAACCAATTAAGGCAATGGAGGCCAGGATGTTATGTGTGCCTTGAAGATACTGTACTGCTGATTATCACTAGAGCTCTTTGGGCTCAGATGGAAAGATGTCTTATCAAAGCATCTCTGCAGATCACCTAATTATGATCATTAGGTTCATTCAGTTGTGATGAAAATGTGTTTTTACTAGAAGTGGGCCATATGATGATATTAGGGGTGGATTGACGCACATATTTTTGAGGTTAGATACATTTTTTGATTTTTCAATTTTTCACATGTTAAATATCTTGATTATATAAAAATCTAATTATATACTATATGTACTTATTGTCAGAAAGAAACAATAACTAATGACAAGTTTAGACTGATATGGGAAAAATTTATTGAGCTACACATACAGAAGTAGTGTCTCTCAGTATGGCGTCGGGCCACCATGTTTGCAACACAACATGTATACGTCTTGGCATGGAGTTGTAGAGGTTCCTAATGGTGCCCAGCGATCCATCCCATGCAGCTTGAATACCAAGACAAAGCGTGACTCGTCACTAAAGATGACCCACTTCCATTCCGAGACACCACATGACAGTCTGGCACGACACCATTGCAGTCTATGGCAACACTGACATGGTATTGAGGGCAGTTGTTGTAATGGTCTGCGTGCATATAGTCCTGCATCGTGCATTTCTTTCTGGGTGCTACTACTTTATTTGAGGATGAGTGTACATTGGTTTGGCTCAGAAAAGAAACAGTTTCTGTTTTAACAAATGATCTCAACAAATGATCTCAAAGCAGCATGTCCTAAAATGGTGATCTTAGAAAGCTGAGCTACAAACACCACAAAAACACAACATGCCCCCACATCGCTAGTTTTGGTTATTAGCATGCAAAAGGCCTGAATGGATCGTATTATGGAAAAACAAATATGCGTAAACATTTTATTTTCAAAATAAGTGTAATAATACGTTTTTGGTGTCTTGGAATGTATTGTATGTATAGGCATCCCTAATTTCATACTTGAATTTTGAATTAATTGTTTTATTAATTAAGGTAGATAAATAATTAATTTATTTATCTGCCTTGTTCTCAGTTTTAATAGCCATATCTAAACTCCTGTTTTGCTGAAGCATGTTGTCTGTTCGTACAAACGTCAGGAAAAACGGTAGAAAAAAAGGAGTATTGCTGAGTGTCGGTATCTGTCTGATAGCAGGAGAAAATACTGAATCGGATATCAAAGGGGATAAAAGAATGAATATGATCCAACCGTCAGACAGATCTGGAGTGAAATTGCGCGGTGTGAGGTGATGTTGTTAGCTGTGTATTTCTTCCTGTGGAGTAGGAGAACGATTGAGTAGGTTAAGATCTCGTCAGATCATGGCAGTGCAAGTTCATGGACACTGCCAGGAACAAGTCATTGTTGTCAGATGATTTTGAACTTCATGGCCTCATCCAAGAGGGAGTAATTAGTCAGTGTTTGTGCATTAGACTGTTTTCTGCAGATCTAAAAGCAGCATGAACCCAAATGCGGTTTGTGGACCGCATTTAAAACGCTGCTGTGGTGGGAGTGTGTGAGAGCGTGTTGTTCTGTGTGAGTGATAGCGTTTTGTCATCTCCCTGCTGTGTTAGGATAAATGGCGAGCTGCCACAGGACAAATGTGGGAAAGCGGGCACTCCTCTTACATTGTGTATGTGTGTGTGAGTGTGTGAGTGTGTGTGGAAAGGGGGAATTTTCTTTTTAAAGGGGGGGCGGGCACAGGAGGGTAACAGCAAGGTCAGCCAAGACAAACATGCACCGTGCTGCTGAAATAATAAAGCCTCTGTCTTAGGCAGGACACCTCTGGACCTTGCTCCGAGCTGTCCATTCACTGCTTCATCTGTACTTCTGTCTAGCATGCTTAGCTATGGTAGAGATTTCTCACCGACTGTGGTCCTTGGAGGCTTGTGGAGTAATCCAACGCTCCCAAGGGTCCACTTGGGTGGACTTGGGTGTGCAGCTTTGGGGTCAAGAATGGCCTTGCTGTGGTGGAAGAATGAGGAGTCTGGTCAGAGGGGCTATTTTTAGAGCTGCTTGGGTCTGTTTGGCTTTGTCGGAAGTGCTGAATTAAGGAAGTAATTGTCACTCTTTGGATCTTATGTCTGCAAATGCCGTAGGGAACGTTTTCAGCTGAAAATGGTTGCAAGTGTCACAATGGTCAAAAAATACAAACCAAAAACTGTTTGTTCTCTGTAATGTGCTGATCAGCACACGTGCATTCCCACAGCAGCAGATGAACAGTGAAACCTGGTATGCTGCAGCTGCATTCTCTACTATCTTTAGCTTGCATGTCTTTTAGTTTTACGCTATGTAATCAGATTCCTGAACAGGAATGACATATCATATTAAACAGCTTTTTTACAGTTGAACAACAAGATGTCGGAGCCACACTGGAATTCAGCATCAGATGCCTTTGGGAAATTATGAAGTAATATGTTTTTGTAATTTACCACTACAGTTTAGCAAGCAGTTAAAATTAAATTAGTCCTCTAGTTCTTTCAGTTCACATGGTGGTATCATCTTTTCAAGCATCATCAGCATGTTAATATGATTTGAAAAGCATAAATAATTATATTAAAAAGAGTCTTTTCTTTTGGTTTTGGTTTTCGGCTGAGTGTATCCTGAATTTTGGTTTCGGTTTTAACCAAGAATATTCTTTTCAGTGCATCACTGCCTACTAAATACATCTGTGAAATCCTCTGTAAATGTTAGTGATGCTATTTTGTGTGCTTCAGTATTTGTGAGCTAGGGCTGCATTATACATCATTCCGAATACGCAATCTGAAATCAATGGATTTATATTTTTGGGTCGGTCTGTGCATGTGTTGGTCCCATATCACTGTGTTCATTTAGCCCACAACGTGTGAGATTCGAGCAAAGAACATGTTACAGTCTTTGTTGCCTGTTGCTTTAAAATAATAATAAAAACCCTTGGCTGTAAGAATCGCAATGAAATCAGAGCCATAAACATTCATGATCAGTGCAGTGTGGGTGTGTGCTTGTTTAAATGTTTGTCCTGGAACATTTCACGTACTTTTGCCACATCCCCAACGGAATGATTCCCTTCAGTCTCTCTCTCTTCATTTCGATTCAAGTATCTTATCCCCATTAAATCAACCACATTGCCTCTAGAACCTGAGTTATGTTGCATTTCCTGCCAACAACTTTCTTTCATATGTGTTGATCTAGCTTGAATTTTAGAGATTCTCATGTGGTCGCGGTGATGTCACTTCCTTCCTCCACAGGCCTTCTTGACCCACAACAAAATATTGCAACATACTCATGATGTTGAGTAACTCCCATTCCTTTCACAATACACTTGGGCCTCGTTGTTTCAGAAGATGCACTGAAGTTTCCTTCCAAATCATGAGTCTGCTTTGAAACCAGGCATAGCAGATATTCATTTACAAAAGATTTGTTTTTTGTATTTGGTATACGTATCTGTATTTGGTATACGTATCTGTCAATGCAGATGCATTTATAAAATGTAAAAATTGGGAATACGTTCATCTGCATTAGAAATGTAGAGAAATGTAATGTTAACCTTACAAATGCAGTGAAGTTATTAAAATGCAGACATTTCAGCTAATTAGCTCAGAGACTTCTCATCAGGAATGCCTAAAATGCATAATGAAATATTGATTGGCAATATGACCATCTATCATTAGTGGGTGACTAATTGATAATTGGCACGCCGAAAACCATGAAATGACCCATCAAGATTTCAATTACAAAACAGATAGTTACAGTTCTTAAATATTGTTGGCTTGGCAAATTTCAAAGCAAGTAAAGTACCTGATATACATACATTTATTAGTGCGCACATCAACACTGTGTGTTAATGCGCTGAGATATAAAGTGTTCCTTGTATGTGGAACTGTGGAATGCAGTGGTGACCAGTGGGGCCAGGCAGTGTATATGAAGTGAATGGTCTTAAACTGTATTAAAAAAGGATACGGTGCAGAACCAATGACCCATTTACATGCTCATTCATACAGTTTAACAGGCATGGTTTGAATGATAAACCCACCTGTTCAAATAGGAACTGTTCTTTATTGGAAATGAAATAAAATGAATGTATTACTGATACAGCAAAAGCAAGGGTCTAACAGGTATCTAAATTCAATATTTCTTTTATCATATGTGTCAATACTGATATGATTCTGATATCTTTATGCATGCCAGTTGAGCATTTTTTTAAATTGTTTTTTCATAAACACAGTATGTTCCTCAGATGGCCTGTATTGATGGAGGAGTAGCATGTTGCACAGTATTCTATTTAGCCTAGCCGTTTGCCTCGCCGGAGCCCACTAAACTACCCTATCCTATTTAGACCAAAAGTTCTCATGGTTCCTCTGAGGGCTGTTACTTAACATGCTGCTTTACTGAGGTAACCGTAGCTCCCATGTGAGGAGAGCGAGTGTTACCCTCTGACCTACTGAGAGATTCCAGAAAACATTACCGCCTATAGAGGAGCATGCTGAAGATGGTAAACAAAGAAGATGATTGGCCATCCCATCTGTCTCCAATTAGAGTAAAAGTCCTAGATATCCCAGGGGTTGGTAGTAATGTTGGGGGGAGGTGGAGGGGGGAGGTACCGGTCATTTCACGGGTCAGGTTTCGGTTAGCACGTTTTATCAGCTGTGGGAACAAATGCTCTCCAGTTGTGTTTGACTCTGTGCCTGGTGGGTAATTACACATCTGTGCTAACCTATGTGGTATTTTCTTAATCTAACAGTAATAACAGTAAAAGACAGATGGGAAAGGTTGTGTTTTTTGGCAGGAATGGAAATGCTGACAGTGAGACACTGTGAGATCCTGTCTGGCAACTCCCAGATCAGGGCATTATGTCTTTTGCAACTTTATTTTTTTTAATATCTGATTATGTCAATTTGAATTATTAGAGAGTTACTAAATAGTCTTGATATATCTGATATTTCACTAAAGTTAGCATGAAAAATGTCTTGTTGGAGGCCATTACTAATTCTGTTAAAATGCTTTGGACCAGTTCGTGTTTCGGGATGCACTGATTGAATTTCTATAAATAACTCCTTTTGTGAGAATGAGATTGGATTAATTCCATTTTTTTCCTTTGATATGTGATCCAGCATTTTCTGTTGATAGCAACCCAATACTGATCAGCTTCATCTTTAGTATCTGCTATTATTTAATATATATGTGATTCATGTAGCAAACTCACTTGCATATCTCAAAAATTCAAGACAACTTTAACATTAGACTAGCGTCTCCAGAAATAATGCAATAAACTTTAATGGTCTGTCTGCAACACTACATAATGGTGGTTCTATGCCATATATACCTTTTGAATGGGCAGACAAGCCTGCTTTGACTATAATTGTTCTTTGCTACTATGCCTAAGTATTATTTTGGAGGATTTGCACGGTAGTTAAGTGTTATTGAACTATTTACTAATCTATTATGGACATACTCATACCTGTACTTGTAAAGCACAAAGCAAATCTGCCTACACAACAACTGGGGACTCAGACTTTTCAAACTCTGGGCTTTCTCCCACCTCAAAGTGTTCACACAACATCAAGTGTTTGACGTTGGTCCACAGCAATCTGCCACGTCTTTGAGTTCTGTGGTTGTCCACAGCTGTGCTAATTTGTCTTCGCCTAAGCACCAGTACCCCTCTTTACTCCCCACATCACTCTCATCACATACCATCAAAAATTGATAGAAGTTTTGCTTTTTACTTTTAAATACTTGAGTATGTCTGAATGGTGATACTTATTGACTTTTACTCTAGAATGTTACTTTTTGGCTCCATGCTTTCACTCAAGCACAGTTTTTCTGCACGTTTTTTTCACCCATGCTCACCCGGAAGCATTTTACCAGCATGCTTTGCCTATAGTCATTACTGAACGGACTCTGCTTGTAGTGGAACTGTCCATCTGAACCTGTTTAGGAAGCTAGTGTAGAACCTGCTGAGCTTCAGAGAGAGCCGCGAGATAATTGGCAAACCTCTCGTGGCAGTGGGTTCGGCTGAGCTTGCTGTCAGCTCATAGCAGTGGTCAGTGATCACACTGAGGAAACAATGTGGACCTTAATCCCTGAAGAATTTCAGCTGCTGTGATCTTTGATCCTGTTGCGCTCAAGCACATTCCCCTTTGAAAGGCAGAGGCTCCACTGGAATCGCAGGAGAGGAGTTAACAAGCCCAGTCTTCTGGATTAATTTAATTTAATTCAAGAATGGAGAACTAATTCTTGGTTTTGAGGCTTCATTATTGATGTGGGAAAACCCAGCGACTCGCCCCACCCTATTAGATGAGCTTGCTGTAAGACCATGACCATGATTGTGGTACCCATAGAAAGCCATGCAGCATCTGAGACTCTGAGGTTTTCCCCCTTTTGTGCTAGCAAACTTTAATTGTCTTCATTTCCTTAAGTGGGAGTCCTCCTTTAGCCTTCGCTTTTGTCTTGGAAGAATTCTTTAGTCAAACACTGATTAGTAAGGGTACAACAACACATTGTGATAGTATTGCGATATCACAGTTTCACAATGTGCATCACTGAAGTGTGACAATGCATTGTGGAGCATGGACATTCTATCATATCATCTAATGCATCATCACTGGGTAAACACTGACATTGCAAACAGTCAACACCAAATAACACCTCACTCCTCCACTCCTCCTGCATCCCAGCTCTAGTGTCATTAATAAGGTTTGTGACAACATTATCAAGTCATCAATTTTCTTGTTTCAGATTTTATACAAAATATCATCAGAATACCAATTGTGGTCACAGTATCGTGATTTAATCTGTGAGTTGAAAGTATTGTTACAACCCTACAGATTAGTTTTGTTGATTCACCATGGTATGATAAGTAGTATTTGGAGAGGTGCTATCTGAAAGTCAGTGTCTGCTCCCAGGTTTGCAAATGTCAGCTTTGATGGTGATTTCTAGTTGAGTGTTAGCTGATTATTGGTTCTTGGTAATCTTTGGTGTATATACCCCAAATTTATCCATTGACCACAGTAGTAACATTGGACACCCCTGGTCACATGACATGTTTTGTTGGTTTTTCATTCTCTACAGAGAACAAACCTCTGCACAATTTAACATCACTGTTGATGTACAAAGCGAAGTTCTAGGCACAGATTTTGGAATAAGCATTTTGTGGTCCACAGAAATCTTTATTCAGCCCATTTTTAGGAATTTTCACAGCTGCAGTCTCCCAGCAGAACCAATGCTTCCTACAGATGCACAGTGAGGTGGCGAGTGGCTGGCACAAGCTAGCACAGAACACTGATTTAGTCTGTGCACTGGAATGGCAGGAATTTCCCTCGCAGTGGTTGATAACGCTCCACAGCCATTTCCCTCAGCTCAGAGGGCAAAGCAGGGGGCAGCTGGAATGCCTGGGTCCTGGTCAGTTACATGTATCTGAATGAATGCGCATTGAAATGCAATCAATACAAGAGGAAGAGGTCTTGTCAAAATATTATTGAGACACCAGCGAATGGTGGCCTTCGGATGTGTGGAGAGGGAAAAGGTTAATTGGTGGTTTGTGGTAAAGGTGATAGCTGCTGGTAAGGTTTTAAAGATCTTTATCATAACGGTAATATGACTTACTAAGACACATCCTCGTTTCATTTGGTCGGGTTACAGAAAGCTCATTATTCTCAGTGAGGAAATGTGTTGTGCAACTTTCAGATCACACCCATAAACAGGCAGTTCAAGGAGAAACATGTTTAGCGTCCTTGTGAGCACTGCAAACTGTGTCTGGTAAATACAGTTTATAATCATGGGCACAAGGTCATTTTATAAACAGTCATTAGGTCGATGAGTTTCAAATAGGGCTGGATGATATGGGGAAAAGTGTCAGTGTATAATAATTTTTTCGTGATATGCATCATGTTTAGTTGCGTAGACATGTAATGTCTTAGTAACACTGTATTTAAAAGCTGCCATCAAAACTGTGGGCACAATGATTTTGTATTCAACATTTAATGTACTGTACTTCAGTACATCCAGTTAAGTAGAACTAGGCCTAATTATGCTCCGTCATTAACAAAACAGTAATAAAGTTGGTCACAATAACACTAAAATTATGACACTGCCTTAAACGTTTACCACTTTAGCAGTTAAATACTTTACTGTAGAAAAGTACATTATATTGGCAATAATACTGGTGGTGATGATGATGATGATGATGATGATGACTTTTTAATGTTTTTTCTGTGTTCCAACTTATTATATCTCAGAAAAACTAAATCCGGTGATGTGCGTCACATATCCTGGAAGTGTCTTGAAGTATGGTTATAGAATTTTTTTGCCATGTTGTCCTCTATTATTCAGAGCCCTGAAGGAGGAAGCTCACCACACATATTACTGTTCATGAGCATTACATTCCTGCAAGCATTTCAGTCAGATCAAGATTGGGAATAATAAATGTCAGATTATGTCAGAAAGCAGTAATTCTCATGGATTACAGAGACAGACAACAGTCAGTCTTGCACTCTTTCATAATTTTCATTATTGGGGGTATTTGTTTCTTACAGCAGTGTCTGTGTTTGTGTCTGTGTTGTTTTGCAGTCTCTGCTGAAGCTTCAGTGACATGCCAGAGGAGTCCCACAGCTGTCGTCATAGTCTTCATCAACATCAGGGCTCGATGGGTGAAGGTAGGGAGTATTGTGGTATTCTTTTTAAACTTCATTGTAGTGATTTAGTGAGGAAATTCTGTATGTTACAATTGTCTTTTTTTGGACTTCTTTTTGTTTTGATCTGAAATGACATGTTTTGTTGCTCGGAAGTAATTTAGCACAAAGGGAAAACTACAGTATTCCATTGTCTGCATATTTTAGTTTCTGTTTTTTTTCTGTTATTGAGTTTTTAAAAAAAAAAAAAAAAAAAAAACATAAAATAGAAAATGTGCAGTAATTTTTTTTTTGCAAAGGCTACGTTTTGTGTTTTAATGGTTTTCAGATTTGTTCAATTCAGCATTTAGCAAATTAGCAGTGCAGTAGAATATGCAAAAGTGTGTAAACCAAAACAAGTATTGCTTTTGAACATGTGATCCCAAACTTTCGCATATGACTGTATATACTGCTTTTATACATTGCTATGCAGTCTGTATGTTTAAACATCTGGCAAATTATTAGGAGATTATGATTGTATGTCCTTAAACATGATGGTTGAATATCTGTAGTAAGAAATACTATAGAAATAGATATACTTCATAGTGCTTTAAGACCTAAGAACTTTTTATTTGAGGATGCCGTTTGAGCTGGGTCTGGCTCCACTGATTCGCCTGCAGAGCCAAAACAAGGGCAGGAATGTCTGAAAATCAAGTCCAATTAATTTGATTTGGCTTGGTCTGGTGTAACTGTACAGCCAGTGTGGAAATACTTTGTAATGGATAGACCCAGTCTTTGTATAAGGGATGTAATTTGACAACCCTGAAAAAGCTCCCTTTATGTTTTCGGTCTTTTTGTGCCAGACTACTGAATGCACTTGGCACTGACGTAGCTTCTAGCGGAGGAATGCCAATATGTCATGGCTCCCATTCCCCACCTCCTCCTGTCGCATGGTCACAATGCTAAGGCCAAGAGGAGGCCTGGGCTGGGGAGACTGGAGCTTTACCCAGATCTGTCCATCCACACTCACGGCTGCGCTGTGTGCTCCATCCGCATTTGCCATCCGTCTAGACTAGAAGCTTGTCTTTCACCATTTTTCAGTCCTGAACCTGAAAGCACTGAAAGCTTCATTCAGCACCGTCACTGGGATTTTCCAGGCTTCATGCTGGGATTTTCCAGGCTTTGAGGTGGGATGAATAAATGACAGGTTGAGATGGAAAATGGCAGTCTTGTGTTTATGAAGGAGGTGATCAATAGCTAAAGAGAATCTGAGGGAGGTGTGCAGATGTGTACAGGAGGTCACCATGCCTCAGGTTAAACCCTTTGTGGGGGGTGGTCACTTTTCTGTCCCTTGCTGTCCCTAGTTGTTTAGCAATTTTTTAAAAACTTTAATTAAAATGACTTCATAAAATCATGATTTTATGAAGTCAGCATTTTAGTACAGTAATTAAAGTAATTGTTTTGCTATGTTGTGAGATGATTGAAATGCGGCTCCAGTTGAGTTTGTGTAATGGGAATTTCCCGCTTTTTCAAAATGTCTTCATAATTAAATCAAGATGAAATTAGAGCTGTTTAGAGTGGTTTAATGCAAAATACTCCTTTTAAGAGAAAATTACTGAGTCAGAATCATTCAGTTTTAGAGAAGTTTCAATGTCTCTAAAAGATCCATAACAGAAAGTTAGTTCAGACATTGTGATCCCTGGTCCCTATCATCACGTTTGTTTGTTTGTTTGTTTGTTTGTAAATAAGTGAGAAATAAACTGAACACTAACTGTGCCTCTGAGAAATGAGTCCATGTAGACAAAGATTCAAAATGCAAACATTTTTTAAAGTTCTCAAAGAAAGTTATTGTTATTTTTTATATTGAAAGGATGTAATGCAACTACTTGGCACTACATGTCTTCAGGAGAGATGAAGAAGAGAAGTAAAATAGACTTTTCTTAAATGGTATGACGTCCATTGGCACTGTGTGACTCTGAACAAGGCCTGGACAACATGTAAAAAGTAGTACCATAGTTCTTGTGGAAAAATCAGGATTATCAGTTCTATTATCTATGGCTTCCCAGCAACACAAATGATGCACTCCTATAGTAACTATAAAATTGCAGGCAAAAATATCTGAATTTGTGTTTTCTGTGGAGTAAGTAAAATATACTACCCCAAAATATTGGGATTTTTTATCAGCTTTGCCAAACATACTTTTAGAAAGCTATATTCTATATAGAACGACAATTATACTGTATACAACAGATAACCTAAGGTTGGCCTAAAAGAATACGTCTTCCTTTGACCACTTGAGAAAATTGTTTGTGCTTGCAAAACTGACTGACCCAAGCTAGTAGGTAAAGCCTAGAGATCTGTTGAAAGACATGGTTGGCTGGGATCACCTTAAGGCTTGAAGCTTCTCCAGACCTGTAGGCACCATCAAACTTGACTGAATGACCCAGCTCAAGATGATGTCGTTAAGAGAATGATAAAGATCCGGGACCTTCATGGCTCTTTCACCACATTGTCTGCCCCAGGACATCTGCAGGGTCAGTGCTCAGGGTAGCCGATAATCTCCCCTATTCAACTGCAGCCGCAGAAGAATAGCGACTTCCATGCATGAATGCTGCAGCCTAGCAAAAGACGAATGGTGTTTTGCTTCATCTGTCTTTTGCAGAGCATTGAAAGAGGGTTTAGAGCGAGAATTTACTGTCTTTTTATTGCATTGTTGCAAATGCCAGCCCTCTCTCTGAGAAGTCATTATTTTCACTGTGATTTTACTGCGTGTTACAATCGCTTCCTTTTCCAGAACTCTTCCACTGGATTAGAGCGATTAGCTTCCGGCTTTCTCTTGGCCTGTTGCACTTTTGCTAGAATCTTCTAGTTCTTATGCAATGAAAGAGCTATCTTGGGGAGATTTGGAGGCAACACTTATTGTGAACGTTAGCTAAATGAGGCATTCCATGTAGCCATGGAGATTTGCTCCAACTATGCCTTGTTAATTGGGGGGCGATGGTCACGTGAGGGAGAGTGGCTGGCCTTATCCCTTAGCTAAGTTGTGGAGAAGTCTGTAAAACAACATTAAATTCCATTTCTGGCTCACTCCTCTCCAAAGCCTGCTCATTTGACTTCTGTCCCACACCCCGCCTCTCTATGCAGGGTGTGCCGTCAGACTCCACTCCACGCCAACGTGCCAACAAGGTCACAGGCTCCTCTGTGGATTTTCAGCCTCGATGGTAACGTTTACAATGGGCTTACACCTCTGACATCCCTCCAGACAGATGGCCGGTGTTGTTGGGAGGAAATGGAGGTTTGAATAGAGGCACTTCAGAATGGGGTTGGGGGGTCTATGTAATGCCAGTGGGGTTAATTGGCTCTGTTGGCTCCTGCTGTTCCTATGGAAGGTCGGATTGACTGCGGTGGTATTCCACATTAAACCTTGTGAACGAGTGGATGTTTTGAGAAAACTGTTAGGAATTAAACTGCTGCAGCCCTTTTTCATGCATGGGCTACTGATAATACAGAGCTCCACCTCACGTTCTTAAGGATATTGTACCATGTTTATCAGGCATAAGACATTTCTTCGGTGGAATCCAGGGGTGATCCATGACTATTAGATGTAGGCTTTTAGTTCAGTTGCTAACTTTTGACCGGGAAACGTTTGCCCTCCTACCACTGTATTCACAGTATGGATCTTGACTGGATCATTTTTCTTTGACAATTTTGAGAACTTCTCCAACAAAACCCAGCAATGAGAATCAATATTACTAAATGATTTTCAGAGTTGAAGAACATCTGCCTCACTGTAAAAAGTGTTTTGTTGGTCCAACCTATAAAAATCCTTCAATTTGTTACAAGCAAATGAATTAGGTTTATTCACCCTAAAAACAAAAGGACTTTGAACAAATGATTCCTTCAATCAAAGTAATTTCTTGATTTGAGTAAAACTTAATCAGTTGCTTGTAACAAATAGATGTATTTTTTTTAGGTTGCACTGTTTGGGGTTTATTTTTTTTATTTTTATTTTTTTACAAAGCAGGAAGTCCATACTAAAAAGACCTCAAAGGCCATATGAGATCCCACCATTGCTGCGGGTTAATCATTGGCTGCTTATCTCTTACTTGATTTGATGGAACCCCCTGGAAGACAATGTGGTACATTTTTCATGATTTTTTTTTCTTGCCCTGGAGGCCAACTAAAGATACTCCCCAACTTCCACAGTGTTGTTTTTCACAAGTTAAATATTCCTTGCTCTTTCGTCAGCTGTTTTCCGCCTGTGGCTATATCTGCATATTTGGCACATCGCATACACTGCGTTCCAACACTGAGACCTGTAATCTCTCCAAATTATAAGGCAGAAGTGGAGAAACGTGAAGGTTAAATGGTTTTTAAATTGTGGGCTTTAGATAATGGTGACGAAGATGAAGATAACTTTGTGATATGACGTATGAGTTCTGTCTGTGTTATGAGGAAGTTGGTATGAAATTTGTAGCCTAAAAATAGCATCAGCGCAGCCCTACCTAATGACTTATGATGTGTGAAGTCAACTGGCCTTCAGTGTTTAAGGGGAGTGAGGTTCAGCTGTGCCTATGAGGAACATATGGCAGGCAAATGAAATGGAATGCTCAAACCAGTTGCTTTCACTGTTGAGGACTTGTTAAGAGTCTGCAGTAACTGCTCAGTGATTGACCTTAACCTGAGACAGCACCGTTCTGACTTATCTTGAAAGCTGGTTTAATTTGTGTGTTCAGTCTCAACTAAGTGATGTGCACGTTTGCATTCCAATCTCTAAAGAAGTTGCACCAAAAGGTCAGTCATTAATATGAGCTCCTAATTTAACCAAGCAAAATCAAAAAAATTATTAGAATTTGACTTGAGGGGAAAGCTTAGAAGTCTAACAAAGTTTAAGTTGCTGATACCAGCTGAGGGGTGTGTCTTACTGAGGAGTAAGGCTATATAGAACTAAAACTTTTTCTTTTTTCTGGGCTGGTTGCGTCTGGTTACACTGACTTGGTTTGAAAGTGAAACACGTTTTCTCCTTCTGGAATGTTAGCATTTTCACAGTATGAAGTTTTGTTTCGACAACAACAGTGAGATGCCAGTTTAGTCACACCTACCATTAGAGCTGGGGATTATACTCGTGTGATGTCTTATAAAATGTTTTTTAACATAAGCCCAAAACAAACACAACAAATAGTACATTTAAGGTCAAAGACGCTGTGTGTGTGTGTATGTGTGTGTATGTATGTGTGTGTTTGTGTGTGTATGTGTGTATGTGTATGTGTGTGTGTGTGTGTGTGTGTGTGTGTGTGTGTGTGTGTGTGTGTGTGTGTGTGTGTGTGTGTGTGTTTATGTGTATATGTGTGGTACATATGTGTTGGGGGGGGTGTATGAATATGAATGTGTATATACACAACATATATATATGCTCATCATCAAAAGAAGAGTTAGAACACAGAAGGACGTGTCGGATTGCTATGTTATTGGGAAGGAAGTTAAAGGTTACCAGGAACAATAAATGATGAAAAAATTAGACTGTTACGGGTGATATTTATTGAGCTACACATACATAAGTAGTGTCTCTCAGTATGGCATCAGGGCGCTGTGTGCAATATGCACACACACACACACACACACACACACACACACACACACACACACACACACACACACACACACACACAGCACTGGTGCAGAGCCTCAGCTCGTGTGTGTTAGTCAAGCTCCTTATTTTGCATGTCTGCATCTTTGAGTTTGCATGATGTAAAAATATTGCATTTTAGTGCACAATTTCTATTTATTTGCAAAAATGAACATATTAAAAATCAACATAAAATATAATCATATTAATTTCAACAAACAGTAATTCTGCATTCAGCATGAGCAGGATTGTGGTTTCTTATTCTCACTTAGAAAATCAACAAAATAATTTGACAGCCCAAACCTTTGCAAGCTACTGCATATAAAGTATTATGAAGTGATTAGTGTATGTGGACACTGGAGTTCAGGTGTTTCAGCCGCACCCAGAAATCAGGTACACAGTCATAAAATCTCCATAGACAAACACTGGCAGTAAAATGGGTCATACTGAAGAGAGTTCAGTGACTTTAAACATGCCACAGTAATAGGTTTCCCACAAGTCAGTTCAGGCATTCTCATTATCAGTACCTGATTTAGCAATGGCACTTTTGGCTGAATGGGCACAAATTCTTATTATACTGTAGATCAGTACACATGGTTTTGGAATATGATGTCCAACAAGCTCATATAAGTGTGATGGTCAGGTGTCCACGCACTTTAGTCCGTACAGTGTATGTGTACCTGGTAAAACATCCAATGAGTGCAGGTTCAAGGTGTACCTAGTAAACTGCCAGCTTGGGGTCCAGATGTATGTTTTACTTGGTGATGGAGTCTGTCTTTTTGCTCATTCTCTGAAGAGTGAGCTGAACAGAGTGAACGTTGTGTTTTGTATTCTCAGAAGGTCTTCCTTTGTAGCCTGAAGAGGAAGAATAGTTTCTAGAGGCTCCCCTCTTTCTTTGCTCAAGAGCTCTAGAGTAGCTCTTTATGGTGTGTATTTGTTTTGAGTGCTCTGCTTCTGTTCTAAGGATGTGACCTGAAATCTGATTAAGTCTTTGTCTAACCTAATGAAGGATTCTGAGTGGGCTGTTGGCAGATGCTGGAGGCTCCTGCTCATGATTGGGGCTGTGAAAGTGAGAACACCCAAAAGCTCAAACTTCTAAATTAGAGGTTTCTCCAGTTCATCTGCCTTCTGTCTGCGAGGGGCGTGTGTGGGGCATTCCCTATTTTTAGTGAGAGCTTACTGCATCAAAAGAGGGAAATTATCCATGTGAAATTGGCTTTGAGTCTGTCTGTGTGAGTGGCATGTCTCCTCACTCCTAACATTTTGTAAAACCTCAGAAGCTTGATCTGATTTTGTGAGGAGAAGGAGAAAGTTCTTAGGTACTTTGTTTTGCATGTCTTTGCTCCCTTTATCAGAACATGAGAAACGCAATATAAACACTAAATTCCTTATTGGTGTGATATTATGTCCGGTGTTAAATCCTTTCCCTTGGTTTTTACGTTCTTCGACACTCTACTGTGTTTCCATAATGGTGCATTATAAAGGCTTACCAATTGATTGACTGAGTTCCCACTAATTTATGCAAATTCCCACCTATTAAGTACCAATAGTTTTTATTTCAGAAATGCACTTTGGATCATTTTGAACATGAAACACTAGAAGCAGGAAAATAAATATTTACAGTATAATATTATACATAATGCAATTTTTACATTTATATTATACATTGTATATTATATTGTTAGACTAACAGGTAACAAAAGTGCATTTCTTTCTGCTCAAACGTTTTTGTTTTTTTTGTTTGTTTTTGTTAGTGGTGTTGGACAGTGCAGCGAATAACATGCTTGCCCCACACAGCCAAACAGGAAAACTGCACCATTTAACAAAACAAAACAATACATTATCAGTGATATAATTGTGTGTGCATTATGTGTACATCCTTGAGATATTGGGAATTCAAATAAAGTCTGATATGGAACTACAGAAGTGGTGACTGATCTCATAGTCAGCAGAGCTGGGTTATTGATGGATCCTTTTAGCTTTCAGTGGTTTTAGAAGTCCACAGAACTTGTGTTCTAAAAGTTTGAAAAAGCATTAATTTCACTCAAATCTAAGTGGGTACTATAGAGCATGTTTACATCTTTGCATTAACATGTATGTCATGTCCTGATTGTGTCTGGATTAAGACTGGCCAGATTTCCATTTACACTTTTTTTCAGCAGTATGTGTCCCCAGATTAAGCAGATGAAATCTGATTGTACTTTTCCCATGTAAAATCACATCAACACATACACTGTTTCTGTTTCCCTTTTTGTTTACTATTTTTCCTGTTACGATACAAGCCAGCTTGGTGTGGACACTTTCATCAGCCTGGAGTGCAAGAAGGCTCTATGTTTGTGTAAGCCTTGTGTATCCCTCATTATTCATTTCATTGGTTGTCTCCTTTAGTTTTATTGGGTCCAGTCACATAACTGTATGCAGATAATGGAAAAACAGTCCACTTACCCTTGTGTCGAATGTGGTTTCAATCACAATCTGCTTACAGTGTGTCCTGCGGGTGTTTACACCTTGCTTGTCATGCATTCTATACACGATCCCATCACTGAAAATGCAGTGTTGATGCGAGGTGTAAACAGGGTCTTGGTCATAAATAAAGATAATTTACACATATTAACATTTTGGACCCATCATAGTTGGAAACCACTGGACAGAGAAAACCTTTATGTGAGAATGAAACAAGCTTTTCTGGAAATAAGACTGCTTTCTTTTCACAGTTCAGAAATGTTAGTTAGAGCATTATTACATGGATTCCTTCACTACCCAGCACTGGTGTTGTTTCACTGAAGGCTAGGTTTGGATGCATGTTAAATGTTATAACAGCCTAAATTATGTTGTCTAAATCGCTACCATTTATTTGGGTTTTAGGAATGTGACTGTTGATAATTCACAGTTGGCAACTGACAGTTATATGGGGGGGTTGTGGGCTGGAGGTTGGGGAACCAGCCTTGTGACCAGAGGGTTGCTAGTTCAATTCCCTGAACAGGACACGACTGAAGTGCTCTTGAGAAAAGCACCTAACCCCTAACGGCTCCCCAGGCACCATGGACCGGCTGCCCACTGCTCCGGGCAAGTGTGCTCACTGCCCCCAAGTATGTGTGTTCACTAGTGTGTGTGTGTGTTTCACTTCAGGTTAGGGTTAAATGCGAAATAAACTCCTCTGTATGCAAGCGCAATTGGGCAAATGAGTCTAAATTCTAGTTCTATTTCTAATTCTAAAGCACTTTTAATGTGTCTTTTTTTTTTTTAAGACACAATTAATGTAAATAAAAATATCAGCTAGTATTTTAGGTTATTGAAACTGTAACGCCCCTTAAAACCTGTTCCAGTCACAATTTATGTATAGTTTGGGCCCTATTTGTTAACACTACTTTGATATAACTAGTAGCCCCAATGTACTGAGGAGAAGACTAAAATGGTGCTGATCTTGTGTTGAGCTTGGATATTCTCTGTTTCTTTTGTCCTGTCTAGCAAAGGTTAGGGTGGATATGGCAACAGTCACTTCCAGGCCAGCACTGAGGAAGAGGGCCTGGCATATGATGTCATGGAGAACATTGTGCAGCAACTGTTCCATACAGAGCCATCCTTCATGTGCCTGTGCTGTCTCTGTCTCTGCTTCACCAGGAAGAGATTTGCATGAGGCCAAAGCCCAAGCCTCAAATTTCCCTGTAAACACATGTTGGCATTGGTTCGTAATGAAATAGAAACAAAACACCTCTGACGAGACATTTTCTGTAGAAAGACGCTTGCATGTTTGATGTTTTTCCACAACCTGCAGCCACCAAGCCAACACATTTCTGCTGGCACATCACATTGCTGGCTGAAATTCCCAGCAATCTGCCCTAAGGTAAAGGGAAGTTTCTGTCCGTTTTTAAAGTTTTAGGACTTGATTTTGCAATCTGTTGACAGAGGATAAATTTGTAGTGACACGCTGATGAGTGGTATGATTAGGGCTGTATTAACAGTGTGTTAAAGGAGTGTCTTCATTTTAGGTAGGGGAGTGGCACCGTTTCCTCTGCCGACTCATATTAGTCAGAGTTGGCAAAGCTTGTGTCCTGAGGTGTAGATGATCGGGGAGACTGGGAAACTTTCAGCGGAAAGGAAACCTCTTTTTTGTGCCTGCTGGAGATATTTTTTGCTGTTGCATGCTTGTGGTTGGATAGATGGAATTTCTCGCCTTCCGCAAAAGCTGACACCTGGGTTCTACAGCCAGAGCTTTTCAGTCACTGTCCAGGTATGATGATATTTTTCATGTTTACGCTGCTGTAGGATTTTAGTACCTAAGCGAATATCTATATTTATTGTCTTTTTGTTTTTGTTCATTCATTTGTTTTACACTGTATTATGTTACAGTATTTTAGTACCATTGGTTCTGTATTAGTGAGTTGGTTCTGTATGCCTTTTGCACCGGTGTTGTGTGTACATTTCTGGCCTGTTTTTGAGGATCTTTGCATGTTTCCTTTGCAAGGGCTCCTTAGTAACTGCTTTGACTATTGGGCAAATGTGGGCAAGAAGAACAAAGCCAGCCCACAGGTCCAGGTGGAAATTTGCATCAGGTGCTGTCACAGTAATATCAAAGCGTATATACAGCTATGTGGTACAGGAAAGATCCGGGTCTAGGTATTGATATTTGACATTTTATGGGCTTTCTTTTGGTGCTGGTTTGCTATGTACCCAAAATACGTTTTCTCTTAAATTTGTTTTTGAAACTATCGTAAAATAGTGTCCGATGTATTTGTAACCGTTTCATTTTTAATAGCTTCCTGTGAGGGAGTTTATAGACTCTATGGGCATCTGGTTCCGATCACCAACACTGTGAACAGTTCTGACTCTGTAAGTTTCTCTAAAACAGCATTTCCCATCAAACTACTGTGAATGACTATGCTTATATTTCAGTGATTGAATTGCACGGAAAGTTTGATCAATCAGCAAACTACAGGCCAGAAAAACAAAAACAAAATCAGTAAATGTTAAGCTATAGTTAATAAAACTTGCTTTTTCATATTTTACCTGATTTCACATGAAATAGAAGGTACAAGTAACCCAAACTAAAAATGCCCCTGTCTAAATAATACGGACTGCATTTCAGAGAAAACTGATTTACAAAACAGTGAAGTAGAGGGTAGCTTTACCTCTGCACTGTGACAGAATAAGGTCTTTTACACTTGTGGACAGTGAATTGTGTCTTGTAACTTTCTGAAAGGTCCCTAGGCATTTGCGTAAATAGATAATAACTACCTTTGTTCATTTTTGCCCATGAAAAATAACTTTAATTACCCTGCATCCAAGCAGTACACTCAAGATAGACTGAATGCAAGTATGGCATTTATGAAGCAGGACAGAAACAGAGAGGTAGGAAATTAAGTATAAAAAAAAAAAAAGAATAAAAATTTCTTCAGATCTTTTTATTTTCTCTGTAAGAGTGTAAGGCGAGATCAACGATATGGCGATATGTTGGTGTTACTGTGGTAAATGGTGTGCTAAATTGTGTGCTAAATAGTATGCTAAATGAATGGCGCTGATACTGACTGTGTATCTATCTACACGGACCGATACCAATGCTTAAAAAAACACATGCAAAATGAATTTTTATCATCCCGTCTCATCACCCAGCCAGTGTTTCAATCAGCCACCATTTACAACTCTCCTTTGAGGTCATGTAGATGGGCTGGAATCTGGAAAAAGGAACTTCTCTGTAGTATATGATCATGTACCATGCAGAACAACACGCGGATGATGGGGAAATAGTTACTTCTGTTTTAAATTTGTCACCTGGCAACCAGATAGGAAATATTACCAAGACTAGCTGCGTCAGTGTTCAGTGTTACAGTGTTCTACTGTAAGATCACTGAGGGCTACAATGGACATGGTAAACTGTACTCCAGCATGTGCTGCTTATTCTGCTGCCTTCCGAGCCTTATGGCTTCTACACTCTGGCTTATTCTTGTCTTGGTATTTGATCTCCTATGCATGAAAAAGACATACAAAGCATGCATGTTCTAGGTGGATTTGGCAGTTTGTGTAATTGACCGAAGCTTGCAGGATAGGGCTGCAGAATGCTCTTTGATAATCTCACTATTGACATTTGCAATACTGATATTGCAGAAGGCTGCAATATGCAAACGAACACTTTAATCACAAAACGTCATTGTGTACTTCGTTGCAAGGCATATCACAATCACATTAATTGCATTTTTGTGTTTTATGTTTATCCTGCAGCCCTGGTCTTCCATGCGTGGTCTTGAAATTCTTTGCTGCTGAAGGGCTGTTAAAAGACAGACGGAGGCTGTGTTAGGCCTGTTATCAGTGCCTTGTACAGTCTCTTAAAGGAATGCTTCACATAGACTAGTTTACTGAACATGAATGCAAACCATTGGGCAATTTAGATTAAATATTTCTTTAAAGGTCAACTAGATGCAGGGATAATAGAAAGGATTGTGGAGGAATCCAAAGTATTGAAAGCATGAAAACTGTTCTAGTGTAGTAGTAGTGTAATGATAAACATTTTTTTTCATGTTTGATTCAATTTGATTTGTAAAAAACATTTATTTTGCAGAGTTCTTAACAAATGGTTTAGCTTTGATCCAAATAAACCCTAAAGATTTTTAATACATTTTTTATTGCCATTTCAGCACAAGCGAACATTCCTTTTTTTATTTTACCGTTCTTTATTGAGCTTTTCCAAAAAATGTAAAGCAGTTAAACTAAAATTTGAAGTCTTTATGAATTAGGCATGCACTAATATGAGAATTATGGGCCAACATCTGATACATTTCATGTTCATAACCTGTAGATGTCCATAGATAAACATCTACAAGATGTGGAAACTGGGACTAGATCCACCTGGATTAGCGAGACTTTGATAGCGTTGAAACCTAAGATAAGATAAGATAAGATAAGATAACTCTTTATTGATCCCGAAGGAAATTGCAGACCCGTGTCCAATTATTTTTCTTTTTCTTTTTCAATTGCAATAGCATTTTGCCTGAGTTGTTAAACTGATACAATCTGTTTTAAAGGCAGGCATGTATGGGAGGGTAAAACATGTTGGCTGGATGTCAGGGTGTTTATGCACAAGTTTCTCACATCACATTCTGAATACTACACTCACCTTGACGTGAGTTAATTATTAGTTAGCTGGTTAGTTTGGCTTTTTCCACTTCAGTGCCTTATCTACCACCAGGAAGAAGTCGCAGCCCATGTGTTTAAAGGGTATCAGAGGAAGGCTGCTGGTACACAATCAGATTTTCACCTTCCGTATTGTAAGCACGAGAGTGGAAAAACTGCAGTTAGTGATTAAACAAAGAGATTTGGTGCACAGCAGTCAAGGGCATATGTTCATCACACTGATGTCAAAAGAAACCTATTGTCTGTATTGTGGTAAGCAGCCTTTGCTTGGATAGAAGTAATGTCAGCTTTGAGATGCGTAATAAAAATGAAATGGTTAGAGGATTTAATGAAATGTATTAATTTGGTGCTCTTACTACTTTTTTGATTGGGGGAGTCTGGTGCAGTATGCAGTGTGTTTTCGACCACTTACTAGTTTCTTCTAAGGGGATGATTAAAACATCTTTCATTGCAATATCTGTGGTGAAGTCTTGTCAGTGTTTTTTGTGCTTCTTAAATATTTTCAGTGTATTTTAATGGCAGTTGAAGATGTGATCATCTTTACTGTCATGCTAAACGAAGAGAAGTATTCAGACACCCCTTCTACAGTTATTGGTGAATTCAGCTACTTTAAGTTACACCCTGTGGAGCAGTGTAATCATGTTCTCTAGTGTGATGGAACTCCATCCAGTACCTCTTGGATGAGTTGAAGTACCTGACCTTAGTAATGTTCTTGTAGCTAAATGCAGTCTAATCCTTACAGAAGAGTAAAGACTGCTACATGTATGTATGTACAAACAATGGTATGGTAGAGGTGCACACTTAGACCTTTACCTCCATAAATGGTGTTATATAAGTTACAGTAACAGTTTTTTCTAGACAGAAAGCTCCTTTCTTCACTCTCTTTAGAGACATTACGATATCAGATGCATGTCTGGGGGCTACACTAGCACAGCCCTAATTGAGTCATTTCTTTGACATATATCTGCTTCCTGCTCATTCCCGTAGCTGTTGGCTCTGCCTGTCCATGCATGTCTGAGCCGTTTGTCTGGACAGAAGTGCTCGATGTCCTCACTCCAGGTTATAACCAGCTGTTCTCTCAGGCTTTGCTGCCTCAGCTTTGAGATGTGCGTGTGAAGGAAAAAATAAAAAACGTTTGAGTTTGGGAAAGTGGGGCTTTCGTTCCTGCTGTGAAAGAATGTAAATTGCTCCTCTGTCAGGTGTGAGGAATTTTGTTGTTGGCCATCGTCGGAATGTGACCACCTGCTAAGAGAGGCCAAAAAAATGCTGTGGCTAATTATTAGCTCTGTTTTAGCATATTTTCCATGTGGCTTAGAAGGTTCCTATGTTTCTGCATGGATCTAAATTTGAGAACTTTTAAGTTGTTAGTGGTAGTATAGTTAGTAATTGTATGGTTTCTGATAGCCCACTGATAATTATTGTTTAAGCTATATTTTTTGAGCTGATTGCAGTTGTTTAAAGTGATCTAGATAATTTTTTCACAGCTGTTAGCCTTCAGAATACGAATATGTGTTGTAATATGGTGGATTCAGGCAATCTTGTACAAATCTTGTAAATAAAAGAGTGCAAAATGTGCATGTACGACAAAAAAAATCGGAACTTCTGAGTGTTGAGCTACATTATGTGCAGAATAAAGAATGTCTGCTACTTCTTTTCATAAACTATAAAATTTGACTGGAAAACCAGGTGAAATTTGAGGTATGGCAGAAATATAAAATTGTGATAACGTGTATTGTAATTATGCATTTTTGTTTCTTGAGCTGATATACACAGAACATACCAGCACACTACAACACAGTAGCGTCATATCTGAAGCTACACTATGTAAGATTCAGGGAGTTGAACCTCTCTGGTGGAAAGGTGGAAATACATGCATCTCTAAATGGATGGGTCAAGTGATTGCAAGCATGTTGAAAGAGTATTCAGTGAGAACTCAAAACTTGGTGAATCGTGTGTGTTCCGAGGATGTAAGTGCATTATCTACTTCTGTCAGCTTATCTTCATCAGTATAATATTGATCTTAAAATCTAAAATATGGAGCTGGACCTTCTTTTTGACTCTGTGCTTGTGATTTTAAAACGAAAACAATGTATGACGTGGTCCGAAAAACTCCTGTGAAATCTGCCCCAGCACCTCTGACTTGCAAATGATTATTTCAGGCTTTACATGGTGACTTGTGCGCATACACACACACACACATGCTCACACACCATATTTTACTGTTTTTCCTCCTGACACTACTTCTTTCAAAGCCAGTGATTTTTCATGATCATGTACAAATGTAAACTGTGTTCCTGTGTCCTGTATGAATGTACTATACACAGTTTTCTGTTTACAGACTCTCTTTAAAAGGTCTAAATCTTTGTCTAAGTTGCTTTTTATGATGCAAGCAGTTGTCCAGCATACTCAGAATGGTGTATTATGTCATAACCTATCACAGTAACAAGAATCTATTTTATTGCCACCACCTAGATATATTTTACAAAGCAGGATTTCTGCTATAGCTGAATAGCTACAGCCCTAGTCCTAGTTCTATTGGACGGTCTTCACTAGAAGTTCACAAGTTTAAGTTTCGATTTTGATTAATCCTGTTTGAGACGTCCCTCTGCACTAACAAGTTTAAAGATAGTGATAAGCATGGCCCTCCTGTTTGGATCTAACAGAAAATAACCTTGCTAGTCTTGATACCAAAAGTCAGGTCATTCAAATGTGTGGTTTAAAGCTTCTGTCACAACTTTTACCAGCAGCATAATGACTGTTATGAATTGTCTGACTACAAGCATTGGCTATGTTCTCACTCAAGTTTCTATCACTAGCAGATGCTACATCGCACCCCCTGTCTTCACTCTCCCAGATTTTTTCCAGTCCTTGGTTGTTTAATGTAACCATCACTCTGTAATGTGTACAAGCTTTCCTCTCACTGGATATCGTTTGGTCTGTTTTCACTCTGGCTCTAGAGTTCACTTTCTTGCAGCGTTATCTACACCCACACATGTTTAGTGGTCAGTCTGCATGCTTGAGGACCACTGTCCAAAATGCAGTAGATGAGATTGCACTGGCATCTTCAAAGTGCAGATGCACCAGTATGTATTTCTTACCAGGCCATCAGAGTAAAAATAGGGCCTTGGTGTGGGGGGTCCTTCCTCTGGCACTGAGGATAGGCCTAATGGGTAGTGTTTCAATGCATGTTTCTAATACTAAGAGGAATTTAAATGTAGATTAGGAAAAACTGTTCTGTTTGCTGATTAACCCTTAGAAGACTGAGGATTACAGTGATAAAAAGCATGCTGCAATCGGATAGGAATTGTTTCCCTTTTATAGTACATCATCTTTACAAGTCGCTCTATTGTGAGTGATGCCCTAGAAGAGACACTTTTTGGTTCTCTGAAGAATCATATTTGGAGAACAAAAGTTTTTTGAGCAATAATAATTTTGAACAATATTTAATTGATAATGTAAAGGGCTAAACTGTGGTAGACTGACTAGGCAGATGAATGCATAAGACGTTCATGGCAGCACAAAAACAGATAGTTCTATATGAACTGTGCGGACTGGCAGTCGAGTGTTTTTTTTTTTTTTTTTTAAATAATCATTCCTTGTATAATAATAATGTGGTGTCCTGTGGTTCATTTCCATGTGACTTTTTCCAGCCTCTCTTTTATCTCTTACACTTAAACATGCTGTGCCCTTAAGACTGATATGTAAATTAGCACTGTTCTGATTGACTGCTCTATATTGTGCCTTATTTATAAAGCAGTCCAACTTCAGTGTAAATGGGCTTCAGTAATGTTTGTTTTTATATATATATATAGTATGTTTTTTTAGTCTTCTATTTACAAAATAAATTAATAATTAATTTAAAACATTTATTTTGTGATATTGGCCCTTTAAAAGTATGGCCTTGTTTTTTTTCCCCTCTATCTCTCTTTTGCCATGTCTTTATCATCATTGCATGCTATCAAAAGACCTGGAAAACTGGAAAAGGAAGTGGAAGTGCAGACTAGAAGCTGTTGATACAGAATGCAAATTTAATGTAAATTGCATTAGTCACCATGCGGTTGAGTATATAATTGATTATTTGAATAGAGCAAAACGAAAGTAACTCAGCTTTTAAAGTCTGCAGTATACTCTGGAGGGAAGAAAAGACACTTGAAAGACGTTTCTAAGCAAAACGACCATCTTTTTGGCTGGAATGATGGTTTGAATATGTGTGATGTACACCAGCTGCTAAACAGAACTCCTACCCCTGTGTTGTTTGTCCCGAGACCTTCTCCTGCCTGTGATTGGTCCACTTGATTATCCATGTCTGTGCATGGAGCAAGCATCTAGCAGTGCAGAGTCTGAGGAAGATGTTCGCAGAGTTCTTTTTTTCAGTGTACCTATGATGTCGGGTTCAGCAGGACACGGATTATGTTTAGTTCTTTTTGCTGTTGGAAGTATATGACCTGCTTAAGGATTACCACGGGTTGGTTACCTTGCTCCTTCTCTGTTTTGGTTTCAGTGTGTTTTTGCACTGAGAAGCACTTGTCAGAGCCAAGACATGTCTTGCTAGGTTTCAGCATAGGCCTTGAGGCTTCATGTGAATATTTATAATATTTCATTTCTTACATCTCTTGAGTTGAATGGCTTGCATTGTTACTATGCTGCAGCGCTGCCAGGGCCTGCCTAGACCACACACCTCAGTAGTTTTTACTTCTTTATAGTGAAAGATCCCACCACAGCAGTGCCTAGTGAGAGTTACCCTCATATGGTTTGGGCTTTGAGACAGTAGAGGGTTTTTTTCTTGTTGTTTTTTTCGGGGGGGATGCGTGTGGTTCAGTTTCAGTATTTCCTCACCACAGTGTTAAGGAGTGTTTCTGCCTCACCCTCCCCGGCACGCTGAGCATTGCTAAAGGCAGGAAGGAAATGAGAGTTTGAACTTGGCATCCAGCAGAAAACGATGTAAACATTGCCAATGAGCCATACCACAACGAGCTAACGTTCAGACCTGGCTGGATAGTGTCCTTTTGGAATGTCTACACAGGATTACAGTGTGTTTATGAGGCTCTGTAATTTGACTCCTCAGTTTGCTGATGGTGAGCTCAGCCCTGCGTCAGAGAGAGAGAGCTGATAGTGGATAGCAAGAGTTACCCGTCCTCTGCTCGTGTGGAGGCTTGACTCAACCGGCTGACCTGCCAGTCATTAAACCCAGAGACAGGTTTTGCTGTGATATCATACTGATGTCATCTGTCTACAAGTCTGAACAGCCAGTGATTGGATGAGTGGGAGTTGAGTTGGAAAGAGGCAGGAGCAGAACATTTTTCAAAGAATTCCTGTCTTGTTTATCTGCCCTATAGTGAGCATTCCTAAAATGTATCCTAAAATGGACACATTGAGACAGAACAGTTGATGCCATAAATCACAAATATTGATGTGATGTTTTTATTATTTATAGCTACACAGCTGTTTTAGGCTTGAGTTAACCAATTGTAGTACCACCAATGGCTTCCATCTGTAGCGATGAGGTTGGATGATTTATGAGTCTGAACGCACATCATCTGAGCCTTTATGAAGACGACATGTTTGTTTTGTGGTCTGATATCTTTATTGACTAGTAATGTTAGTCCTGATGTGTTGTCGGACTTAGAGCATTCTGTGATAGGACGAGGTAGATGTGTGCGTTAATAAACAGTTAACGTCAAGTCACATTGAAGCACTGGACTTGTCTGGCATTGTGCCTGCTTTGGAGAGTTTCAGCTGTGAGTTGATATTGATGTTGAATGGGCTGTTGCTCAGTGTCTGCACTTTAAATGGGAGTTCTCAACTCTGCTAATGATACTAGCAGTAGTAACTTGGTCGCTGTCACGACTCCATAAATCCATCTTCCTTATTCTTTGTCTTCTCCACAAAACTTATTATAAAAAAATGCATTGAAACAAAAGTGTCGAACTTCTTCTGCTTTTTCCTATGAAAAAATTAGTCACAATAATACCTCAGATTCACCAAACACTAAATGTTTCTGTGTTGCAATGTTTCTAATGACATTTCCCTGTGTAGAAATGCACCAATGTAAAACCAAGACTCACAGATGGGAGTGCTGAACGCTTGTACTTGTACAAAATGGAAAGAAAAAACATTAAATTATACTTAACAATCTTTTTGTTATCAACATTGATGAACTGATAAAAGATTTGAATACAAGGTTATACATACGGTCGTATACAAGAAGTCGTGTATTTATTTGTTCAACATAATGTTGGTTATGTAAAATTTTAATTTAAAGTGCCATGACTTTTGGACAGGCCACATTTAATGTGGCTGGTTGTTTGTTTGTTTGTGTATTAAAGTGTGATATTACTATACCTATATGTAGCAAGAATTACAAAAAAAAACATAATCTTAGCCTCCATATCCAAAATAAGGACATTTACTCTGTCAATTTGTACTAACCTTTCCTAAGAAAGGCAATTTTTTTTGTCCCAGCATTATAGGTTTGTACTGCCTTTCTCCAGCTTTTATACCAGAGTTAAGACTTTTTTGTGCAGAAAATGTATGAAAACAAACACGGACGCAAACACACAAATTTCCATCATTCTGAAATTGTTTGGTTGAAATGCAATATTTTGTCATGCCAGTAACTAGATAGCAACTTTCCCCTTGTTGTTTTGGACTGTACAGTGAGAAGTTATGTGAGATATTTTGTTTTGCCTCGCTCTGCAGAGGAAAAGGTCCCAACTGAGGAGGGATAAATGGAAGGAGAAAACCAAGCAGTGATTCCTTCCCGGCGTCCTCGTTTTCCACACACGTTAACTCCAAATGGATGATCTCACTGTGTTTATTATGGACTTCAGCAGGGTTTTAACTCTACACAAACAAGACCCTGAGATCACAGCAAGCTGATCTGTCCCAAGGCTTTTCCCCCTGTTTCCCCCTCTCTGTTTCAGCCAGCCTCAGACCATAAGTGGAGAGGAAATGGCTGGGTCTTTTACCAGCATGTGGAAAACTGTAATTAGGCCGTGTCAGTAATCATTGTTGAAAACCACTCTACATTGAACTGTCGTGAGTTTTTTGGCTAATGTGAGGTACTTACTGTACAGAAAACTTGGAGAAAAGGTTAGGAGTTGCACGCTGTCTCATACTGTGGAGTTTCCCTTCTGAGTGAAAGCTTTCTTTGTTAGTGCAGAGTCACTGTAATCCCAGGTGATTATCCAGCTCTCTCATCTTCAAAATGTTATATTACATGCAGTATTGAAAGCTGCATAATTTGTAGTTCATTTGAACCGTATACTGTATTTATGATTTCCTTTATAAGGTTGTACCAGAAATTTTTGTGTACTATTCATACCAGGTGCATTTTCATAAAACTTGATACTATGGCAGAAAAAGAGAAGGGACCTATCCTGCTTTTCTGGTGTTTTTGTCTTTTCTTTAGTGTGTTATGTAGCTTTTTGTGTATGTAAACAGTCTGCAAAGTTGTAAAGCCCAAAGTACACGTCAGAATGAGAAACGCCCTTGTTGGAATTTCCTCTGTTCCAAGGTGACATCATCTTGTCAACAATCCTTATTGTCTGCCTACCATTGAGCTTGGCACGCTCTTCTACAAGACACAGATAGATAAAAAGGTAACTTTTAGATTCGGACTCTGATACAGTATGACATCGTTGTAATAGTAGCACACTGGGCTCATCTGGAGCCGGGGCTTAACAACACATGATCTCCAACAAAGTGTGAATGCAGATGTACAGTATGAGAAAGAAATTGGGGTTTTGATAAAACTGAAGCATGTAATCCTAGTCTAGTAGACCAAAAAATACAATTTTGAATGTGACTTCTGTAAATATTTGCCATTGTCTTAAAACGTAAAGAACTCTTCTGATTGTTATATCTTAATTGACATCTGGTTAGCAATCATTCAGTGAAATTTAAATGAAAACCAAAATGTGAATACTCTCTCTCTCTCTCTCTCTCTCTCTCTCTCTCTCTCTCTCTCTC
>CM067483.1:13283379-13303446 GCA_034552555.1 Semaprochilodus insignis | reverse complement strand
CTCTCTCTCTCTCTCTCTCTCTCTCTCTCTCTCTCTCTCTCTCTCTCTCTCTCTCTTCCAGTTCTTTTTCCTTTCTACAAATTGCTGGTCCCTAAAATAAATGAAATACTTTTAAACATGACCTCATTGAAAATGTTTTGAATGTAAGGTAAACAGTGAGATGAGGAAATATATATAGTATGTCATAACACTGAATAAAATGAATTATAGCTATGGTTATCCATTATCCATTAAGTTATCCAATATCCATTAAGTTACGTTTGTTTTTTAAGGGGTATTGAACACTTTACCATGTCGTAATCTAGTAAAGGCATTAACCTTTTGATACAGTGTGCTATGCTCTTGCAAATGATGCATAGAGCATATTTCTTAAATAATAGATTTTGGTTCTTCTGACACTTGATAGAAAAATCTATACATTAAAACTGCAATCTGTAAATAGTCTGCAGTTCTCACAGATGTCTTTATTGGCCTTTTATCTCTTACAGAATCTCCACGCTTGTCCGCAGACTCCACTTTAAGCAGTCATGACCCCACACTGGCAGAGTACTGCTCGCTGTTGGCCATCGAGCACTCTGAGGACGAGCGTCCAGTGAGTGCCGTGTCCACTCTCTCATCCACTTCTTCCAGAGAAGGCCAGAGCAGCCCCTTTAGGGGCCCCAACTTATCCCCGTCCCGGCCCTCTCCACCCGCAGGCCCTGACATTGACCTGGAGCTCAGCCCTCCTGAAGAACGAGAGGAGCCTTCAACATTACTGAAGCTAGACAGCAGGAGGCTGAAGCTAGATCCTTCTGAGGACCAGTGCAGCAACAACGCATCCAGCCCTATAGCCAGAACGCCACCACAGAACTCAGACACACCTTCACCTGTCGCCACTGTAGCCATGGCGCCCAATCCTCAACTCACCTATGTGGACCGTGTTGTCATGGAGATTATCGAGACAGAAAGGATGTATGTCAGGGACTTGTGCAGCATTGTGGAGGTGAGTAAATGCGTTTCTTAAACCCAATTGCTTTTCTGACTTTGGCTTTAGATTAAGCATTTTAAAGGGAAGGCTAAATAGAAAAATGATCATTTACACAGACGTGTGATTTACCACTAAAACAACTCCCATAAAATCTGACCTGACACTTCTCACTTATGCACCGCCTTGTTCAAGGGTGTTTCTTCCTCAACCTGTAATGCTGGTTCTTTCCTCTTTATAAAATAATCATACGAAGTGCAGCTTTGAAGACTTTCACACAGGCTTGTAGCTTCTAACACTCTATGACAAATGGTTGCCTAAAAATGGATATGTTGCATGATTAAAGCAGACATCTGGAATGCACCCATCCATGCTCCGCCCACAAATGCCAACCTAACGACAAACTATACTGCATAACTCAGTGTAATGTAGTAGTGGTGGGGAATATGATATAATGTATCTTTGTTGAAATAATTTATGTCATGTTATGTTACGATCTGGAGGCAGCATGGTGGTGCAGTGGGTAGCGCTGTCACCTCACAGCAACAAGGGCCTGGATTCAGTTCCCAGCTGGGGGCGTCCAGGGTCCTCTCTGTATGGTATTTGCATGTTCTCCCTTGCGTGTTTCCTGCCTTCTGCCCAGTGAATGCTCGGATAGGCTCCAGCATCCCTTGTAATCCAGAAAGATTATAAGATGAATGAATGAATGTTAACAGTCTGCTTCTCGGCTTTTGACTTTATACAAAAAGGCAGAACCTGTGTGGTATAGCACAATATGAGGAACATAAAAATTCATTGTAAAATGTATTCATAGCTTCGGATAACTGTTTTAAATGTGGTGCTATTATCAAACTTCATTAATTTAACTTATTAAGCCACATAACACAGAATGTCATGATATGTATCGTGTATTGAGAAAACTGAAACAGTATTATGTTTTGCCATGTAGCCCACCCCATGACACTGTGACTCTAAACAAATAGTCCAGTTTGAACAATTATAGTGTTTAGAAAAAAGCTGAGTGGTGTGTGAACGTTTTCCCGTTAGGTTGAATAGACTTTTTGTCATACTTCCCTAAAGCCTGGTCAGCCTCATAGCAGTTGCTGTCAAAGAACACATCTTTGTGAATTAAGTTTAATTAGTTATTGGCAGCACTTTAGACACTGTGAGGTTCTTGCCAGAAACTGGCTTCTCATGAGTTTCTCATGAGTCTGTCGGGAGCCTTGATGCCTGCCTTCCATATGTCATTTCATTCGGTTTTAGCAGCTGGTTAAATATCCCTGATGGAGTGTGAACAGCAGTTTTGTGTCTCACTGCAGAGCCTGTGAAGCAGCCTTGGCATGAAACACAATTAGCACTTTCACACCAAAGAGAGATGCAGGAGTCCTAAGTCAACCATCTGATGTATGTGGGCTTTTTTTGAAGCTCGTTTCAAAAGTCATTTCCTCTGTATTGAGAAAATGTGACGTAATGTTTTATGGCAGTCACACTATTATTCATCTGGTTTTGTTCTTTCCCTGACTGTCAGAAATCATTTTAAAGAATGTAGGTGACAATATTTTGTATTTTGACTAACTGATATTCAACCATCGGAGTCTCGACGGCCAACCAGATAGTCTGTTGTTTTCAATGGAGCTCTGATGGAAGATTCTCCCACTGCCAGCAGAAAGGTTCCACAGAACACAGCAGTGAGCAGAACGCTCCAGCTGAGAGTTGAATTTTTCCACCTTAAATAAACAGTTTACACTGCTAAAGCTCGCCTCATGCAATCATCTACTTTCACTGGTAATGCTGTCACCATGCCAATGTTTGCATGGCTTCATGCTGCCACGTACAGCTATGTGGTATGGAATGCTTTTTATAATGTAAATATGTAAATGTAGCTTAGATTTGTCTGATATATATCTTATCACTGTTTCCAGCAGAAAAGCTGTACCTGAACCAGACACGCTGTTATTGCTTTATCGGTCATGTCCTCAAACTCTCAGAAAACGTAGAAGGTTATTGAAAAATATGTATAAAAATATGTTTTGTATATGAGTAAACATGACATAAAACCGCTGATCAGACCTATCTGAGGACTGTGTGGGTGTGGCTAATGAGTAGCTTGATTGACATCTCTCTGCCCAACACTCTTAGCCTGCTCTGCCTCCGATGCAAAACTGAAACCATTATCCAGCTTTTATGTGATGCTAACTGGACAAGAAAGAGTCAGATTTAAAGACAGATGGATGAATAAACTAACAGACAGAGAGAGCAGGACATTAAGGAACTGGCGAACCATCGTGCAGAGGGGTTGACGAAAAAACGGACGAATAATAAATTAATGAAGGAACAGGAACAGTGTTTGTGTATTCATGGTTATGCTATGCTAAGTTTTATTTACTATTTAAAACCACCAGTGAACCTACAGGTCACCTGAATTCTTGTGTGTGATGCTGATAATGCTTAGTAGTGGTAAGTGGCTCATGGAAGGGATCCACCCAGTTCACATTGAGAGGAGAGAAATATGGTGAAATATATAATTTACCGTATGAAATGTGTCATTTATTGGTCAATTCGAACGTCATTCACAGGGTCTACTTGATGCATGTTTACTGTTTGCCTGTAAGAGCAAGAATAACCTAATAATTATATTCAATTAACAGAACAATGACTGGTAATTTTAAGGCTTTAAAGGTATTAAAACAGCAAGTCGTCTTACAGCATTAGAAGTAATTCTGGGGAACAACATTGTTATCCCAAAACGTCCAAAATCCCTGTCGTGCCCCATTCTGTTTTTCACAGCCATGAAAACCATCTTCTCTAACCACATCCAGCTACAGCCTACCACTTGTAGACGTAACCCACAGTTGTGGTGTTTTTGTACACCACATAACAATTTTAATCCCACCCACAACAAACAGGAGGCAGTGAGGTTTTAGAGTGAACCACAGACTAGCAGTTCCTTTTTTCCCCCCTCTTTTTCCTTTGTCACTTCATCACAGTCTTTCCATTCACTGCTGTAGCATTAGCCATGATTGACTGCTGTGCTGGCAGGACCTATTTGCTGCTGAATATGGGAATTCTTTGGGGTTTTTTAGGTTTCTCCAGGTGTTGCACCCTATGTAGGAATGTGCCTACACTTCCAGATTCTGTGACTGCCATAAATTACTTGGAGTTTTCCCACCCCACAACCTTGAACTGTTTATTTGGTTTGGTCCTCAAATGAGATATTGAATGATGGGGTGGATGCGATTCCTATTTCATCCTACTAAATCTGGACTGCTCATCCTCCTGTCAGGTGTTCTGATCCCACAGCCCAGGTGCATGTCCACCTCTGCTCTGCGTCTGGGCCCCCAGAGTGGTGCTTGGCTGAAACTCTGACCTCAGTGCTGCCAGTTCCAACCCATCTGTAGGCAAAAACACACCCCACTGTGGCATAAAGACTGATGTAAAACAGTATGAATAACTGTTTTAACATATTCACAGAAGAATGTTGGCATAAATCCGTTATTTGCCCATTAGCTTTACATCTAGTGTTCTAGCCATGCCTGAGTCAGATGCCTGTGTAAAACCAAATGCAGTGGAAACTGAATGATGTATATAAATACATCACTGCCCACAACATGCAAATGAATGTGGAGCATCAAAATGTGGCCAGTTTTAAGGTGCATGTAGCTCTTCCTACTGGATTGCTGAGCACTGTTGGAGAATAGAGCATGACTTACTCTTCAAGCTTTATTAAATATCCCTCCAAAGTTGTTTTAAGAAACTATGAAAAAAATAGATATTTTGAGTGATTGAAGTATACATGAACTGGGAAATGAAGAATGAATAATAAAAGTCTGAATTAACTGAATGATGTCATATGGGGGTTAGATTCCAAATAAATAACATCAGGTAAGATAGCTGTACTCTGAGTCATGCACACTATTAATGTGTCATCCTCAGATTACTTACATGTCTGTTGATACTGATATTAGGTATTTTGTGTATTGCTGATGACTGGATGCTCATCTGGGGTTCTTATAAGTTGAGGGTTTATTTCTTGCTTACTTCTTGCTTTTATTCAAACTTAATTCACTGTAACCCAGGGGTGACCATTTGCTTTCTTATGGTTATAAATGCTTTATGTTCTACGTATTTGGGTAGAATGATTTTTTTTTTTTCAATTTTGGGGACTAATAATGTTTAAATTTTTTGCTGGGTTGTGTATTATAAACATCACTCTTTCAGGTATACGCAAGAAAAGATCAATCAAAAATGTATAAACCTAATTAACTGTCTCAGTGTTTTAGTTTTGTGCAGCTGAAACTCAGAAAACTTGTCCAAGTTGAACCTATTTTGACCCCAAAATTCATTACTTGTTGTTTCTGAATTACAAGCCAAAGCATGACATAACATTTAATACAAAACAATGCCTTCATCAATGTGTTGCAATGTAATCACAGTGTACTGTGTTTATCTCGTAGGCCTAATGTCAATACTGCAGAGCGGGACAACACTGCAGTAATGATTAGCAAACAGTATGTGGTGTTGGTGCCGTTTGAGCATAAAGTATTGTACAGTATTGTACTGTGTTGAGTACAGAGTTTGCACCTTTTCAATAGCGGCAGAATGTCTGAGGAACTCATCAAAATGTCCACAGTGTTAGTGTTCTGAAAAATTATCAGATTTGCTCTTTACTCTTACTGGTCTGTATTGTGTGGCATTGACCCTGTCTGTAATTCTCTTTCCTTATTTGCACAGTAGCTTCTGGACGTGTGCTCCAGATTGATCATGTCTGTTTGAGCATTTGGTCATAAGTGGAACTCCCCAGAACAGAAAGTAGCAGAGATAGTGTCTGAGGGTGTGGGTAAAAGTGTGCGGGCGAGTGAGTCGGAGCAGGAAAAATTACACCACAGTCTTTACTGTAGTTTATAGGAAAATGCTTAAATATACAAACATACTGAGAGGGGGGCAAGTCTGTGATTTGCTAACTGATGGGAAAATGTAACTTTCCTACAGAACTCTCACAGTTACTCAGTTAACCCCTTAAAATCTTTGATGTATTATTTACTAACACATTGGCTATAATGCAAGCTATTAATGTTTTAGCTAAAACATTCAATATTCTAAAATATTTTAGGGACCTCACTGATGAAAATGTGTAGTGGCCTGCAACATGCAAAATTTTGTAGCGTTGGTGCTTCAGATCTTTTCCCCAAGCAGATGAAAGTGATGACTGTGAAAGAGAATTCGCAGCGAGGATGGATTTAGAAGAGAGGATGTGAGTGAATTATCCCTGTTATCATCATGTCTTAGTTAGTATAGTGTCAATTTTGCTTTCATGACCTAAACATTGAATTTGTGCTCTGAACCTCTTACATGAGTGTATCAGCCCTTATAAGGGGACAACAGCCGTGCACACACCATATTTTAGCATGTTTTTTTTCCTCATAACTCATTAATGCTACTTCCCTTCCTGTCCCCCACCCTGACCCATCATCAAGCAAGTCACATCAGTTTTGGGACCTTTTTTTTTTTTTTTTTTTTTTTTTTTTTTTTTTTTTTGGGGGGGGGGACTTCTCTTTTTCCAGGTATCTTATATTTCTCATGGTTTGGCAGCAAGGTGTGTAATATAAGTTTGGACTTACTGGCATGTCCTGTCCACTTAATTTAGCTTGTGCTGCTTGTGATTTTTGTGTATATATATATCAAAATGAACTTTGTTGATGAATCTGCATGGATTAGTCGTTTGCATAATGATGATGGACATTTTAATAATAAGGTGTACTTTGTTTATGTTTTAGTGAAATCTTTTGGGGTATTTGAAATACTCTGTGTGGTTTGTTTTGGTTCTTTTAAGTCTGTTCTCATTGTTTGTTCTAAGCGTAGATGATAATGTAATTCACTGTTTGATCTAAGCTTAGACTATGATGTAAATTGTCGATGATGTATATGTCGTCTGAAGAATAACTGCAGTATACAATTTTGTTGTCATTGTGATGTGAAGTACCACATGTGAGGGTTGCAGAGTGTTACTATACAGTTGGCATCTTCCCTGTGGGTACTGTAATTACTATAGAAGTGCAGTCTGGGCTAGCATCTAATATTGCTTCATCATTTAGAATTATAACTATCTTCTGCACAGATAGTTGGAACACTGTAACTATCCAGCATTTTTTTGTGTTCATTTTTTTGAGAAGCAAAATTTTTTTGTTTAATTGCAAATCGTGTGTTTGCAACCTTGACTGTCTCATCCATGTTGCTCTCCACCAGAAAGCAAATGTACTGGACTTGTAGTTTCTTTTGCAAGTACACAAGTGTTCTTTACCAGACTGAACCTTTCTGTTCTAATCTTTCTAAGGCGTGTTCAAAGAATGTATGTGTAGTTCATTAGTCTGTGCTATTTGGGTAGCATGAAATTAAGTACAATCTTTTGATTCTCTACCTTTTGATCTAATCTGATTGGCTGCATAAAGGGAGTGATTAAAGACAAATTAATAATAAATATCATGCGGCACATGAAAGAGAACAAAAGCGTCGTTATTTACGTTATATTGACACCTATTTGAATCATCACAGTATTCACTAATATCAGTTATCAGTCTAGTGTTTAACAAACACTAATTACTCAATTAATCATCAGAATAATGTGTGGATTGCTTCTTGTCTAACATTATTTACCACATGCAGCCATACCATCTGAACATTCTCTTTACAAAATAAACCCTGAAACATAAGTGACAAAACAGAAGTTATCTCTTGCAGAACATCACTGCCCTCTGTTGGTATGTTCTAGGCATTGCACTCTCTTCTCACTGTGTTTTCAGGAGACAAATGGCGGGGTTTGCATTTTTAATGCCATAGTCTATACTAACCTGTATCTACTGTTGCTGTTTTACAGGACTACCTGGCTTATATTATTGATGCCAGAGACTTACCCATTAAGCCTGAGCAAGTTAGCTCCTTGTTTGGGAACATCGAAGTCATCTATGAATTCAACAGGTAAGAATTAGCCTTATGTACCATATGAAAGCAGATTCTCTGTATCATCCATGTCCAGAAAAAAAACAGTCCAGAGCACTACAGGAAGCCTGGTAATTCCCCAGTAAGGCTCTGCTGTCAGTAGGAGTATCTAAGAAAGGGCAAGTGCAATTAACAAACCAGCATGCCATTCAGAGTAACACTTTGGGGTCAGTGTGTAGATCATAAAGCTGCACCCTAATTGGACTGATATGTCAACCATTAACCTTTTAACAAAAACACACATATTGGTAAGAAAATCTTTTTAAAACAATCTGTTCTGATTTACTGCACACTAATGTGGTGTTTGGTTCATTGTAGTTGACTTGGCTTTATTGTCAACAAAAACAGTGGCAGCCATAATGCAGGGTTTTAGTGTTACCCCTGCTTTAAGGACTGTGTGTGTGTATGTGTGTATGTGTGTGTGTGTGTGTGTGTGTGTGTGTGTGTGTGTGTGTGTGTGTGTGTGTGTGTGCGTGTGTAATGCTGGGAGGGGGTGATATGCAAACTAGAGTGTGGCTGTTAATTTGTTTTGGTCAGCAGGCTGTTGACACGAGGCATCAGGCTTTATTCTGACACATGCAGCCAGGGTGGCATTTTACAGCCCCTGGTGTTTAAACAGTTGCTCTTCCTCATTGCTTTAGCCCATGTCCACACTGACAGGAAGCCACACAGCATGGGACAAGAAGCAAGAAGTGCTTTTGTTTTTACACCATTATGGGTGTAAAGATTCCAGAATTCCTAAATTGATATGATGCAGTATGTTGATGCTTGGATTTGACACATGATTGGTAGCTAAAAATATGTGCCCCTGTTTTCAGAAATATGCCCACATTTGAAATATATATTTGAATTATTTAATATTTGATACAAGTGTTTTACCGTTGTGGTCTAATGCTCTAGCCGCAAGTTAGTGATGATGCAGTATGATACACTGTGATGAAACACCATATGATGTATTGTTACATCCCTAAATTGATTTTTAATAGTGGGGATGCCAATTCTGTCATAGCCAACTGCTATAGCCAGCGATAACCAACTGCTATTAGTTGGTAATAATGTTTAACTGACAAGACATTAAGACACTGCACTATATATAATCAAGTCTTTATTGTCAAATATAACAGGTATGACAGTAATGTAGTCAACTTACTTACATGTAGCACTTATTAGACAAGGTTAACAAACACATGGCCTGACTGGGGGCAACTTGAAGTTCATATGCATTGTTTAAAAACGTATTGTTTGTCATTGGACAAACTACTGAGGCTAGCTGTTAGCTAACAACCACATTTGCAGGACATGGCTTAAGGCCACACTCGATAAAGCGATGGTGATGCTTGAAAGCAGAATCAGCTGTAGCCAAAGCACTGCGTCACTTGGATATATAGATATAGCTTTATTAACACACATACCTTGAAGGAATACTCCAGCATTTTGCAATGTAATCCATATCTGCCACAACCAGAGTGCCTGTTATTCATTACATGAATAATAATTTGCCTGTGTTTGTAAAAGAACAGAAAACTCATTGACTGAAAACACTTATAGTGGAAGACAGTGGTACCTGTCTTATTCAGTACCTACCCACTGACTTCTGTAAGTGTTCTTTCATTCTATGTGTTTTTTTCTGTACTACATAAAGTATTGTGTGTGTGTGTGTGTCTGTGTGTGTCTGTGTGTGTGTATGTGTGTGTGTGTGTCTGTCTCTGTGTCTGTCTCTGTGTCTGTCTCTGTGTCTGTCTCTGTGTCTGTCTCTGTGTCTGTCTCTGTGTGTCTGTCTGTGTGTGTGTCTGTGTGTGTGTCTGTGTGTGTGTCTGTGTGTGTGTGAAAGTTGACCGTATGCTACAGAGATTAGGTTATGAAAACGCTGTATTATTCTATAAAGTATTCTTTTAACTGTTGCTTTTGTCTTGGTAGTGTTTTATTCTTAATTCTTTTATGCAGTAATGTGCAAAAGCTTGAACACCTCAAGTTCAAATTCTATTTTATTGGTTTTCTAAGTAAAAATAAATATACATCCTCTACATGGAGCAAAGTTAAAAATGTCACTGTTAGTGTACAATTTCGGTTTATTTCCTACGTTTGGTATATTTAATAACTTTTGCACAGGCCACATTGTCCTTGTTTGTCCAATAATTTAAATGCGTTATATCTATGTATCTTTTTCATATTTCATTATGCTTCTTTTGTCTGTTAATTTCACCTTTTTCTTTGCTGTTTTATATTACACTTTATGATGTTATAAAGCTAAACTAAAAATCCATTCTTTATACTTTATACATCTCCCCGATGATGGCACAACACCAGCGTAACATCTGCAAGTTAAAATAACTTGATCTGTAATTTAGTGAGCATGAACTTGAGAATACAAACTGCACACTGATAGTGAGCATGAGAACACACACAGCATGCTAAAAATACTCTCTCAGCCCAGAGATGTCCTCTGTCTGACTGACGGATGTCAATTAGTTAAAGCTCAAGGGAACGGCATTCAACCCTGTTTTCAAGGCAATAATCCACGCATAAATATAATATTACAGTCATTACTGCCACCTTAAAGTGGACGTGATGTGGGTTGCCAACTTCTCCCTGTGAAAAATGCATCAAGGCATATAAAAATGAAGATGAAATGTGTGTTAGGGATTCTTGCACATGAGCTCCAAGTGGGGAGCTGTGTGTTGACGCATGAGTGCTGTTTGGTTTGTTAGTATTTAAAGCACATTTTAATGATCTGATGACGCACAGCTAACAGGCTCCTCAGGCTAATTTTGAAGTGATTAGAGCTCCCACTGCAGATTCACGCAGGAGAAATAAAGGGATTATTCTGGCCCGTACTTAGTTCAGTGGCAGTCTGGGTTTTTTTGCTCAGTTGTAGAGAACCCAGCTGGCTAACTGAAGCCAAAAACGGTAGAATTTTTACATGACCCTTCTTACCTAGAGATGTCACAGCTGATGCAGGCAGATTTTATTGGATCAGGTTTTGACAGTTTTAAGTCCGGTCCAATGCAGATGAGTTGTTTTTTTTTTTTTTTTTTTTTTTTTTCTCCTCTGTGCTTTATTCATGAAGTACAGATGCAACCAAGACTGAGGCAGTTTCAGAAGTCATCTACAGTGTGGACCTGTTTTGAAGTGGAAAATGAAAAGCTGAAACGACTGTGGTTGAAATCATGTACACGTGAATGAATCATTCTAGCACAATGTGAAAACTAGAGTCATAAAACAAAGCAACTCAGCAGTGGAGTTGCAGCATTAATTGACAGTTTTAGGTTTTAACAACTTTATCATCTTTATTTAATTCATGAATTTAATGGGAGGGTGAAAGATAGTGCACGATTCACATAAACCACCATTGCAGATTTTCAAACTGCTGCTAACTGATCACACATTTGGATGAGAACACTAACTTCTAATTCTGTTGTGTCAGGTAATAAATGTCCACATTTGCTAGCACTGCACTTATACCGGGGGTTAAACTCACAGTCTTCCAGTGATATGGACACCGTGTCGAAATTTGGGAGACTTTTTTATTTATTTATTTTTTGGGACACACACACACAATATGAAAACACCAGCTGCCTTTTATATTGTGTTAAACTCTCATGATGAATCAAGCAATACACTCCAATAAAACCTGAGAAACCATTTTATCATTCTGGAGATATGAAGTCCTTATCCAATAAAAAATGGAATCAAACGTGTACAGGCCAGTACTCAAAATAACTGTGATCATACTGAAAGGGAAAGTACTGGGATCTGGATATCTATGCTGTTTTTGTCTTTGTAGGGAAAGGACATGGACCATCATTGTTCTCAATTACTAGGAGAAAACATTGCATGAATAAAGCCATTTGTCTTCTATTGATTTTAGATTTTCATTTCCCGGAACCTCCAAACACGATCATGCTATATATCTGCAGTCTCTTAAAGGTCATTGTTGGCCAAAGTTAGTGTACATCCTTATAGTTAGGAGCCTTAATAATGTTTTCTTCTCCTTTTAAACCTTCTCTTTCAACATGCTGTCATATTAGAATCTGCTATGGAAAGATTGTTGTAAGTAGAGACATATATGCAGCATGTCAGGTATGTCTGCACGTTAGCTTTCTGATTCTGTTATTTAGAGGTTATTCATTTAAATTTGTTGACCTCTATTAATTGTGTGGCCTAGACTTGACTTGGACTTACAAGCCTAACAAGCCTGAGTCTGAAATCAGGCTCACTGTAACTAAAGAAATAGTCTATGTGGGCAGAAGTCTGATTTTAAAGGCATGAACAACTTAAACAACTATTAAAGAAACAGCTTGATCAGAAAGATATGCATGACTTCTCCTAATGAGTCAGTCAAGAGAAATGTTAAATTCAGTTTTAACCTCAATGTCAGGTAATGGCACATGGTTTTATTCATTTTAGTTTTGGTCTGTTTCTTGTTTCTGTCCATTCTTGATATAATTTTCATTCAGTATAAGTGGCCAGCTTTTTTCAAATAACAATTTTTCAAAAAGTACAACAATTGAGATGAATATCATCTTATATCTGAAACGCATAGCAGTAAAAATGTACTGCTAGATTTCTGCTGCGGATCATCTTTTAGCATCGTGCTAAATAGTGACTACCAGCTCCTTGTAATCATTTCCGTTCTGCCGTTTGAGTGTAAGCAAAATGTGAATGCAAGCTCTGTCCACAGCTGATGTACGGGAATGTAATGGTTTCCTATTGAGTTCCAATTTTCCTATTTCACAAATCTTTCAAAATCCATGTGTAATTAAATGGCTAAGATGTGAAATGCTCCATTCTAGAAAAACTGAAGTCAGAATAGTTCATGGTGGTGGTGATGGGAACCAGATGCTAAGTATGTTTAGTATGTTTAGCAGATGAAGAGTTTAATACCTCTGCACGAATGACATTATGACATTTTTGAGATTTGGCCTGAAATCTGTTTTTAAAGCTATTTATGGAGTAGAGCAGCATGCAGGGCATTATAAAGCACAATAGTCCACAAAGATCTGAATGGCCATCGTTCTCTACAATTAATCTATCTATTTATCTATCTATCTATCTATCTATCTATTAGTGAGCTGTTACAGTGTTTGGAAATGTGTGACAGTGACCCTGTGGCCATCGCTTGTTGCTTCGTGGACAAGGTCTGTAAAGCCATGTTTATTATGATTGACTCTTTCCGCCACATAATCTTCTTATTATTAGCCTTTTTATTACTGTGATTTCTGATTGGAAACCTGTTTTTATTTCATTCACAGAGCAATTATTTTAACATCTACACTCAGTACTGCACAAACTACCCCAAGTAAGTGGAAGAAAGAGCAAGTTTCTCATCTTAAGTGATTTGCTCCCCAGTGTGAGTGATTGCTGAAGCAAATGACACGTTTGCTCCTTTGAGTTCTCAATGCATTTCCCCCTGCCACAGAATCAGTGTTGCCAGCAGAGTGACAGCATCCTGTCACTATCAGCCTTCTGGTGCCTGGATCAGTCTCATATGTCTTCTTCAAGATGCCTAATTTCTCTTTTCCTTTCTTTGCTTTCATTCTGAACTATGCTTCCAGTTTAATCTCTTTATCATGCACACAGTGAAAGACCTACACACCAGACACCCCCCCCCCCCCCATTTTATTTTATTTTATTTTATTTTTTACTGTTAATTATATAAGTCTGCTGTCCGGTGGAGCTGCCTGTTTGCTATAGCACCAAGAATAGTAAAGAGTAGCACATTTGTACAAAAATGTGACCTGTTGGTCGTAAATGCCAGTGTGCTTACGTATTAAAAGATACAATTCTGTAAATCTCTGCCCTTCTGCATCACTCAGCTCAGTGGCCACCCTTACAGAGTGTATGAGGAACAAAACTCTGGCCAAGTTCTTCAGAGATCGACAGGCATCTCTGGAGCGCTCCCTTCCTCTGGGTGCCTACCTGCTCAAGCCTGTGCAGAGGATCCTGAAGTACCATCTTCTGTTACAGGCAAGTACCTAAAATCTTAAGATGGAGGCCCTCGCCAGTTGCTGACATTTATATATCTGACCATACAAAGTAGCTGACAGTGGATTTCTGGAAGCCTCTTCATATTTTGTCTTAAATCAGAATGTAAGACATTCTCAGTAAATGCAAAAATTAAAGTAATATGAGTTTAGATCTATGACTGTAATACAGCCAAATCTATTACATCCCCTAGTCATTATGAATGAAAACTGGATCTTCACTTTTTGTGAAATAAGAGTTTGATGTGGTATGTTAGCATTGGTCCATTTACGAAAGCAAAGCTGCTAGAACAGCCCATTTTGAGTTTACTGTTCTTGTGAGGTCACAAAAGCCAACACATTTACATAGATCCACTTTTCCAGCCTTCATATTTATCATGGAGTGCCTCATCCTTAACTGCTTTTTGAAAGAGGGACAATACAGGGCAGCCAGTCAGAACAGAGGTCACTTGTATACATCAGTCTTAATGGCATAGTACCAAAGGAAACAGTCTGTTTAACTACAAGTGATGATGAGATGCTGGCCAATGGCTATGTACAAACAATCATACCTATTTTTGCCACATGCAAAGCAGGGAAGATAGAAAGCAAGTTTAAAAAAATGTAAAAATATTGTATTCTGCCTAAATTAGGGTGCGGTCCATTTAGATTTGGAATTATAACACATTTTCTTTTCACACACCGTTTTTTTGCAGTTTGCAGGTTATTCCAAACCTTTTGATGCTTACAACATAGTTTATAAATCTGCTCTGTGGAAATCTCAGTGAACTGTTTAGCATTCACTTAACGGCAAATCCCTTTTCTCAGACTATATTAATGTGTTTTTATTATTGCAGGAGATTGCCAAACACTTTGATCCTGAGGAGGATGGATACGATGTAGTAGAAGAGGCCATTGACACCATGACCGGGGTTGCCTGGTACATCAACGACATGAAGAGGAAACACGAGCATGCAGTGAGGGTGCAGGTGCTAGACCGTCTTCCTTATTACAGTATTTTGCCTTTCACGGCGTCATAATTGTAATAGAGCAGTGTACAGGGTGTCTGAACACCCCCAGTCAAACAGTGTTGATTTTCTACGTGAAAATAAGTTGACAGTATTAACTAACATTAAACTCTAGTTTAACATATTGAATTTAATATAGTGATTAATTTAATATATTGTTTATGTTGAAACAATAAAGCCTATATTAAATGTCTCATATCTTTTGCACAGGCCACAGTAGACTTAGCATTTAAACAGTAATTGTGCATTACCCTGTGCAGAAGCGTGTTGTAAGGGATGTTATGTTAACGTAACAATCTACAAAATGTCACCCAAACATTTGCATACAGCTGTGTTTGACCTCAGTTGCATGTATATCAGTACAGTGCTAGTAGTCATTCTACATTTTCTGTCATATTCCAGTTATGTTTTGGCTTCATAATACCAACCTGTTCTTTTGTTTTATTTTACTTTGTTTTTGTACCATTTTCACGGGTCAATTTTTGAGCTGCAGGATAATAAAGCCTATACGGATTATAAGCCCATGTTGTGCTTTTGGGGCTGATCAGATAGTACAGCGCGAAGTGAAACTTTTTTTAGGAAATTAATATTAGAATATTAAAATTACAAATTTAAATCTAACTGCCACTGACTCTTATATAGTGTCCAAGTGGGAAAAGCATAGCAATGCCATAACTTAGCAACACCATACCAACCACCGGGGATTTCATAACAATGGCTTTTTTGTTAGAAGTAGCCCAGGATTACTTGGATTAAAATACTGTGGCATTAATTTAGATTGATACATAATGTACATACTTTTTTTTTTTTTGTCTCTCATAAAGTTGGCCTTTTGTTGCTACAGCGACAGTATTGTATTGCTTATTCCCTCCAGGAAAAGTGCTTTATTTTTAGGCTTAGGTGTTAATGCTTGTTCTTATTACATAACCTAATAAATCATACAACAAGCTGCTTTTGTCTGGAGGCATCTTTATATTACTTTAGAAGTGCTCAAAGTCAATCAGTGCTGAAATAATCAATTTACCTCAGAGCACCAGGGCAGCAGAGGGCTACCTCTGTAATGAGACCAGTAAAACAGAAAAGAACAATATCTACTTTAATTAGGCCGGAGGTTGGATCAGCTCTTTAAGCTGCCTGTATACAGTATTGTTTTGCATGTGCAGGAAAATGATGCCTGAAGGTTTGTAAGGACATACGTGCCTCAAGAAGTCTCCATTTCTCCCACCAAGCTGGAATTTTGGTGAAACAAGTGGCATTTAAATTTCTCTCCTTTGTTGTTCCGATGATTCAGTCCTTTAATGGCATAAGGTCAGAGCTGAGACATTAGCATTTAAAAGCACAAGACTAATTTAAATATAATAAGTCTGAAAGAACCCATTGGAAGTGCACACGTGATTCCAGAAAGCCAAGAAAGTTTTCTGAGATGAACGTGTTGGAAATGAAGAGAGTCGACTGTGAACCCTGGTGTGTAGGCCTGGTGTTCGGCTAGGTCTGAAACAGGTGCATGGAGTTCTAGGAAATGCACTGATGGGAGCAATTTTGCATGTCTGCAGGAGATCCAGTCTCTCCTGATCAACTGGAAAGGGCCTGACCTCACCACCTATGGCGAGCTGGTGCTTGAGGGAACCTTCCATGTCCACCGTGCAAAGAATGAGAGAACACTCTTCCTCTTCGACAAGATGCTCCTCATTACAAAGAAGAGAGGAGAGCATTACGTCTACAAGACCCATATCACGGTATGTGGTGATGCATAACTAAGGGTGCATCTTTGGTGCATCAATTTGGGAAAGAGAGTGGTAGTACAAGATTGCTTAGATGCTTGTGAACGCAGAACATCTTCCTGTACCTTTATAGGAGAGTACCTTTATAGAGAAAAATCCAGATTATAATTTCTTAATCCAACTTCAGAAGTTTAAGGCTTAAAGCATCATGACATCTGTTGGAAACTGTGGATGCTAACTACTAACTACTAGGGACGTTAACTCTCAAAACCAAAAAATCTCTCTCTATAAAGACTATGAAACCCCCTTTTTGATCATGTGTTTTGAAGGTGGGAAGACATTTTGAAAACTGTTTTGGTTTGGTGAAATGTTTTTTATGCTGACTGGAAAAGGATAGATAACATTAATTCAAGAAAGTGAAATATTCCGTCTGCATTTTTTAGCATCAGCATCAGTGGTACATTAGTTTCTTTATATTGGGAGGGATTCCCAATGGCTGTATTTGCATAATGCTGGTTATACAGTCAGATCACTCACAGTCAGACAGTAACAAACACAAATTCTGTTACACCGATGAGGCTGAGTGGTGCACGACAGAATGTTAGCTTCCAGGCTATCTAGATACCTCAGTTTGACTCATTTTCTTTGGCTGAAAGGGTAAAGGACAAAAATGGTGTTCATAAGAGAATCAGGATTTTGTTTGACAGCCATAGTAAGAGTAGCTCCATAAGGATTGCCAGTGGTGTATTTGCAGAATGCGTGCTGGTTACTGTAGTTAGAGAATAGTGATGAACATGACGATTTAAATCTGTGACTTCGGTCAAATCCAGTCTGAGGGACGTAATACTGTGCTATAAAATACTGCATTACATTAACAGAAGAAAATAGACAAAAGTTTCAATTTTAAAAAATAGTTTTGGTCTATTTTAAGAAGTATTCGTACAGCGTAAAGGGCATATGGGGTTTTCGGATGGTGTAAAAATGAATAAAAACAAAAAGATCTTTTTTTCTGACATTAATAGTTCACTTGGCAGTTTGCTAATTGTCAGGGATTAGATAAACAACTAACGTTCCCAGTGAGATCATGGTCATTTTTCTTCTCTACAACACTCACAGATGACTCATGGTTGTTCTGGGATTCAAACAGCGGTTCATTGGTCAGGCTTCCTGCCGCACTGGCATAAAATCACATGATGTTTTCTTTGACTGGCTCTTCTCATTGGTTGTTCACATCCTCGTTTTTCATTCTGTCCATTGTAAAAACACTGTGCCTGTTCATTTTTCAGATTCTTCAGCTGAGCCTAAGCTTTCATTAGGACGTTCAAGGATAACAGCTGTTAGGAAAAAATAGCCAATGCCCTTGTCCATGTATGGTATCAGCTTTTTCTGATAACTTCTTTTCTGATGTTTTATGCATTATTTTCAGTGTTCCACTTTAATGCTGATCGAAAGTGCCAAGGACTCACTTCGCTTCAGTGTGACCCACTACAAGCATCCCAAACAACCTCACACAGTGCAGGTGTGTGAAACCCTAGCAGTCTGACCTGCCATTACAGAATCTGTAGTTTTCACAATTTTAGGTCTCAGTGCTTGCTTTGCTTAACCTCACTGTTTTACTTGGGCATGTTTTAGGCCAAAACTGTGGAGGAGAAAAAGCTGTGGGCCCATCACATAAAGCGGCTGATTCTGGAGAACCATCATGCCATTATACCACAGAAAGTATGGAAACCGTTATAAACCAGAAGTGGACAGAATAAGTCTGATAATTATGTACAGATGTCTAAGATGTTGTTTTGCACACTTAATTCTTTGTAGGCAAAAGATGCCATCCTGGACATGAGCTCCTCTGGTGAGTTTGTTTGTTTGTTTGTTTGTTTGAGAGGTCCAAGCTGATTGATCTTTATTTACTTTTTTCAAGGTATTGCATATTAGATTTTTGTCTCCTTTTCTCTAGGTCCGCTGAAGTACCGTTACAGTCCTGAGAGACTGAAGAAGCCTGTGTCCTCTCAGAGTGAAGACTTCCCTGCTGGAGAACGAAAAGGAAGAAGGCGATCAGGTGGGCCTTTTCCCTCTGTTCTCGTGCCTATACAGAGCTGTGCAAAAGTCAGAGACCACCCTTCATTTATTTCACTTCATTTTTCAGCATCAAGAACATATATTTAATACATGTGTAACTGACCCAAAAAATCCATTACTTTATCGGTAACAGCTTTTTGACAGCTACTCAGACGTGATTAAAACATTCTAGATAAGAGCCTCTGCTAAATGCCATTACTGTGAATGCAAGAGTGGAGCCTGATTTTCTCTCCGAGATTAAAGCTTTAAATACTATTTATCTGACGTTGACAGTTTTAGTAGTCCTACTTAAATTTTTCCTGTTTTATCACTTACTTTCCTTTGGCATTATTTTGGCAAGTACATTATTGTACATCTCATCTCCTCAGACATTCAAATGAAGAACTTGATTTGAATGTCCATCTAATTGGTAGTGGATCTTTAATTATGCACATGAACAATACACAAGGCATTAGGGCTCAAATTCAAAACATTTATCTTAATTGCGGGATTGTTTCCAATTACCGAGATGATGATGATAGAAACGTCTGACTAACTGCCCAATTTTCTGTTGTTTTGGTCTTTATTAGAGCCAATGAAGCAGAGTGTAAAGAATACTAAAGGTAATGTATCTCATTTTTTCTTACTGGGGTAAATTGACATGTTAAACAGACTATAAGAATGCAACCCAATACCCTACTGCCTCCTACAGAAGAGTACATTAAAGACTGCTAAAGCATTGACATTTTTTGGGGTGTTCATGTTGTTTTTCCAGTTTAGATTTGTGACTTCAATACAAAAAGCTCTCCAAAATGGGAAAAAGCACATTTGACAAAGCAGCAGATATGTGGGTTTTCCACTAAGCTGATGATTTGCAAACGTAAGAAGAGAACTTCAAAAGCAGGAGCCCTGCATCTTCGCCATTAGCGCAAGGACGCAGCAGACCAGCATACTTGTCTGTGGTCATATGGGGGTCGCTTGCTCCACCTTTACTGTCTTCCCCTCGCTGCCTGCTTGCTTCAAAGCTTTACAATATCCAAGTGGTCCCTCCTGTAGGAGATCAAAGAGCACAGCCCCCATTCTCCACCCGCACACATAATGATGTTAATTATGGAGCCCATCAGCGAGGGGCTTTGTCATGTGTCAGTTCCTTTTAGTCCTCAGACTTGTTTTCGGCCTGTGATCAGTGCTCCCCCCACATTATGCATTCTAATTTGCAGATAATGAAAGAGAAAGCCAAGCGGTTTTATGTTAGCTATTTTATCTTTCCCTATACTGTCTCTCTCTCTCTCTCTCTCTCTCTCTCTCTCTCTCTCTCTCTCTCTGTCTCTCTCTCTCTCTCT